>CAVNZK010000096.1:0-600000 GCA_963693345.1 Pieris melete | reverse complement strand
TTCTGCTTTGGATATACGGGATTCATAGTTAGTGCTAACTATTCTCATTTCTGAATCTAACCCTAAGCCTAAGGTAACCAAACTATAAATTCAGTAATATTTTATCATCTATGTTCTTGTATGTAACCATTTATAGTATTATTTATGGGTATAATAATACTATAAATGGTAAATTATTTCAAGGAAATATTGTTGAAATATTACAATTGTTGATGAAAATGCTCAGTCGCGTGTAAATGCAAGTGGAATCGTAAGAAATATGTTATAAAACATATTTAAAGCGCTTTTAATAAAACGTTGCAGGTCTGAAATGATTACTATTCGCTCGCAATTCGTTATAAATGTTGAAAATAAAGATACAGCTTTTAAAAGAAAATTATTATACATTACCCAAAGAACTCAAAACATTCATTGTTAATCATTCAAGTTTACTATGGGAATATAAACATATACTGTTTTATATTCCCATAGGTATGTCTTAATATTTTCGTTAAAATAGACTCGGCTGTATTAGTACTGTTGTATGTTTAAACACGTAACTCCCCAAATCCATTTGTACGTCTGTTTCGTTCGTATTTTTTCTTTAATTTGCAAAATAATTCTTCGCAATAATTTCCCGTATTAGCAAGGGTTAATTGCTCACGAAGATAAATCCGTTGATACGCAGCTGGGGTTCGAACGCAATGGCTCATTAGGGAGGTATAGTTACACGTTTAACTGAGATAACACAGTTCTGTCACTATAGAGTAGAGTTGCTGGTGGTGTGGGGGTAATATTAATCTATATATATAAAAGAAAGTCGTGTTTGTTACAACACTTATAACTCGAGAACGGCTGGACCGATTGCCATGGTTTTTGATTTGTTGGATTTGTTTCCGTCCCGAATAGCAGAATAAGCAATAAAATATCGGATAAGTTATCGAATAACAATAAATAAATAAATTAATTTTACGAATGCAAAAACCATATGTCAACATATGGTGCCATCTGTTGACAAAACTACGCATCATTTTACGTCGAATTCGTGTCAGTTCAAGAAATTCCAACCTTGAGGTGAATGAGGAGATGCATAACCATGCTTTGATCCTGATCAAAAGAAGTTGGATATCAGAAAGTGCTTAACATGCAGTATCGCCATATTGACGCTAGAGAGAAGATGCCTAATGTGTAAAACTGCCATTATTCTTTCGCAATGGCATGCAATAAAACATTTCTGTATTTCCAAAAAAGTTGTATTAATGTAATACTTAAGATAAATGAAATCCTAAAATAAGTTAAATTAAAGTAACAACGATATTATAAGGTTGTAGGGCGGAACGAAGTTAGCCAGGTCAGCTAGTAATAATATGAATATCTCAAACCAACGTCGTAACTGTCTTCGCCGGCAAAAGATTTGAGGTTTAAATGGGTACCAAGTTCCACATAAATCCTTTCTTCGTCTCCGTCGAATTATTTATGACGAAATATAGATATCTCAGGGTAAATTCGTCTTCATAAAAAAGCTTTAAATTGTATACAGAGATTGAAATATTTAAAGAGAGTATTGTGTTAGGTACGTTGAAAGAGAATTGAGTTTTTGTTTACTTCTCTTTAACTAGAGATGTGAGACAATGCATAATGGCGTAGTTGTAATTACAGCAGGGCAAAAGAATATTATATTTTCAAGGAATAATTTATCACGGCGACTGTCTGCATTACGCTACAGATTAACCCGACTGCATAGCTTCTACGGTTTACGTAAATTATACATTCGTATGACAGATAGCGGGTATTTGTTTTGTTGTTAAGATTTTGAATAGTGTTAGGCGTATTTTGTATCGATGGTCATGTTAACATCGCTTGTATTGACCGTTATATAACGAAATGCAGTCGGCTCTCGATAATTTGAAACTCAAGGGACCAGAGATAAATTTTGAATTAAAAGTTCAAAATTACAAGCGTTTAAATAACCACGAGGTTACCCAGGTAAATATGAGTTTTATCAAACATTATGATTTATTCTGTCTATATAATTATTGTGTATAATAATTAAATACAATAATGTTTATTTCGAAAAGAAGTAGTTATTGAGTAAGCGACTTCAGTCTATCATTGGCATGATGTCATCAAACATTAACTTTTTATCTCATTTATGTATACAATTGACAGGTCTGTGCATGATAAACACTTAAAATTATAGAGAGAAGGGATATAATTAGCTCGGACTTTAAATTATCGCATGTTGGCGAGCAAGATCAATTCCTTCAACTTCAACCGAGGGGACCTTGATTCTATAAACTATTACTTACTTTGTCCTATGACCAAACGGAAAATCTGCTAGGTATATTACAATAATTTCCACATATAATGGTCTCAAGCGTGTGTTCGATACAAACCTACACACACCCTCCCCAATACTCTATCACATACACATACAAACACACACTCTTTCATACTCAAACACACACTCATACACCCATACAACTTTATTTTGTTGTAATCAAGTTGACTGTTTTCTTCTTTTTTTCTTTTTTTAGCATCTTTAAATTTTGTATGCCTACTCATATATGTACTTTTTTGTTATGACCCAGTATGGCTTTGCTGTGGAATAGAAGTCTGGTTATCCATATCACAGGTTCTTACCTAGCTTGGAAACCAGTCTCCCAATACCTTCTTAATTGTAATCGTACTGTTTTTTTTAAATGTTATATAAGAGCAAATAAATAATAATTAGTATTATTATATTTCAAGGGACTGGTAAAAATTCAAATTATCCAGAGTCCACTGTAGTTGTATTATACCTGCAGCTTCGAACAGTTCGATAACTGTAATTTTTCCACGATCACAAACAGAATGTGTAAATTTTCATAGTAGTGATATATGTACTACAGTGATCGCTCTAAAGATATTACAATAACCACAATTTTTAAGAATTACGATTTTTAAGTGTTGATTATTTAAAAGTATTTTTTGTGTAGGTGATGTACAAAATAATTGTTAATATAACGCGAAATTAACAAGTCAGCCATATTTTGATTACACTAGTAAAATACGGATAGCAAAACTTTTGCATTTTAAACAAAAGAGAATCACATTTTTTCTCTTAATTAAATTTAAACAATATTAGGTTAATTGTACATATCAAGAATGAAGTAGAGTGTTAATCCATAAAATAGATTCAATCTTTTGAAAAGTAAATAAATAGCAAATTTGCAAGAAATTTTCATAAAGACTATTGTAATTTGTAACGCTATAGTAAAATAACGAACCTTATTTGAACTAAAATGAAGTAAAACATCTGTCTTTTGAATTTTTTAGTTTTTACAATATTTCATATATTTAGAGTGACGAACTTATTAACTAATATTATTTATATTAAATATGACGACTTTATACGTGTCTCATCCCACAGAAATATATAACGTAAACATTTTATCTAATGATTTCCAACACGTAATTTAAGTTAGGGAATAATGTAGCTTAAATATAGAATTTACCATCAACAATTTTCGTCAAAGAACAGGTTTTATTAATAACTCGAGGACCCGGTGAAGTGCATATCATCATAATATTTGTGTCAAAAATTAATACAAAATTTTATAACAGTCCAAAGAGATCGGAACTCATGCTACACATATTGGCATATTATTATATATATACAAAGGAAGGTAGGTCCTACTACTAAAACCAGTTCGTTTCTTTTGTATTTTTATATTGGTAGATTGAGAGATATCTAGTGTTTATGTTCCTGTATAATGGTGGTTAATAGGGTAGCTGTTGAACTTTGATTTTTATCCATATTAAAAAGTATCTTTAATAAGAAAAAAAATAGTTCTTTGTTCTAAAAATATTATTACTACAAAGAAGAACGAAACTCAAAGCACGATATTAAAATTATTGAAGCTTTATTTAAAAGAAAATTATTGCATTTGCGAAGGAATCTGTCAGTTTCAGTTTGCTAACATCAGTTCAACGCTCGTATTGCAACTCGTAACCACGCAGAATCTTCTTTCATCGGAATAAATGATTTCACAGATCTTAAATTTTTCACGGCTATTTCTTAGAGTACGAATCGTGAATATTTTAGCTGCTACAGTGAAATCTGAAAATTAATTTGAAGGTATATTAATCTTATATGGATTAATTACGCAAATTCCTCTTCTTCTATTGTGTTCGGCGTGTGTAATTTTCCAATGTCATCACTGTAATTAAATACATATTTCAATACAGATAAGCAAAAGTCGCTTAACAGAATAACAACAATTATATACTGCTCTGCTGCTAAAAAGCTCGTCATTAAGGCAACGGAAAAAAGACAATTTTAAAATTTAAAGGCAAGTCTCCCTGGTCCTCTGGGTCAGATTAGTCACAGATCTAGCAAATAGTAATTAGTGTATGAATTCCCGTATGGTGGAAAAAGCAGGCACTTTC
Organism: Pieris melete; assembly: GCA_963693345.1. Lineage (NCBI taxonomy): Eukaryota > Metazoa > Arthropoda > Insecta > Lepidoptera > Pieridae > Pieris > Pieris melete. The sequence continues at coordinate 595,590 of CAVNZK010000096.1, read as the reverse complement.
TACGTGTTTTATTGATAATAAATAAATGTTGTTGGTTGAATTGTAGTTTTTACATATGCTAATTTACTTAGATGTTTTTAAAGTACGAACAAGTATTCGTTGTGTCCCTTTTTCGGTAAGGAGAGATTTGACAATCCCCTGCTGCTTAGCTTCTCGGCCACATCTGCCAGATCGCGTGCCTCATTTGTTATTAGGGGTATTAAATTAATAGGGGGCTATTTAAAAAACATAAATTGTACATATCTAATAGCTAGAATAGAACTGCTGCATAATTGGGTTTCCAACGTACGAGGTGTATTAATCGTCGACTAACAACATTTCTGTAATGTAACAGAGTGGTAATAATTATAGTAATTTTATTTTTCCAGCTTCCGAGTGGCCAGTGATTAACAAGCCGTTGAAAGTGATACGAACGAAAGAGAACAAGCTGTCGAATAGGTTCTTCCCCTACGATGACATTGAGACCGAATGTCAGTTGACCATTGACGACGATATTATTATGTTAACCCCTGATGAATTGGAGTTTGGGTAAGTTCTATTTCACTTGTAGATTCTCTCCCTTTTTATATGAAATATTTTTATACATCTCTGCGTCTAGCTAATAACACCAAAATTTTTAATTAATTATAATTAATATTAGTGCAAATCCTGAATAGGGTTTGTAATTTTACTATTGCTTAAAAATTGTGTTTTTTTGAATTTGCAAATTTGTTGTCTATTAACGTTCCAAAAGATTGTATCTATTTGATGGATTAACACTCTATTTCACCCTTGATATTTACGGTTAACCTAATTAATTAAAAGGAGGAGACAATAATATTATTGAAGAAAAATTTGACCCTCTTTTGTTTAAGATGCCATTATTTAACAAATTCGGTTCGTTCGATCGAAATATGGCTTACTTGTTAAATTCACGTTATATAAACAATTATTATTTTGTGTAGCTGTTTACAAATTTAATACGTTTTCATAACCAAATTATTAGAAAAATCGTAATTCTAAAAATACTATTAATTTATATAATATGTACCTAGATGTGATTAAAAAGAAGAAAAAAAAAGGCAGGCAGTCAAAGTTTTACTGAACTAAAACGTTTTTTGTTTTTCAATTTTTTTCCTGAGTTACGATAAGAATCATTATATAAGAAATTAAAATGACGTCTTTGACCTTTAAAACATAAAATTTATATTAAATGAATCTATTTTAATTAAACGTGAGTCATTCATAATAATAAATGATGAACACCTTTGTGTTCATAAAAAAAATTTTAATTGTTTAATATCAATATTTTTGCCAAATATTTCCAGGTTTGATGTATGGCGAGAGTTTCCAGATAGGATAGTGGGTTTCCCGTCCCGTCTGCACGTCTGGGACAATGTCACCGCCACCTGGAAGTACCACAGTGAATGGACGAACGAAATATCTATGGTATAACACCTTTGTTTTATTAGTCTGTGTAATGACTACTATGTGCGGAATCGAACTCGGGAACTACGGGAGGCGATATACTACTGAAGTAGGAATTTATCCACCACAAAAAGGTGCATTATCAATTAAGTCACGAAAACCTGTAGCAAAAATAAATTCAAATAAAATATTCCATAGTTACAAATATCAATGAAAATTAAAACTAAATAACTTATAACTAAAGAACTCTAATTAGCTAAAATAATTTTCGAAGCTTCATATACGTTATCAAAGAACAAATATGTAAAGTTTCATAATAATAATTTTAATAAAAATCGAGTTAATAGCTCTCTATATAATTACTATTACGAGTGTCATTTTGTCGCTGATTAGCGTTAAACATTGCGTTAATGCTATATTCTGTGTCAAAGTATATACCTCCTTTAACAAAACTTTTCTGCATCACAAAAACATGTTTATTATGATTCATGAGTGATTCTCAATAGTAATCAAGTTTCGATATAAAAATTTAATACATAAATTATTAAGTGTTTCTCATATCTGTATTAATTGTATTTTGTTGTTATGCTATAGGTAGGATACTTTTCATTAAATTAATATAGTTCTTAACGCGTTTATTATACAGTACATTAGATTAAAATAAAAGGCAGAATACATAATACCATGCGTATCACCTCGGCGTCCGTCGTTCCACAACTAAGCGTTTTTAAGGCAGTTTTTGCCCCGCACCACCACTATGTGGAACCAGCTGCCCACTGAAGTATTATTAAGAAAAGAGCGTAACAATTCTTGAAAGGCCGGCAACACATTTCCGAGCTTTTAATGTGAGTGTTGGGGGCGGCGGTATCTTTTAACATCAGATGAGCTTCCTGCCCGTTTGCCTCCTGTTACATTAAAAAAACCAAATTCTCTAAATAATAATTATTTTACTTACCCGTGTCTATAGAAAAAGTACTATTTGATTTGGGTAACACTAATCTTTATTTATAATTAAAGGTGTTAACTGGAGCAGCGTTTCACCACAAAATCTGGTCGTGGTACTACACATATAAGATGCCTTCAGAGATCAGGCAATGGGTGGACGACAACTTCAACTGCGAAGATATTGCAATGAATTTCCTCGTCGCTAATGTCACAAGGAAGGCGCCTATTAAGGTATTTCTGCATTTTCGTAGTTGACATCATATAGGGTCTTACAATAATTTGAAATAAATGTTGTCATAGAATAACTATTAACAGATCTGGTAAATAAGCATCAGTCGGGCTATAAGCAGACTATGTTTACAAAGGTTCAGAGAAAACAAAATGGACACATTTTTCTACAAAGTCTTTTGGTCTTATTCCCACTCGTGCCTTATGCCTTATCATCTATTTTGAAATTGAAATCGTTGAAATTACGCACAAAACATTCATTAGTTTTTTTTTTAAATGGCATCATCTGTATTATAGTAATATTTTACGTGAGATTCAGTTGTTTTTACAAAGCGCACATATGTGCGTGCACACACGGTAGAATTACTGTGTGTGTATGTCTATAGCTTGGCAGCAAGAATGTCGTGTGTTAATTTTTTTTCAATTATAAATACATTGTGTTAATATCATAGCTTTATTTTATCAAAGTTTTGAGCTCAGTAATTTAATGTAATAAACAAAAAACCGACAGTAATTCTACCGTGTTTGCACCTCACCTAACGTATGCCTATAGCTTAGCAGTATAATTTATAAGCTATAAGTAGCTAAGAAAGTCCTGTGTTAAATTTCTATTAAACTTAAAATTTTAGGTAACACCGCGAAAGAAGTTCAAATGCCCTGAATGTACGAATACTGAAATGCTTTCGGCGGACGCTAAACATATGACGCAGCGTTCAGCTTGCATCGACAAATTCACGAAAATATATGGCCACATGGCCTTAAAATCGGTCGAATTCAGAGCTGATCCACTGCAATATAGAGAAACAGGGTCCGGCATACCCCAATTGTATCCAGAAATTGGCGCATTGTGAGTATTGATAACCTGTCGATATTAAGGTTACATCGCCTAGAGGCTTCGAAAACCTAGTGTTAAAGTTCGCGCATAAAGGCTAAAACTACAACTTGTACTTTGTTGGTACCGGTTGATTAGTATTGATAAAAATTGTTTTAAAATTGCAAATCTAGGAGCTGCTCAATTTTGAAGCCACTTGCGTGGTCTGAATGTGAGCATAACCTACTCGGGCTTAACGATCTTTAAATATTAAAATTAAAAAAAATATCTATCACGTACGAAACGAATACGTGCGCGTACGTTACGTATGTACGTTTTATGGTTATATTAAGTTAAAGATTCGAATGAGGTGGCCTATAGATGTTTGTTAAAGGGTGCGTAGTTCAAGTAGGGCCACCATTTAAGTTTAAGTAAGTTTTTTGACAATTTGTACGTTTCAATGTCGCATAAAGTGTAAGGAATTGTTATTTCATATGAAAACCGTTCTGTTCGTAATGTCTTGTAATGTCAATCTAGATATTTAATTTTTAGTCGTCTTTGACTAGAAATGGACTTAATTTGAAATGTCTGCTTTTAACATTTTATTATGTTTAAAATCTCGATTGACAATACAATTGCAGCGCTCCTAGTTTCGGATGTGTGGACAATAAATTTCGAAGGCTGTAAGCAAAGGAAATGGGAATTGCCCCATTAACCAGGGTAAAGTAGAATTAATGACTCATTTATATCCTTTACACATTACCATTCTTTACCTTATTTTTGTACTTTAATGGAAAGACAATTTCGCATAATACTTGCAATAATAATTTCAAATTGACTACATGAACTATTATACATAGCAAGTAGATTTTCTGAGAGAAGATCTCAATATATTTTATCCGTGCCATTTTATTTTAAAACATGGCAGCTTTTGTAGATTTAGTTTTTTTTTTTTAATACATTTAAATAATTTAAGTATTTTATGGCACAATCAAATAAGTACATGAAAGCCCTGATATTTTAAGTCCCAAGCATATCCGTCGATACTGTAGCCGTAAACTATAATATAAGGAAGGCTGAATTAGTCCCGATGTCGCCGTAAGATGGCGCTATATTAAGTTTTCCTTTGATGTTTTATTCATTAACTTTAATAATAACCAAAAAATACATATATTGTTAGCTTCTGTTTAATAAAATTTTTTGGGTTGATTAATATCCAAACAGAAGAACCTTAAAGCAATACTAAACATTCATTAATCTTAATAGTTGACGCAAGTACCCAAAGATTCGACTCCCGGCATAATAACTGTAAAACGTGTACAAAGATAAGAAAAGTAATGAATTATTACAAAGATGACTTATTTGCAATTTTATTTTTGTTACAGTAAATAACTTATTTTTCATAGCATATATTTTATTTTGTAAAGGAACGGATCTTTGAAAGAATTATATCGAATGTCACAAATCAGACATCATAAAATAAATATTATTAGTTTGTATTATATATTTCATAGATATAATTGGAACTAAAATTCGATATTGTGTTAGTATGTCCCTAGAAATGTAAAAATCAAATTCTAAATTATTACATTTGAGAAATGTAGTTTAGGTATATAGTCCATTTTGACATATCGGTGCTTGTAAAAAGAAAGATTATTCCATAATGAAAATGTAGATAATATATGGAGAACGCACGAATGTAGATGATAGGTGTAGAAAGCAATTATTTTTTGTATCGATCTTTTTCTTTAGCTAAGTAAATATTATTTAATCTGGGTGTGAAATAAGAAAAGATTTTCTATCCTAAAAAGATTTATTGATTATTGTAAAAAACGCCATATGTCGGCTAAGTTCAAGCTTTTTGCAAATTTATACTTTGGTGTTGTTTAGTTTATTGAGAAATAAATACAAAAACATGAATGACATAATTATTATTAAATGCTTGACAGAGAAAACATTACTTTGAAGGAACTACGATAGAAAAACCTTATTTTAAAAGTTTAGAAACTTAGTTTGTACGAAAACGCCATCTTGTTTAGTTTATTCCACTAATTTGACTGATGTCAATAATGTATAATGTTAGATAGCGTAATAATTTACTATAAGTATAAAATATTTTTTACTTTTATAAGATTCCATATTTCTGTTAATTTTAAGCACCGATTTTATATGCCATTTACATCTTTATTTATTAGTTTTTGTACAGTGAATGAATTTTATTTAAGTCGCTTAGAACATCGTAGCCAAAGAAATTGACAGCTAGTCTTGTAATATCATTCGCATTTAAATGAGTTAGATGAAGTTACCAACGTTATTTAAACGACAGACTGAACTATCAATGTGTGTTAGGTAATTGCTAGTATTAGATGTAGATGTGTTGTCTGTCTTATTTGATTAGAAATGTTGGTAACATTATTGTATTATTTTTACACAAAATTATGAATTAATTCAATACATGAAATGTGTTAGAAGAGGCCTAAATTTTATTTAAAAGTTGAAATGATTTGTCTAAATTGTAGGCACAATTGTATCAACCTTATATGTTCGTAAATGTTTTTACATCGTAACAAGTACATATTTTGAGTAATTTTTTAGATTTTGATAATTTTAATATCACACAAGATATTGTATTTTATGTGTTTGTAGAAGTGTGTTTAGTGTAAGCGAGTACTTAATAGATTATTTGTTGCATTGTACAGCGTGTAAATAGTTTATTATACTGTGTATAAAAGAAGACATATCAATTTGTAAGTGGTTATTTTATTTCGCAACAACCCTTTACTAATATAATTTTATTGAAAACTTAAACAGTATGAACTAAAAATCACGAAGTTCACTTTTATGCCACTAGATGGCTCTGTTTCAAAATTATCATGTTTTATAATTTTATTTACAGGATCTTTGTTAAGTCTATATCGTATAAGGTTTGTGTGAACATGAAGTGTTTTAAGCCATTTCAATTTAATAATCCTGCAGAGTACGAATCAATTTATATGCAATAATATTAATCTGGTAGCGCTACAACCTTCATGGGTCTTGGAATTGCATCCGTTTCTTTGATATATTTTTTTTCATAGAAACACGTTCATTTTTTATTTGAGACATGCCGGTTTCCTCACTATCTTTTGAGAGCGTTTGATGCGCATATAAACAAAGTCCGTTTGTGCGGCTAGGGATCAAACCTACGACCTCAGGTATGAAAGTCTCACGCTGAAGCCACTACACCAACAATGCTTATCTATGACATGCAAACAACGATTAATTGATGAGTAATAGTTAAAGTAGTAGGTTATAGAAGCAAATACACTACGAATTTATCACCTCAAACAGTTTTTGGTGTAAGTTAAATATTAAAACTTAAAATAATTGAAACTAAATTTAAGTTTCAATACCATTTTTAAATAACCAGTATCGATGGAGATATAGAATTGTTATTTTCGATTTTAGACTACAGGTAAAGTAACCAAGAAACGTGCGGTTATGGACATAATCGTGTTTTATCGAGAATAAGGTAGGTATTCCAAGATATTAATCGCCAGACAACAAAAACCGTATGTGAACCTGTTTTTATCTTTTTCTCTTATAAACATCAAATAGTTTTTAATAATTTGTCATTATTACGTTCCACTAAAATAAACCAAACAAAAGAGTCTTGTCTCATAAATTTTCGTATTCCTCTCCATATCATAACCTCAAAAGAATCTTGTTAAGTGTATTGGTTTATAATTTTCCTACTAAGTTCCAGATGTATTAAACACGTGGGCGACAAGCTACCGTCGCAAGCGCATTGTTCCATAAACAGCTATTATACTATCACATAAATTAGTGCGACCATAACTGATTTAACTAGAGTGCTTTTGTTTCAAAATTATCATTATATTTAGTAGAATTGGCGCTTTCTATTGGCATAATTTTCCTGCTGAAGTTAATAATGTTGATTGTTTGTAATAATTGGTTGATTGCAATAGTTATGCTATATTATTTGTACATTAATCTCTAATCAGTTTGTATATCTTGTGCGATCTGACTACCTCGACAACGCTGAACTAGCCATGGACGGCTACATACGTAATTATTATTATTTATTTATTTTTTCAGATAAAATAATCCATCATTATGTTAGTATAAATTTACGAAATAGTGTTAGTATATTATTATTAAAAAGCTAAAATGAAAAAAATGTAAGTGAAAAACAGCTGATATAGGTTTGGTTCAAAAAATATTTTAAAATAACAGACCTACCAACGAAAACCTTTCACTGGGCATCGAACCCGAGTGTAATGCTAATAATAAAACTAAGCAACCAAAGTGGCGGCTTGACAATAATATCCTACTAGCCGGAATTTAATTTAAGTATAATTAATGGTAAAATTAAGTACCTACCTAAACGTGCATTAGTAATAAATGTTATTAGTATGGTAATACGGTCTGGTATCTAAGTTTGTATTAAAATTCTTAAGAATACTGGATGCTTAATTAGAAGCCCTTTTAGGATATCCACATGCACTTTTTTTTTCATTACTTAGGTATACTTAGGTAAACAGTTAGCATACCTTAATCCGTACTTTTTACCCGATGACTATATCATATCGGCTGATAAGTTTTGGGGATTAACCTACGTCCGACATCTAGTGTTTTAAGTAGGTATTTTTAATATTAACAAAAAGTAGGTATTTTTTTTATCTATGGTTATTGCAGTTTTTATTTTATGTTTAAAAAAAATCGGCCTCATAGGTATTTAAATACTTAGTTAAATAGAGGAAAGTGACCAAATATGGGATAGTATCCCTAATATGGAATACCCCTATTTCTCCCAAATGCAAACTCACATACGCAATAAACAATGATTTTCTGTCTCCTTTTACTCCCGTTTACGCGTACAAGTTGTTGCATGTCAGTTGAGCAAGTACTTTCGTCATTGTGACAGTTTTTTGTTTTGTCGCTACCGCATAACTTTCTAAGGTATGTTAAAAATACGTATTTTTCGTAAAGCAAGTGCACAGAGTATTGATTTTATAGCTTTTAGAGACCGTTTAGACGTTCTTTTGTATGTTTTAGCGGTATTAGATGATATTACTTTCTTAAATATAAAAATCTGAATGTCAGTTTGAAATCGTAGGAAAATCCAAATATGGACAGATCACAGTATCCAATTATGGACTATTCCATAATTGGTTCTCTAAAGTATCAGCTGACATGATGATTTTGGTAATTGTATATTTTTTTAATGTTTTACCAAAATGGCGGGCGTCAACTCAAAAACGAAGCGAAAAGAATGGATTCAGAGCATATGGCGGAAGTAATAAAATTAGTAAGAGAGAAACAAATGGGTTATTTAAAAGCTGGAAAATACTTTGATGAGTCAAGATCTACTTTGTTTTGATTATGTCAGAAAAACAAATTTTCTCCAGGAGAAGCCGCAGCTACTACACTTGGAAAGAAAACTGTCGTGTTGGCAAAAAACAAGAATTAAAAACAGAATGAGAAAATATCAAAAGGAAAAAAACCAAAAGAGAAGACTAAGCCTAATTCAGATGATGAGGAGGTGATGCTATTTGATACTGACAGTGAATCCGATGCCTTGATAGGATATACAGCTCCAGAATCTGAAGATTCGGAGTGTATCTTCTGTGGTGTGCTGTTTTCGAATGATACTCATGGGAAAACATGGATCAAGTCTCTGGGCATGTAATGATTGCGCTGTGCCAGATTTTGATACCTGAATTTGTGATTTTTGTAAAAAAATTGTGTACCTACCTTTCTATATTATATCAAGTTTCCAAAGAGTCTCGTGTATTTTAAGGTTAATTTTTGATAGTGTTTATAGTGTTTCATATTTGGGGTACCTATTCCATATTTAGGTACCTAAATCGTTTTTTAGATTCTAAAATTTTTTCTTAACTTAAACTAATCAATAAAACCTAAACTTGTTACAAACTAAAGTGCAAATATATGATTGTTAATAATTACCACAAAAAGTTTTTTATTTATAACACTTGTGGAAATTAAACTTAAAAATCAAAATGGTATTCCATATTTGGTCACTCTCCTCTAATGTTGTATCAGGTTTATCTATTTTCAAGGTAACACAAAAATAATAAATAGAAAGCATTTAATAGCTAGGTAACGTAATGTAACGTATAACTCTATGTAAAATTTAATTTTACCCTACCTATAGATATGACAAATTTGATAACAATATGTATCTGTATAAACTCTGCAAAAAAATTCAATACAAAAGCATCAATCCTAAAACCGACATTCTATTAGCCGGAAAAGATGCAATCTGCGCCAAACAAAGAACGCACTCGTCCATACATCGTCTTACGACTTTACTATGGTATTGTCGCGATATATTCGAGATCGCAGGCCGCAAATCGTCTGGGCGCCCTTTGTAGTACCGACAGCCCGCATTGTACGCTCTAACACGGTAGGTGTTGGTGTCAAGCCACACAAATATGTAACAAGATTGAAAAAGAAAATGCAGAGAGGACGCAACAAGCGACTGGGCTCCGCTCCGCAATTTATTTACGCGTAACACGGCTCAAGTAATTTTAATTAGAATGGCCTTTTAATGAATAAAGACATAAAGTGTGTTACGAAATTCCATGAGATTTCCGCAGATTCTCAACTGTCAACTTTAATTAGTGATTAGGTATTGTTATGCATTGTGGACTCTGTGGCGTTCAATTTTGTTTTTTTTAGTAGGTACAGTTTATCTGTAAAATGGTAAATAGAATTCTGTATAAAATTTATAAAATGTTTGATAGGATTTATTTTAGTTTCAAACAATAAAATATAAATAGTATTGTAGAAAGTTAGGTAATTCCCATTGATCGTTATTTATGTAGACTTCTAGAGAATAAGACGAAAAAATGTCTAGTTAGGTAAAGACTGTTTCGATCATAGTTATGTTATTTGATATCATTACGATTAGATATTTAAAAATAATTTAAACTTCAGTATTTACATTCTAGCTGCATAAGATTAAATTCCGACAAGGTAATGAAGATATTGAAAAAAAAATCATATTACAGATATGTTACCAAACATTTGTGATTTTTTAATTTATTTCTCATAAACTTTTAGAAATGAAGCATCCACACATCATATAGCTTAATTATTAATAAAAATTTCAATTCCTTATATAGAAGAGAATATATAATTGTATATAACATAGTATCAGATAAGATTACAACAATCGTGGCGGATGACGTGTGCGATTGAATATAATAAGTGTTACCATTTTCAGACAGAACCTAACACCGTCAGTTCATCGAACCACTGACAAATAGCTGACGTGGCCATGATATTTCATTTATCAGGATTAAGGTGTCATGTGATACAAAATAGATTTTGTTACGAGGAACATCTGGTTACAAACCACAAGAACTTTAGATTATAGATTGGAAAATAGGAATTGTTTATCTTTGAGGAACTTAAAAAAAGGTTATATTCAGGGCCATGGACTATAGAAGTTCTAGTTAAAACTGTCATAGCATTATTGTTTTTGACACTAAAAATATAATCTTCTTTAAATGGTAGCACTGTTAGCAAGAGTAGTGATGTTTCAGAACTGAGCAGTATTTATACCAAGATGTTCGGTTCTAACATCACTAACGAAAAATACATTCGAATATTGATATACTTTATTAAAATATAAATAATATCTATTGTAATTAATAGTTCGGTATTGGCACCCTAGTCAATACCCTAGTGGTAAATAATATTGAATGGCATTGCGTCAGTCACCATGTCTGGCAATCACCGAGTTTGGCTCGACTGTGTGCGAATCGATTCGTATATTTTTTGAAATTCAAACAAACTCTACCAATAGATAGGTGGACAATCTAAAATCTGTTATAAATATAGAATAAAAAATTGTTAGGAAGAACTCATTTGTTTAACGCATGAGTAGATTCTGGGACAATTAAAATCTAATATATAAAATTCAAAAAATGATACAGCGTACAAAAATACACACAACCTCTAATTTTTACCCCTCTACGATCAACCCCTATTTTTATTATTGTATAGTTATTTTTATTGAACTAAAAAAATTTTACCTACTTAGTAATAAAAATATTACCTAGAAATTCAAATCTACCAATTTAAGATAATCGGATATTTGTCTTTAAAAGAAAATGATTAAAAAACAGTTGCAATATGACACCCATGGGCTAGCGCCCCAGGATTATTGAGTAGTATTTCTATATTATCTTGAGTGAAAATTATATTCTTAGACTTTTGGCTTCGGAAACCGGAGCGAATAGGCCTTACGAGCCTGCTGGGGAGGCTGTACAGAAAAGTTTTTATTTAAATATATCTACACTAATATTATAAAGAGGAAAACTTTGTTTGTTTGTTTGATTGTAATGAATAGGCTCATAAACTACTGGACCGATTTCTTCTATTTCTTTCACCATTCGAAAGCTACATTATCCACGAGTAATATAGGCTATATTTAATTTTGAACAAAAATAGGGTTCCGTAAGATATTAGGGTTTTTCGGACACAAGGTGTAAAAAATCAACCAAAAAAGTTACTTATTTTGCGTACCCTGCCTAAACGATTAAAGATAGAACCATAAAATGTTCCAAGTAATTGTAGATCTTATAAATATCTACAAAAAAGTCCACTATACCTATCTATGTCGAGTGAGGCACAATAACCATAAATGATATAATGACATGGCAAAACGGCGTTTGCCGGATCAGCTAGTATTAAATAAAGTAGTTAAAAATACATAAAGGGGCCTCATAGCCTAGCGGTCTTATTAAGTGGCAGCTAGGTGAGGGGTACCGGGTTCGATTCCCGGTTCGAGGGCAAGTTTTAATTTAGTTTAAATTTGTTCTCGGCCTTTCGGAGGGTTGTGCAGTACCGGGCGAGTGCCTAAACCGTACATGGAGGACATGGTCGAATTTCTAAGGCAAAAAGCACTAATTATAAAAAATCTTATACTTGACGCTGGCTAATGCACAAACCGCCAAGGTCATAAAAAAATACATAAATTAATTCTTATGTCACTGACTAGATCAGTGTTTCCCAACCTTTTTATGCCATGCCTCCCCCCCCCCCCTCTCTCTACGTAACTTGCATAATTTTTAATATTAAAATTAAATTGCTCACTTTAAGAAACTCAACAATGCAAAACAAACGGTTGCCGGGTCACCTTATATGCCATGTTTTTAATACAACATTTTCGATTGCTTTAGAACAGCCGTAGTTAGCGGTCGAAACTTAATAAATGATAGAGCGTTTAAAAGCCTTTACAAAAACCAACTTGCGCAGGAGTTCCATTAGTAGCTTTGGTTGCATTCAACTTATTTATCTATTGTCTCGTAATTTAAGTAGTATTTTTGTGTTTGTATGATTGGTGGGCGAATGAGCCTACAAAACAGCCATGAAAAGCAGCTGCCGCTACCAACATTTTTTGGGGTTTATTTGACATCTTAGTGGGTGCAACGCCGGCCTTTAAAGAGGAATATGCTTATTTTAAAAGTTCGGAGGTTGTATCTCCCAGGATAGACTTCGTGACAAAGCGAAATACATAGAGTCTTCTCTGCATTGTAGAAGACTTCCAGCCATCGAGGTGGTGCGGATAAAACATGGAATTATTTCGGTTCCTGCGGTAATGAAAAGAGGCAGCAGGTATCAGACCAAACATCACAACACTGATACAGATCTTCAGAACACTGATATCTTCATTTCTCTTCCAATAGACACTACAGTTTTTTTGTTTATTCTTCTTTTTTTAATTTTCATTGTAAACATTTCTATAACGTTGTGCCTAGAACTCAGGGCTGTAAAGCGGCCCCTTGTCCATTTGGTGCTGATGAGCTAAACGCATCTTCTGCTCCAAGGGACGGCTAAACTTTGTTTTTTATTTGCCCTTCATACTTCTTTCCCTGTGGAATAAACGTTTTGTTTTGTTATATAATTGCGATTTTATATTTACATATATTTCTCATTTGATTTCAAAATGTGTTGTTAGTATGTTAATGGGTTGTCAGTAGATATATATTCATTGATACAAATATAGGCCTCTATTAAAGTAAAGACCTTCTCCAGTTCCAAAGATCTCCGTCAGTTCCTGAGATCATCCACTTATCATCATTCCATCGTCTTGTTGGTCTTACCACATCCCTTCTACTGGCCCGTAACTGTCTCGTCCTGAATAGTTCATATTGTCATGACACGACAATATTCTGTTTCAATACTCTGTTCTGATTTAGATTTAAAACAAAAACATAAATGTTTGATGTGATTTATTTTACCAAAAATTCACTTAACTACTGACAACAGGAAGGTCGCTGAACTGAAGTTGTGACTACAATATAAAATAATAAAGACTTAAAAAGGAAAATTGCGAATCGAGCACAATTGTGGGCGGCCACCGTTCAAAATGAGCAAATTTTACTAATACCACCATAAAAATTCATTAATTTCAATTTTATCATCTTTATAGCATTCGCCTACGTTTATTATAGGAGACATGAGTTTGAAATTAATAATGTTTTCCTACAGTTAACGTTAAGATTGGAGACTAAAATTTTCCTTCTTCAATTGTGTGTATATTATGTACTTTTGTATAGGTTTTATTATAAATTATTTTATGATTAAATATCTTACTAAATTTAATAATATAAGTGTACAAAAATCTTAAAATTGTCCTATCTATATCTACTTTTCAATCTTTCTTTAATTTTAGAACTCCCGTAATTCCCAATGTGGCATGGATGTCACATCTCTGCGTCTGTTTCATTCATAATTTTTAGACAAGACAAGACAAGTAGTTAGCAGCAGGCAAAACAGGATAATCTCTATAGGCCTACACTTCTTTAACATACATAGTTAAATAATATCCGGTTACAATTATATTAGTTCATAGCTACTTTATTTTTTAAGATCTAGTGTTGATGTGTTGTTTATGGGAGTGGAAATCCAATTATGAATAAAAATTATTGTTTTTTTCGATGTATAATATAATCTAGGTATAATATTCTACCACATAGGTATTTAAAGTGCAAAACGTGACAAAGTTTTTAATTATTAGACGTGAAAATCACCAACAAGGAGGAGGGATTTCAGTGGCCCCCATTTGACCGCCATTACCTTATTTGGCACGTCTCGATTCTAAATATGGCTCGCGGCCAGCCCACTACTTCGCAGAGAGCTGCGTTCGGGCTGCAAGCTTTCTAGTCTATTATTTCTATTTATGAAATAAACTTAAAATAAAAGCTCTATTTTCATACATATTTTGGGTACCATTACGTTCGCGGGTTCCCGGTTTCCTACGGATGTGTCAGATTACGGTCATGTAGATATTTTTCATCTCTATCGTTCGGCTTTTGATAATCTGTGTGTAAGCGAGACGGCTAGATATCAAGGTGCACTGCACAGAACTGTGCGAAGTCAGTTGCGGTCCGAGCGGCCAAGTCGTCAGTCCCGCCCTCGGTTCTTTCGCGTTTTCGGTCAGTCTCCGTTCGACGTTCGAACGGTGAAGTGTGTATTGCGCGTGCGCGCACCGGTTACTGTGGCGTACTGCGAGGTTATTATGGACGCGCCCGGCGGAGCGCGGGAGTCCCGCTTCGGGCTTTACGGTAACGGTATGGGAATCCTAGGGGAAGTGCCTGATATGTATGGTGCTGGCCGCCCTCCGAGTTCCCTTGGCGGTCTGAGGCCTGGCATGCAACCCTGTCCAGTGCCAAGAACCGGCGTGAAGCGGCCATCTGACCAGTGTTATGATGAGAGGCCTTCTCAAAGTCTTAGTTTGGAGCACTGTGGGATGCCAGATATAGCAGATGACGGCTATGCATCTCTCCAACCAAAAAAATCTCCTCCTTCTAATGGGAAGAAGACCAAGGGGCGCGTTAAGATTAAAATGGAATACATAGACAACAAATTACGGCGGTACACAACTTTCTCTAAGCGGAAGACTGGCATCATGAAGAAGGTGGGTCGCCTGTGCTTTTGGCAACATTCCATATTAATATCTATGCAGTTCAAGAGTGTTTACTACCAAAAAAAGTTTTGTGAAAGTGTATTTAAAATATCTTTTAAGTAGAAAAGTTATAGTGAAATTTAAAAATTAATAGCCTACATTCACTTTTATATTAATACAATGATAAAGAAATTATAGCGCTGAAGACAGAATGCCCTTCTGTGGTTTATCATGTCAAAATAGCATCTAGCCTGAGTTAAGATTATCTCAATCATAATGGATAGTTGCTTAATAATAAATCTAATAGGAAAAATAAAAATCTACATAGATCCAGGTAAAGTAATATAATAACATAAAATCATTTGAAGTATGTAGTCAAACCTCTTAACTTTTAACCAACTTCTGAACAGAAAGTCTAAAGTTGTCAATAACAAACCAAATTAAATAGAATTTCAACTGTATCTAAATTCTGCACATTTTAGTCTATATATATAGGTGATTGCATTGAAGTAAAAGTTATTAAGTTCCATATTTATAGGTTATGTTACTAATCTCTTGAAAGTCATAATATTATGGGATATTGCCTTAAAACTTCTTTAGTAATATGAATTTATAAATTTATCAAAATCATTAACTTTGTGAAAAAAAACCCACAAATACAATAGGTAAATAACTTTTGACAGTTATGAGGGAGCTGTTTTGTGGTAGCAGCAAATTCATTTCATTAATGCTCATATTTAGTGTATGTATGTGATGAAATTTCAACATTTTAATAAGCTCAACAGGTATGTCTTTCTATAAATAATTAAGTTTCATTGTGTGTAACTAGAAATAATTGCTGTTTAAATTTTTATTAACCAGCTGTTATTATTAATTTTGCACCTGACTGCTAGATGGCACTGTCAGTTTTATTTACATAATTATCTGTACTTTTTCTAATTATTTACTTGTAGGAACAAAGTTTTTTTATGAAAATTTTTGAGTCCCATATTAAATTAGACTTTATCTTAAAATATATTTAAAGCAATAATGAAGATTTTGGCATTCATTATTACAGTACTATTATACTTATTGAATTTTTATATACTGTAGTAATTGTAAATTATGTAATCATTGAAAATCTTCAAAATTATTTTTCACACTAAATGGCATAACTAAATGTAATTCAAAACATTGTTTAAAAAAATTATTGTTATTGACTAATTTAGTAATAATACTTCCTTATTTCTCATTTGGAGTAATAAGATGATGATGATGATGAGAACTGAAATGTATTTATATTGAGGATAAAAGTAACTTATACCTAAACTGCGTAATAAAAATATAGATCTAATAGTCTCTGTAAATTATATAATATCTCATCAGTTTATAAATTTGTACCAAGCGTAATTACTAATTATACTTAGCCAGGGTCCAATCTTTAAATGACTGAAAACAATATGTGCAATTCGCACATGTCAAGAGCATATTTTAATTCTTACAACACAAATGTCATTCTCCAAAATATCAATAAGTATTACAATTTTGGCTAAATTAAGACTAAGATATTTAAATCTAAATAAATTTGCTAAAACATAACATGTACAATTAATAAAGTCCAATTCAATAATTTCTTACTATTATGAAAATGGATCTATGTATGTGTTCTTTATTAGCATTATTACCAAGCACCTGAATTAGACTCAGTTTTCTCTTTTCACTTACTACTCTCATCATCCTACATACATTAATTATGAAAAAAAAAGTATTTAACAGGATTCAAAATTAAGGATAAAATACAAGCTGCATATTATGTGCAATGTATATAACATTGCACATAATATGCAGCTTGCAGTGGCATTGGTGAAATATTAGTTAGATAGTTATAAAGTAACAAGAAACAATTATATATAATTTCAGTTATCATAGCAGCCTTAGAATAGTAGTGGTTCGCTAATTCCCTGATTCATTATGTAGACATTGTCAATCTGCGTAGAGATGTGACTTCGCTATGTGGACATACCATTAATCCTAGAACATCCAGTTTATTGTATCTCAGATGATATACAGATAATGGCAATTTAATATCTTATAAAGAATTGCGATTGAAGTAGCGATCAATTAAAAATATTTACTCTATGTAGATGACAAATGTTAACTCTTTTATTCGCGCGACAGTTTAACGTGAATTATTTATTGTACAGCGAATGTATGAAACCTGGAAATGAAAATAAAGCAGTTTTTTTTGTAACTCGATGAATAGAAGTCATATATAAAATAATCAATACAAAGTTGTTAATTATGGATGTATGCCTATAGTTATTTTTGTTCGTTTACACAATGAGTTTTTGCGTGGCCATTGCACGCGAGCGCTGTCTCTCAGCGGGTTAGCAGCGTGCTCAACTCGGACACGAAACGTATCCGTTCTCGTTAAGCCTTTTTTACTTTATCTATACATTTATCTATTCTCTCTGGTACTATCTAATCGTATTGAAAATCTTGTTTTGATTCTGTTAAAGGTTAATTAACTTTTGTTTATGCGTTAGGTTAATATTATTGTTAGTAAACTTTTGATCCATCATTTGATACATATATATATTTGTATTCTGCCCTACGAACATTTTGACTCATATTTCTTCTTGAAAAACTATCACGAGCAGACGGAGCCATTTCTCTAAAAATATCTTAACGATTTTTTGATTATAAAACATATTATATATGTACTCTTATGCGTAATTTCATAATTTATTTAATGATTCATAGGACAAACATTTTTCTTCCCCAAGCCTGCTCATCTCTTATAACGTAAATGTTTTTATAACCTTTGGTCGTGTGTACTGAATACCAATGTCGTCTGTTGGTTTATCTTGACAATCTTTCAGTTGGTCCATCTTCCGTCAAGCGCCTCGAATACAAGAGTAATTACAACGCCGCGGGGGCTTCGAGGGACACGATTTGTCGGCAAACGTTGGTTTCTCGTCGGCAAGCATTGTGCCTGGGCCGACTTTGTCATGTTTAGCCGACAGAATCTAGCTTCGGGCATCGGTAGCTAAGGGATTTACTGTATCCTTAAGAATTTAACGTGACTTTTAATTGCATTGCGGTGAATAAACGAATATTGAAGTAACAAATCAGATAATGCTTGGGTTAAATTAAATGTCTAATGTTGGAAAGATCACGATCTTAAGACGTAACCGGTCAGTTTAAATGAATGGACATTGCTCTTAAATAAAACCCCTTACCCTATGATGGCTTTCATTTTAAACTGCTTTTGTCCGAAGCGGGAATAAATTATACAGTCCGATATAGGTCCGATATAGTCCTTAAAGAGGACATTTTAATAAATTTAAAATAACGATTATCGTTGGGTCGCTGAGTCGTGATTTCGTTAGCTTCGTGGTTGGGGCTTTGGCTGGAGTAAGTCGTCACGAGCGATTACTAAATTAATTAGGGACTAGCCTGGATGTAGATTGCGAGTTAGATTATTTTCCCACACGACTAGTTGATATTATGTTCTAAACTGATATCATAAAAGTTTGCCATTTTATTCTTTAACTTTGTTTATGTCTTGACCGAATATATATGGTAATGTACCTATGAGTGATGTTCCTTTCACAAATCTATTGTCATAGATTTTGATAGTAGAGTTTGTGTACAACGAAACAGTTCATGTTCGAGCTCGTAGTTCGTTACAATACCGCTAGATGTCTTTGATGGCGGGTATATTCGGGAACTTCTGATATTCTCTGCTCGCCTAGTACTTTTTAAGACATATTTGGTTCCTCGTTCGTCATGTTCAGTTTCACTTACTTAATTAATTTAATAATAATGATTAATATAACTAAAAAATGATTTCTTAATTTACTTTTTATTGAACACCTACATAATTTCAAAAAGCTACCGAGTGTTTTGTATTAATCGCACTCGCGTTACTTTGTAGTACCCAAATCACCGTGAATAAATTTTATTGACTTTATTAGTCATAATTTTTTTTTTAAATACTTTTTTACATTTATGAATAAGACCGTTATGTTTATATTTTTAACCGGAGATTTTGCTGTCTATAATTACGAAATACGGGTCGTGAGATATAGGTCGGCGACGCGATCTCGACGCCCTGCAATTAGATAGTGTTGTACGCAATGGGTAATTGTTTAATTTGATCTTCTCTCCGCACTCAACTTCAAAGTGTTTAGGCTCGATGGAATGTAGCTATTATGAGTGTTGCTGTAATAGATTTAATCTTTTCGCAGTATTACAAACATTTCTTAAGATCTTTAGGCATGACTTTACGCTTGATATATTTCATCAACACAATATCGACAAAAAATATAGTGGTATTAAAGGATATTTCCACCAAAGATTTAATTAATTTACATACACTTTTAAGTGAATTATGCATGCCCGCCTTAAATAGTTGTTTTACTAGGCGAGCATAAACTTAAGAAAGTACTTAACCACTGGCCAGCTTAATTAGAACTTTACCTGCGTTACCGCTTATTTGAAATCCACCATAATAGCATTGAATATCGAGTGGCATGGGGACTTAGATTGATTGGTCGGACGGCAGGGAATGTCTAGCTTCTGGGCCCGCCTCCGAACGACACCTAGAGTGAACGCCTTGTTGTTATGCACGCCTAGTACGCAAGTGCCATTGAGAGCCAACAGCGCCTTTCACTACGACATTCATTGAAATCAATCAATCGTCAAACCTGTAAGGTACACACACATTTAGCACTCAACGCACTGCATGGTTTCACTTGACAGTATTATAAAAAGTTTAACCAATAACTTCGCTTATTTTATTTGTTATACTAAAATTAATTCAGTAATTCTAAATTGTTCCCAACATCAATCTCAATGCACAGCTTTGATTCGAGTTAGACAGATGACAGTCAGTCTCCTGATTAGTTGAAAGGAACGACAGTTTGTCGTCCAATCGACTAATCGGCAAATTTATCGGTTGATAAACTTAGTTAACGGTCAGTGGTGTATTCACAGAACTATTAAAAATATTCTCTACATGATCTGAGTCTAGAATAAATCATGACAAAAATTCAACAAATACGATTTAGCATAATCTTTCGATAAACTTTCGCTTTGAAAATTTTAGAATTATGTTATTTTTATTGGTTAAGCTTTGAAAAAACTAAAAAAGAAATCGCGTAATTTCAAAAAGTCGCCGTCGTAATTCGGTTTTGTAAAGCGTATTTAATATGGTGTAATTAAATGCACAGGCATTTTAATAAAGATAAAAATTACTGACGCATTACGTAATTGTCCTTGTTTATATTTTAGACTTACACGAATAATTAAACGCATAATAATAATATATAATAATTCGATTTATCGCGAAAATATTTGAAACATTGTCGATGTTAAGTATTTCAAGCAGATACTACACCAATGTTAGTTAAGAAAGAGATGACACTAGGCTAGTATTAGTATTTATTAAGCGTAAGTTTTCTGGGTACATTTACTGAAAAATTAAAGACACGTGTACTTCGCAAAACCTTTATTGAAGACTGGCCCTCAGTGTTGCCCACTTAGTCTACCAAATATCTAACAATATGAACAGTAATAATTCGATACTAGACGTTCACAGGTGCATTCTATATATACAGCTGGTGGTGTGTCAGTATATGGAGTAATAAATAATACTAACATAATTTAAAGTAACTTAGGAATTACCAACTATTGGGTCCTTCAATCTAATTTAGTATTGAATTAGACAATAATTATATTATGCATACTAAACATATTTTTTTAAATATTTTAGAACCAAAATTGTGTACATTATATAAGTAGAATAGCGTCACTTAAGAATCCAGTGTTAACAGATTTA
This sequence comes from Pieris melete, assembly GCA_963693345.1. Lineage (NCBI taxonomy): Eukaryota > Metazoa > Arthropoda > Insecta > Lepidoptera > Pieridae > Pieris > Pieris melete. The sequence goes on along the minus strand of CAVNZK010000096.1, from coordinate 574,431 downwards.
AATAAATCGATAAAAACTGTGCGTTATTAACCGTAATATGTAGAATTTTAAACATATTTATAACAGCTTAAACTTAATGTTTGTTTTTGGTTATCGCGGCTTAATTTGTGTATTTATTTTAAATTCAGCATTTAGTATTTTATTCTCTGGCAACACTGGCATTGAGTGTGTCCATGGGCATGGCGGTATCACTTACAATCAGGAGAGCCTATCTATTTATCCCCTGTTCTATAAAAATAAGTATTTAAATAGCTCACGCGATTTCACAGTTTGCGATAATGTTTCGCAAAGGTACATTTCAAGTTCGCTTAAGAAATTTATACGCGGCGGCACACCAGTGTACATAATTACTGTAATCCCCTAATGTACCATATAAATTACGTTTAACGGGTAAACTTTGTTGTACCCTGCCACCTGCGTTTACTAGTAGAATAGTAATCCCTGTATCAAATATATTAGTAGTACTGGCCAAGTTGCTTCAGCGTGCGACTCTCATCTTTGATGTTGTAGAATCGATCCCCGGCTGTGCACCAACGGACATTCTGTCTATGTGCATGTGCATTTAACATTCGCTCGAACGGTGAAGGAAAATATTGTGAGGAAACCAGCTTGCATTAGACCCAAAAAGTTGACGGCTAATCACGTTTCACCTATTAGATTGACAAATTGTCATGATACAGTTTCAAAAATCTAAGGCTTAGATCGAAAAAGGTTTGCTTTTTTGTTGATATCTATTAGGTTTAAGTTTTTGTAAGAATTCTGAGCTGTGCAACGTACGTAAATTCGCAGTAAGGGTATGTTAGTTATTCCGTTCGATGTTATCAGCGGGTAAAAAGTATCGAGTCCACCCATAACGTCTGATAGCTCGCCGTCAAAATATCCGAACGCAGCCAGCAGGGCCCCATCCATAATGTATCGGCACCGCGAATCCAATACATTATACATTTCCGAGTAAGTTTTTATTTGATTACGACTGCAGGAGCGGCGGCATTTTGCTTTTTATGTCAATTAAAAAAAAATGACCAAACACAAGGATTTCGGTGGGAAAGTTCGCGTTCGTGCAATTGAACTAACTAAATGTTTTTTACCGCAGTTTCCCAGAACGGGGAAGGTTTTGATGTGAAACGAGATCTTGCCGCGGTCACCGCATGGTCTGGAATTCTGTAGACCTTTCAAACGATACCGTTTTTACAGCCTTGATCGAGAGTCAAGGTTGGGTGACAATTTGTAAATCAGATGTAAGGTTTTTGAAAGCATTGAATTAGATTGGTCTCATCAGAGGCAGTATTGCGGCAATCGCCCACGCGATTGGTCGTGCGGTGGCAAGCGATAGTCACAAAGCAATCACGTGCGCGCCCACTTGACGCCTACTTATGCATAACATTGCGAAAAAAAGTTATCTTGTAATACAAGTTACTTCTATAACGGCCTTGTAGTTTTAATCATAGGTATGGTCGTGAACCTTATATTAGTATCCTATAAGGTCAAAATGATTGGTTAATTTCCAAAGCTAGTAAGTGCTGTAAATTTTTAAAAACGTGAACAAAAATATTACGTAGTCTTGCTAGAAAAATATCTAGGACACCCTCACGCAACATAATGTAACGACCATGATAAACTGGTCATAATTGTGCTTAATCGCGCTTCAAGCTCGTTAATGAAGTATTTAGATAATCCGAATAATTCTGGTGGCGCATGTCGATCGTTAATTAAGCTATTTGTCAGGTGCCAGGTTCATTTACATTTCTCCCGGGTTGCCGAGGATACACTTAGTTGAGAACATCGAAACGACGTATTATTATCCTTTTAGGGAGGGCGGCATCTCTAGAGACTCGCTTGGCGTCCACGGAACCTTTCATTGGGACCACCTGTGTTTATTTCCTCGGACATATGAATTGTCCAGTAAATAAGGTTGGCGAAATATCTAGCCTCAGCACGGCCATTACGCATTAAGTACTTATTTGTTTGGATGCAGAGTTTCTCGAACCAGACATTTTGTTTCAATTAAAAGTGGATTTCTACCGAAACTAGACCTTGCAACATATTTGTTGTTATAGGATTTAACAAAGGTTTGAATAAAGGGCCCATAAAGCTTGGATCGATAGCTGATAACATTAACATATTGTATGCAAGGTCTTGGTACATCTTGTTGGACAGGGGTATAAAATTGTCCTGTAAGGAACACAATTCATGGGAACTCGTTCTGGTCACCGACAGGCCATCAAGTTGAAGTTGCAGGTGAAATGTATTGACAACTGGTCTTCCTTGATGCATATCGGCGTGATGGTATCACCGTCGCGGCGCTTCAGTCGGCTCCTGTTACCCTCGCATTGTGGAGATCACAGATAAATGTTGTTTATTTAGCACTAAAATTAATTCAGTCAGCCATTATGAAAATAAATTAACAGTTAAACATATTTACGTCCTTAGCGTGCTCGGCTGCACTTTTTACGAATCAATAAAATGTATTGAATGTAAATACACTTATTAAATACGCATTTTATAACTCAACTAATCCGCACAAGGAATACGACGATCAAATTGATTTCCATCTTGAACAGCCGCGACTTAAAGATGTGGTTTATAGCCAATACTACTCAATGAACTTAATAAACAAGGTCAAGTTAGCGCCCACAAAATGATAGCCTGTCTGCATGAACAACATTCGATAAATGGCAATAGGCGAACAGGAAACCTATGGAAGTCGTATATAATAATTTAAGGGCACGCTTGGACCGCCATTCATAAGCATTATCGCTGTTTATGAATGAAATCTACCGATTATAAACCTGCAATTGACACTGGCTGTTGATACCCGGTGCAACCACATTAAATTTACATGTAACACTAGGTCTTATAATAATTACGACCTAGTAAGGCTGTTATTGTATCAAGGATTGGCTATTGTTCTGTTAGATTGGGCATTGTCTCTTATAGAATCTATTATTGTATTGGGGATCAGGTTCTTTAATTTTATTCTCTCTTTTCAGTCGACAAAAGAAATTTTGCACGCTGTGCAAAGTATCACTTGAGTTAAAGTTAGCACTTTCCAGGAACAAATGTCGAAGTGAATGGGCTCTTATTTAACCGAATTCATTTTTATAATATTTATGAAATTATTTTTGATAAAAATACTGGTTTTATTATCATTTGATCGCATGATCATACTCATATATAAACTTTTTAATGGTTTGAACTAATTACATCACTTTTGTATGTGCAAGGTAATTAAGTTATCTTATTGAATACTTGATTCTTTTATAAAACCTTTCACAAAATCCAGCTTATCTCATACCTTTCACAAAAAGTGTCAACTCGTTATTTACACGCCGCTCTGTTGCCTCTGGAATTACGGTTATGTTTCATTTATAATCGATAATTATTTAGAAGTCGTTCAGCTAATCGTTCCACTCACCTTAAAGCTACTATTTATCGGTAGCAACGTTCAATCAGCGATAAATATTGTATGCAATCTAAATTTTAAATTTTCTTCTATCAACAATAATTTTCATCGATATAATGTGCTCAATGTCATACTAAAACCTTAATCGCAATATAATGGTAATGATTATAAGAACTAAACGTACTCCTTATTAATTTGAAGGTCAAGTTAAGTCTTTGTAGGGATTAATAGATCACTACTCGTTAGCATAATTGTGATAATGTTATACCTTCCCGTGCTTATATTAAACCGTGTCACATCCAATGTAGAATGGGATAATGGGCTCGGCTTTCACTTTTCAATCATTACCGACGATTCGATCGACTTTAATGGGTGTGGAGAATTGGCAACCCTTTACAAGATTCACATCGAGATTCTTAACTTAATTATCGCTGAATACCGCGAGTAGTTTCTTTCGGTATGAAGTAACAAATAGCGTGTCGTTATGCCTGATAAAGATATTACGTTAAACGGAAATCTTATTTTAGTTTATGTTTACTGTAAATTAAAAATAAATAAATTGTATTGGCGCCATCGCCTTGGAGCACTTTATTTTATTGATATTGATTTACGCTTTTGATACCTCAAAATTAAAATTAATTTTAATTATCACAATTACAGCCGGTTGCGTAGGCAGGCTTTTAACAGTTGTAATGAAACGATTCATAACTTTATATAGTAAGTAATTGGTATATAAATTTAAAATGTACGATGTTTAACGGCCTTTAATATCAGCCTTATGCAAATAGTGCCACATCCTCGCCTTACAAGTGCGATGACGTAAAGATAGCTGAGCTGGCAGACACCGCCACGTGGCGTTCAGGTAGGCAGGAGACGACCCGTTTAGACCTTTTACGCTTAATCCATTCGAGTACTACACAAATATGGCAACCTTGTTTCATAACCTGTTTTTGGGGTTTCCTCGATCCCTGGTGTATATAATGCGTGTTTACGGTGCGTTTATAAGTCAAAACTGCGCCCTTATAGGGAAGCTGTTGAGCCAATTTCGTCTTATTTGATTTGTTGACTTCTGTCGAACTTCAACCTTGGCTTAAAAAAAGTTAAGCTTTTGGTATTCTTATCAGTTAAAAAGGAAACGAAAGAAATCTTTTATTTAATCTACATTTTACTTAATTACAAAATATGTGATTCATTTTGTAAGGCGATACATTTGTAAGTCGGAACACCGTTGATTATGAAGTTGATTGTCGGTCTTTTTAGTTAAATTAAATGTGTTACAAGGATGTTGTATTGTAAAAAAGATGTTCAAGAACACGAAAATTTTCCGTTAAACGCGCCTCTTTCTTGTAAAACTAAGGGCTAAAGATAAATACTATTTATTCTTTTTAAATTATTTCTTATTAATAGCAAATACTGAAAATTATAGGGTCGTGCTGAGCCGTTGAGTAGGCAATATAACATCTGGACTAGAAGATATAATTGTATTTATTATAGTCTAGATCTTACATGAATTGTACAAGTTTATGAATGAGCATTACTCATACTATTTTACTGTGTTGAAATTTTTAATATAATATTACATGACCAAATCTTTACTATTTCGCGTTAACCATATATTGGTGAAGATCCTGTATAAACTGGAACAGTAATTTTTATTAACTTAAATGATTAATATACCTAACTCCAAAAAAAAAGAAACGCCTATAACGTCCTTTTTTAATTGTCCGTTTATCTTGCAAAATCATTACTTCAGTACTAAAACTACAAAATTATTTTATTAGTAATTTTATTTGACATAGAAGTGTAATGTTTGATACTGAATTATATTTCATGTTATATTTATGTAAAGATTTGTTTGTTATAAACAAATGTTTTATACAAATATTTTCTTCCAATTGCCATATTAATTGCCAATATAGTAGAACCATATACCTCTGTAATTTTGTTTGATATTTATTTTGTGTAGGTCTTTATACTATATTTAAATATAACTAGGATTGGAGTCTTACTGTAAAACAACTAAATAATAATAAAAAATAGACTTGCCGCCCAGTAATTTTTGCAATAAACATCGTAGTATTTTGATTAGCACCTTTATATTCCCATCATGGCTTGCCTGACAATTACTGTTAGCTTCTATACTAATGTGAGTCTGGTAAGTGTTCATAATGGTCTTCTAGGCTCCATTACCGCCAGGAACGAGTTGAATTTTATGCTGTTATTGCAGTTTGCATTTAATTATTGGTTCTTGTAGCTTTCGTTAATGGTGTTAATACTTCACGCTGAGACGCGGTCGCTATAGGAGGCGACAAATCGTTGTCGTCATTTTTTGCGCAGAATAAATAATGCTTTTTGTTCAGAAAATGGCTTCTAGTGCAAATTTACTCGGCCCTAAGATGTTTCCCATTCGAAGAAAATGAGGCAGGTTTAATGTAAAAATAGAAATAATTTCTCATGAAATTGAACGTAAATTAAATATGTATTATTATGTCGTTAATACCTAAATATTAGTTATTAGGTATTTTATGTACTAAATGCTCGATACTTTTGATAAAATAATTTGTATGTTTATAACATAATTAATAGGTACCATAATGGCCTCCAGGCGATGAAGATATCTGAAATTATGAAGCTTTCGGTCTGAGCCGACGAACGTGTGCCATTATTCAATAAAATTAAAACGCTATAAAACATGAAGTTGCATCAAGTGCACTACAATTTGGTTAAGAACCACGGCATATGCGCGATTTAATATTATTATTTGACGGTCGCTTTTTGCAATGAATGCTGATTTCCGCGAACCGCTCTCTTGCTGTGACGCGTTGGTTGTTCTCTGTCAGAAGCTGAATTAAACGAGGCTGGCTTGCAATTAAGGGCTGTTTACTGGGCATTAATTTTTGGCAATAAAAGACGAGCATGCTTAAAATGTTCGGTACGCACGCGCTTGGATGCTCCGTGGGAAAAGCGGTCGCTTTGTACTGCATTGTATTTGTAATTAGCAGTTTTTTTGAGCGCCATCTCTCGAGGCGCACTTGGAGAAATGTCACATCTCGTAATGCGATGTCCCAAATGTTTTCCATTAATTTGTGACTGGACCACAACTTATTTTACATTGAAATGCTTTTTATTTTGAGCTCGACAGGTCTCCGTTGTACAAGCAACAAATTTTGTATAATCTGCATCGTTTATGTCTTTCATGGTAATTCTTATATAAAGGAATTGATTTGACATTTCCCTTTATCGGCGTGTTCATGTTAATTTATTAGATAGTGTTGTGTATTTTTATTGTTATATACATAGAGAAAATTGCAAATATTAGTAATTAATGATTTATGAATGTCTGGCATTGGGTTATTAATGATGTTACGAAGTAGAATTTTCTCTGATTGTAGGTGAAATCTTAGAGCAGTCGCCATGTCGATGTTGGCGCCAGGTCTCATCCTAGTTTTCTTTGCTTGTAATGTTCTGAATGTCTGATGTTTATTGAATTACTAGATAATGAATAAAAGATGACGTGTTGTTGCATAAATACCGATTTATTGTAACTGTCATTAGTGGACTATATTTGCAAGTAATTAATTGTTTGATACATATGATATTGCGATGTATTTAAAAAACATCTTAGAACTCGAGCAATGTTGGCCTAGTGGCTTCAGCGTGCGACTCTCATACCTGATGTCGTAGGTTCGATCCCCGTCTGTTCACCAATGGACTTTCTTTCTATGTGCGCATTTAACATTTGCTCGTAAAACATCATGTCTTAGACCCAAAAATTCGACGGCGTGTGTCAGGCACTGGAGGCTGATCACCCTCTTGCCTATTAGATTTAAAAATGATCATGAAACAGATTCAGAAATCTGAGGCCAATGTTAAAGAGGTGGTGGCGACACTGATTTTTTTTTCTTAGAACTCTTAAAGCTGTATTATAAAGAGATATATATGTATTTCGACGAAAAATTTGTAACGCCATACTATCATTCTCACTTGCATTTTGTGACAGTCGCCTGAATATTCATTACTGTATCTCTTACAAAACGTAAGACCAAATTAATTAGCAAGTGTAGTCACGCGATCATTTGTATGAAATAATTGGAGATTCACATATAGCTTGTACCATATTTTGTAAGTTACTTCTGATAAAATACAACTGTTCCATAGATACTACACCTAACACCGTGCAGTTTAAATCTATAATTATTATTACTTCCCTTTTATCGTTAACATAATGTTTATATTGTTTTCTTGTTTGTAATGGCATTTTGTGTCACCAGGGGCGATAAAATTAACGTAGTTTAATTCGGCGCACGCGCACTGATTGGACTACCTGTTTTCGAATTTTGTTGCACCTGATACTACTATCTCTCATGTCTTAACTGGATCACATGTCAAGTGTATTTTTTTGCAAAACTTAATCGTTAAAAGGGAGCCGCTCAGCCAATCAACGGCGTAGGTTAATAATAGTATTCTTTTTACGTAGGGACTTGTTAAATATTTCTTAGAAATAGTAGATATCTGCTCCTTTATTTAATTCAATAGCTTAAACTGTTGTTTTCATACGTTTATTGTTGTTGTTTTAATAAAAATAAAGTTTTCATAATCGTAATTTAATTAATTAGAGATGAGAGAGTACTTTAGTTAAAATGTACTATTACACTGATTAAGCTTTTATGAATGGATTAGTGGATATGTCGTGGGTTTTGACAAAAATCAGTAGATTAAATATGAACTATGTATTTAAAAGTAACGAATAATCTGATATAGCACATATATATTTTTAAATGGTCTCACATAATCGACAACATTTAATTTTCCCGTTACATGCTTCACTAATGACTTAATACGATAATAATTCATTATTTTTGCACTTTTGACTTTTGACAATTTAAAGAAAGTCCCGGACGTCTTTAATAATAATTGGATGCCATTTCGACCATTCAATCGAGAGTTTTTTGGAATTTTTAATTTGTATACGATTGTTTGCTGATTTTTCTCCCTCGTCAATCATATTTAACAACAAAACTCATTATTGGTGCATTTGTAATTGTCAATTTTGGCAGTGTCCCGACAGACCTTATTTTTTGCGTGTTAAGGGTCAATTCACTTTCGAGTATAATGCACTTAGTATCATGAATGCAATTGAGCTGCTAATTACTGCTTATCATCAATCATATCATTGATCGATGACACCTTGCTTAAGCGCTAGTAGGGCGTGTTATTCGCACCGGCACATACATAAATTATTGTCATTGCATTTCCTCATTAATTATGAGATTTTGCCACCTCGAAATGTTTGATAAAATCTCTTGACATTGTATAAATCTTGTTGAATTAATATCGATTTATGTGGCTCGTACACGAATTAGTGCAGACCTTAGCTCTTCATCTTTACATAACTATGTAGTTTTCTAGGCGCCAGTAAACATTTTACAACGCATTACAGTTTCGACAATTGTCGGCGTCAAGTTGATCCATTATCAAACAAATAACTCTTATGTTAGAATTGATAGAGTTCAAATTACGCTGATGTCTGGCAACAGTAATTGGTTTAAATCGTGTAGGTGGCGCTAGTGGGTGTGATAATTCCTCGGGCACACATAAAGCCGTGAGAGAGTGATATTGCTCCCGAAAACGTATAGAGGTTTACTTACGAATTAGGGGCGTGGGAGAGGCGAAAGGTCAAAAAAATATGGGTATAATAGTTTCATTTCTCACATGAATCCTTTAGTTTAGGGAAAATATCTCTAGTGTATTGATATTCATTGATTCATGACTATGCGTCATTTAGTTTAACTAGCAAATTTTCCGTGAAACAACAATACCTCCATAATGATGCTACTAACGCCGGTACATATCAATCCATTTTCTTCAAAAAGATTATGTTTTTAATTATATCTTTGCCAGAATTGACTTTGATGGAATAAGTTTAATAATTATATTTCTTTTTATTTCAGGCTTACGAACTGTCAACACTAACGGGAACACAAGTGATGTTATTGGTTGCGTCAGAAACCGGACATGTGTACACATTTGCGACGCGGAAACTTCAACCGATGATCACATCAGATTCGGGAAAGCGGCTCATACAGACCTGCTTAAATTCACCCGACCCTCCCACGACGAGCGAGCAGAGAATGGCATCCACGGGCTACGAGGAGACCGAGCTAACGTATAATGTCGTCGACGACGATATGAAGGTGAGGCAATTGGCGTATGCTGGTTCCGCGCAGTATCCAATAGATCATCATCCGGGGCTGGCCCCGTCGCCATTGCAGCAGTACCATCAACACCCCCCTTGTCCCTCCCCACTCCCCTTAGGCTCATTAGGGCAACCATACTCCCACGCACACCTCTCACACCCTCACATGTCACATCATCCGCAACGGTAGTTCAGATGGCACTCGACTATATCCCGTTTTGCTATTTAATTACATCAATGTCGATCGATCTCGATATGAGAAGCGATTCCTATCGGGATAGTCACGTTCTGAGTAAACCTATAAATTGCGTCAATATATCATTTATGCAAGCAAAAGCTTTTTGTAATTAGTCCGAAAACAATTTTATCCGTCACGATTTTCAAGAATTTGAGTGGTGTAAATTGACATTGTTTTCGCAAATTGGTCGATAACGTTTTCTTCATGATAAGCGTAAATTTTGTGTAACTGATTGGGAATCCAAATTGACAGATAAATTCGGGTTGTGATTAACGAAATTGAGTATTTTCTGTCTGACAGAAATTAATGCTACCGTATACAAAGATGAATCATTTGCTACGTGTTTACTTATGTTGATCTAAAGCTTAATTAAAATATTCTTTCGATTACGATGGGTTAAAATCAATTAAATATCTATTAATAAATCATTCATCTGCACAACGATCAATTGTTAAACTGATAGACGTGGTAGTGGTGTCAAAACCAATAGATCAAGTAGCGTTTTAAAATATTTAAAATCGTTTCTTAATTAACGTTGAAACCGGTTGAGACCCGAACGATTCATAATCGCAGACGTGAAGCAGTACGAGCTACTACGCATTTATTCGATGAATAAGTATCCTTTCAAACAGAATTATCTATATATATAACAGAAAAATGGTCTTCGTTTGAGGCTCCTTCACGCCTAAACCACTGATGAAACTACCACCACCTGGATGGTTTATGGCTATTTATTTATTAAATTCCAACGTTCCTTCATTTTTTTATTGCTGTTTTACTTTTATGAAAATTTATCCATGCGGACTTCACCGCGGAAACATTCGGGGAGGCTTCCTAGAACCTCTAAACGTCAACATCTGTTAAAAACTCGATTTTCGAAATATTTCAATTTTCTTAGCGGGAAGTTAAAAAGAAGAATAATAAAAATATGAAAAAAAAATAAAATAATGAAACATAAAATTTATTTTAATTCGTCCAGCAAAGCGGGCGCGAAACGGCTAGTAATCAATATAAATATTCTTTCTAATGATTTTGTGATATTAAAATTTAATTCATAGTTTTGAACATACAGTTCATCTATGCCGTACGATATTGAGTTGTTTATTACTTTATATCTATCCGGTTCCTAGCCTCCGTAAAAAGAAAAATTCTCAATACAGTAGCAGGTGTTTGAAACTAGAGACGGATTCCAATTATCGAGAGGACTCGGGAGGCCTTAAATCTACTTCACCTGATCCGGATTATCAAGAAACTTAATTAAAAATTACTTTTGACCGAGAAGAATGTTTCGTTATAAATTCTGCTGTCAAACATGACGTTATAATGTTAATGCTAGCTTGACAGCACTTGCTTGTCAAGTATGATATTAATATCCGGAAGTTTGTGTACTACCCCATGGTTTGGCTTAGTATAGTTAATATGACAGGTTTTAATATTAAGAAACTATGTACAGTATATGTCCCATATAAAACAATTTTCAAATATTAACAATTGATATTACTAAATTGATTATATGAATTCTCTTGTTTCGCTAGATAAAAATCTATTCCCAGGATTGGCTAAGTTTGACACGCAGGTTAACACGACCGCGCCAACGTCGACAGTTATTGTTCACGCATCGTCGATAAGTCTATTGGATCAAAATATACACGGTGTAATTACGATCTGAGGAGATAAGAGTCTGCCGTCTCTTTGGCTCTCTCTATTATATTTAATCGTGACCTGCGTACACCATTTTCGTGGTCTAGTTCTAAAGAAATAATTATTTGTATTAGAGTCATGTACGTTGTTATGATTATTTAAGTATTCTTCACGTGTTATTGTTGCAGTCGAGCGCGAAACGGTATTTAGCTATGCTCCGAGTTGATGCTCGTAATATGGTCTTTGTAGGATGCAGATACTCTTGTGCATGAATTAGCGGTATAAATGTGGAATTCGGTCAGTGCCCTCGCTACAAACAGATCTCCTAATCTTGCATTCGTTGTCTAAATGTTTCGTAACAGCTCTTGAGATTCGCTTTCAATGCGCAATATTTTCACTATAGGCTTTAAAACTTGGAATATCGTGTCTCGGGATTGAAAACTGTGTAGTCGCTAGATCTAGGTTATTGGTTTTTAGTCTGCAGTTCCAAGTCTGGAATGGAGGCTGTGAGTCATCTCTGTAATATATTCTATGTCACACGCACGAGACACGCGCCTATTTGATATTGCTCGATAATCGCTCGTTAGACCTCTCGCGCCTTGCTTTATTAACTTATCAAGACTATTGTTTTGATAAACGCCCCAGCAATTTCTGTTGACTCATCGTATTGTGAGGCATAATTGTCCGTATGTAAGCCGATTGCTCTTGTGCAACCCTGACTTGTAGCAACAATAAAGCTAATTTGACTAATAGGTGCGTTGTAATCGTCACCGCGTGTGGTTTAGGGATTAACTACAATATCATCTAACGCTTTTTAGCCAATAAGAAGCGCTCGAATACTATTGTTTTGTTTTTTGTTTCATCTAATTAAGAATTGTATGCGTTGTATCGCTACCAGTGATTTTATTTAAAAACAACCAGCTTTTTATCGGTAATTTGTAATTTTTGTTATGTAGTTTCAACATAAAAATTACCTGTTTATTCAAGAAGATTTCTCAAAATCACACAGAACGACAGATGCGGTAATTATTTAATTATTGATGCTTGAACGCACCGCCGAATCGATTTTTTAATTATTTGATGTTTGCGAAATTCGTATTAAATGATGGGCTGTGCCTTGTAATTAGTAAACCGGCGACCACCCCGATGAAAGACAAATGTTTAAGAATAAAGGCTGGTAATCTTTTTCCGCCCCTGCTATGTTACTTTCAAGTAGAAAAATGGGAATTTAAATTTGCGTTCGTAGTTGAGTAATTAGTTAGGCGGTAGAATGGTGAAATCGTTTCAGTGTGGTTCCTATAAATATGTTTAAAGTTTGCATTATCTATCTACGTAAATATGAGTGAGCAGTCCGTCTTCGTCTGCATAATTCAGCCGCAGTTGGCATTTCCAAGTTCCTCAGTATGTATTTATGTACGAGATTTTGTGACTTCGTAATGTTTTCGAAATCCTTATTATATTGTATACGCATAAATACAAATTACAATGGCCGTACCGTCATACCCAATCGTTAAGTCGGCGAATGTAAAGTCGAAAGCGCCAAGCGTCGCCAGCTTATTTGAGACATTTTTTGTTTATGATTTTTTTTAATAGTGTCAGTTAATGTCACTTAAATTTGTTTGAACCGTCTTTGCAGACATAATAAACGATATTTCTTTCTTTTTTGACGTGTTTAATCACTGTCATACCTTAGAAGGGGCCTAGTTTAATGGCATATGTACTTTTATTTCGTAAGTAAAGACATATAATGCACACAAATAAAAAAAGTACGTCAAGATATGTTAATCATTAACATATATTTTAAATGTAAGAAATCGAATATTTATAAATGTGAAAGTTTATGTTGCCATGTGCACAGAATTAACTTGAAAATGAGTCATGGAATTAAAGTATTTAATTAAGCACACTGACATCCTAGAACTTGGTGCCAAGTAATCCGAAATCAGCGTTTGTATCGGGTATAATTCCGCTCACATCTCGGTTACCGCAAACCTAATGATTAACAGTGGAGGTCCTCTTTTGTATGCGCTGGGCATGACAATTTCTGTATGCAAGCTAAGGCCCCACAATCCCGTACACATCGGATCCAGAGACTTCCGCGACTGCCCGTCCTGATTGCTCTAATTGAAATTTATTCGCTGCTGCGAAACGAGTCCCGATTCCCCAATGTCATCACTAATCCATTAGATTAATGAATAAACGTGCAACTATTGTCTTGGCTTGTTCAATTATGTATGCGCCTGTGTTCATGCGGTCTCGTTTACTGGATTGACGCTGGACCCTTCTCATCCATTATAGATTTAGTTGCATATCTCGCAAGATGCGACTGTCCGTTTTATTTCGATAATTGGATTCCTTTTAAAATTTCGTTATGAATGGAATAGTTTATCACAAACGGTTTAATATTATAAAAAATCAATTATAGAGATGTTCTGTTCGCGTTTATTGGTTCGGATTAAAATTGGAACTGAATGCGTAGATTATGCTCGATTGATTCGCCGAAAGCGTGTCGGCCCACTTCCTAAAACTAGACTGGGAGACGCAGATGGTTAAAATTAGGCCCGCCCGGAATAGCGTAAACTGGTGCGTGCCCCGTCACCGCGCACTGCGCAACGACCTCACGCCGATATTGTATTACACTATATCCCAACAACTCGACTATCATTTATATTAATAATCAAATAAAATCCTGCTTTTGTTGTTAAAAAACAAATGAATAAACGCCTTTATGTATTTAGTTTGGCTATCGTGCTGATTTAGTTTCTTATTTGTTTCCTGCGTTTTGTAAACAGTACTTAGATACAAAGTATTACACTGTTAGTTAATTTAACGTAAATAGAAATAGCAAACATCTTACGCATGCGTGTTGAATATCCTAAAATATTTCTGCTCGTCAAGCCGATAACATAAAGAAACATGACGTTGAATTTTTTCAAATTACTGGGTCGAAACGCAAACAATGTTTTCCTCTGTCATCGAGAGAATATACAAGTTATCGGTCATCCTTTTGTATCGCGATCTCGACGCGTCGATACGTTGTTGCTCCACAGAGGTCGAACGCATTATTGTTTCTTTTACAATGCCGCTTTCCTTTACAATGTCTTTACTTTTCATACTCAGCTAGAATTGTACATCGTTTTGCGCTAGAGTACCGTAGGAATAGTTGCAGGCTGGAACTGGGTTTGGGGTTTGACCGTTAGCCCGTGGGAAAAAGCTAGAACGATGCTTTGTTAGGACGATTGTCCACTACCGTGGTAGATGGGGCGATAGGCTGGCTCCCCAATGACAGCTATGGGAAAACTAAACGCGCCTAACTAATGAAACCAAATGATTGTATCTTATTCGCAATCAAAAAGGTGATGTAAAAGTTATAAATAATTTAAGATTTCTTGAATAAGTAAGGCAAACAGAAAGAAGATAACACCGCTGCATTCAATTGTACTATAAAAGGAGTAGAAGTGAACGACATTTATGGCACTATCGGAAAGTCTAGTTTTCATGTACCTGTGCCTCTCTAACATCGTCTAAATTCTAATATATTCCACACACGTTTGACGCTAACTCAAAAGCTATTGAGATTCGAAAACAAATCTTTTAAAACTATAGGACTGTGTCAATCCATCATAGTTTTTCTATTGGCCTACAGAGAGCTTGCATAAACAAAGAGCTTTCAAATGGTAATCCTTGGAACGTGCCGCGAATTAGTTCCGTCGTTCACATGCTACGTGGGAACTCATATTAAGTTCTAAAAGATATTTTGTAATGAGGCATTTAGTTGAATTTTAAACAATAAAGAGGAGAGAAGGTGAATGCTATTAAGTTGATCTAGCAATAAATTAGGTCGTTGAATAACTTGTTTGTATTTAAAACAATTGACCTTATATGGCCACCTACATAAACGGTGATATAATCAGTGTTGGCGAACGCGCGTCACAACTGCGTGGGCGGCGCGGCGTCCTTCCGAATCTAATACCGTGATCAGATAAAACTGCTTTCATGATAATTATTAAAAGTGTAAGTTCATTAGACTTCCTAATCGGGTTTCATAACACGCGCCAACCATACATTGCATCGTTTTGAAGTAGTTACCGTCTTTTGAACTGGTGAAATCATCGTACAAACATAGTTAATGGTATGTTTTCAGAAGTCGTGTTCCTGGTAAATTTACGGGAACAATTAAACATAAAGAGTAGATGTTTCGTGCTTTATTCCTTTGTACGTCAGTTGCAATATATTGTAGCAAATGCGCGCATGCTTCCAGTACTCAATGATTTACATTCACCGGTACTACGTATACATCACGTTTAACTAGATGCTTCGGAAATTGTTGTCAGGCTTCTACGTGCTGCGAATATGGGCGCATAATAGCTTTGTTTATCGCGAACATCGTCCCTTTTTGATTTTACGTTCTCTTCAAAATTATATACCTTATAACTTTCCGGTTTTAGGTAGATTTCATTCTGGAAGCTGTAACATGGTTAGTATTGTATAGAATAATACTAAAATAAGAATAATAATATTGTTTCGTACATTTTTTGCGGATTAGTCGTTGCATAAAGTTTTAATTGACCATTGGTAAAGAGCGTGGATTCCAAGCGTAGTTGATTTTAGATCAGCCGGTTGAAGTGATCGGGGTCGCAACTTGTTAGGGTTTGGTGTAAGTTATAAATGGGATTGGAAAGATGTTTCAAAATTTAGTTAGTTTATTTGATATTTATAGCAGGATATTTAGAAACATTCACGGCTTCTAAACACCTATTGCGTCATATCGAAAGTGGTATTAAACTTAAAAACCTTGACAGTGTATCAAGTATTCTTGATCTCTGACAACTCGGCTACAGGATTTGCCTTTTCGTTCTTTCAAACGTACTTTCGCTTATGCTAGACAAGGACCAGTGATATTTACTATTAGGCTCTTACTTCCGTCCGCCTACGACAGCGCGGCTGCCGCCTACGCGTGTTACTTAAAAATCGCAAGTTCATACACTTTGTTGCGATAATTCTGTCACATACAGTTCTAAAATCTTTTTATTGCAACTTAATACGCGACCATCTAACCTTTGTATTATTATGGAATCGGATGGTTTAACAACCGATATTTATTGCACCGTTTTAGTACCTGTTCGGTCGTGAAATTGATAACAATTTAAAGAGAATGGCAAAATATGTCAAATGTTATAAAGATTTTTGTGAGTATTCAAATGGTTGGCGGATAACTGTTGTCGCAAGAATGACATCAACACGTAGGTGGCTCCAGCTATAAAAGAGTTCGCGGTTATTTTGTGATACAAAAGCTTTCTAAATGGCCATCCTTAAATTATGACTTAATTCCGAACACCTCTCCGTTGTGCAGATATCAGATACGTGTTTCGCAATAACGGTATAACACTTTCAAAAAGTCACGGTCAGGATCGATAAAAGTTTTTCGGTTAATGATGGCCTATGGCCACTACGAGGTAAATAATTGATTGTACCCATTCAAAAATTATTTTAAATATCAGCTTTCAATGCTTGCACAATATAATACCAATCTGTAAGGCTATAGATTCGTTAATCATCATATAAGACTAGAGTATAATTAGGCAGTTCTTATAAATCTTATATCTCGGTAGCATAATCTTCGTAGAATTAATTTCTGCCCCTAACGTAGTTTTTAAACAAAAAGCTTACACCCTAATTCTTGCAAATCCTGATGTTGTAAGGGATTATCATAAAACTATCATAAATTGTCCACATTGGAAGGGAACAATACACAGTAGCCAAGCAAACTGAAATGGATATAAACAAAATATTTATTGTAAGACGGAACGTGACTTGATTTACCAAATCAAACAAAACGCGAGGCTCGGCATCTTACAATGCTACGCTATGTAAATTTTGTTTATAATTTCGCGTAATTAATTTTAATTTTAGGATTTTTACTGTAATGCATTTGATTCGAATAATTCTCAGGCCATTATTGAAGTGCCATCATCTGTGTAGTTTGTAAGTGGTTGATATTTCAATTCATTAGTTAATTATAAGCTCACCTACTCGTGCACGTCCTTACTATGTATGCTCATGTCCATTTCATTCATTTTTATCCTTTTCATGTCACATCGTAGGTTCTAAGTAATCTGGTGGTGCTGCAATGGCTTTGAAGTCGTATTTATTAGGTGATCTCTTTTACAATGAAATTGTTCTGATTAATATATTATATTAGTTAATTATGGCTCTCCGTGAAGGACAGCCAGAAGTATTGATACCTGTATTGATGTAACGTAACATTCCCAGTTTGCGCTTTAGCCCAGTAACATTGTTTGTGATCCATCCAGTGTATCGTATAGTAGGTATAAGGCATGTGTGTGAACGATTTTTGTTGACGCTTTATTTAATATGAATAAAAACAAATGGTGCTAAAACATATTTTGATATACAATTTTCAAAGAGATATTTTTTAAAGCGTCAAGCTCTCAATTGTACTAGTGTTTTTGTAATTACATACACTAGTGCGGTTGGATTGAATATATAAGCGTAATAATAAATTAATATGCTAGTTGTGTTGAATGAGATACTTACATATATACTTAGTTCTTGGACTTTAGTGCCTTATGTGAAATGATCTGAAATTGTAGATTAACTATATATTGTGAATGTCCATACTTTTTATTTATATAGTGAGAAATCGCTATGGATCAGATAATAAAAATAAATTAGTACTAGCGACAATAAAATGCTCACTTGTCGGACTGAACTCAATCTGTACTTAAGTTAACCAAACGCTAGTCCACATACGGAATACTCAATAGTAAAATTTAAGTCAGTGCTTATTTAATAGCTGTATGCAATGACTTACATTTTAATTACACCCAGAATTCACACGAAACTGTATGATTAAGGTACATATATCAAAATGCAAACATTCTTCACTTTACATTTCTAAAATGTGCAAATGCAGTGTTCATTCTAGGTTAATGATAATGACATACAAGTCATATGTTGTAGATAAAGGATATGTTTAATAAAGATTACACGCTTTAAACTATAATATATGACTGAATATCGATCGTGTAAAGCGAAGAAATATATTTAAATGAAATTAAGTTTTTTGACAAGCTTTCATTTCGTTTCAAAGCAATTATTCATGGACGACTGATTAATGCGACGCACAGCATTGAAGTAATAATTACATAAAGGTACCGTCTTCAGACACGATTTTAGTGTTATTTAAAGGATCATTTTTTTGTGTATATAAATCTATAATATATTTTGCTTTCACATATTAAAACGTCGATAGAAAAACTTAATTTTCCAAGTCCCATTGATTGATTTTACGAGAGAACTTGTAAAATTTTATCTCTAGTGACTCATTAAAGCAATGTGATAGATTTAATACCTAAAGATGCTAGATCATTGTTACTGTAAAAAACATGTGTAAATATGTACAATAAACTAAAGCAATAAGCAAGAGTAATTATAATTCTAGATGCAATGTTGTACAATGTTCTATTTAAATATTTTTAAAAGATTTAATCTACTATATTTTTAATATGTCCTATTTTATCGTTCGAATAATTTATATAATACGTTTGTACAATGTCGAAGTTGAGAACAGAGGAGACATTAAAAAAATTATGAAAATAATAAAATGTTAAAAAATTTGATCAGGTTTTGTATTGTAATAGTGTTTAAGTTCCACCTCCCCCCACATCCACTATCGGAGTCCCGGGAACATGGCTTTGTGTGATTCCATGTGTGTATGAAACAAGTCTTCATTCAAATTTACTTCTAGTACTGATTCAACTTATTGTAAAGGAGACTTCGTTCATACCACCGTGTCTCATAATGTGCTAGGGGCTATGACCGATGGGCCCAAGTTAAGGTACTTCACTATTCCTACAACATTCATCACAAAACTTAAAGGCCTAAAGTCTTGTGGTCGTATTTGTTGGAATTTTGGCGTACTTTAATTTCGGACATGGCCAAAACGGAACGTGCAAGTCGTTTTCCAAATTAATTTTTATTAAGTGCAGCGCTGTAAAGAATCCAAATTGACATTTTGATTGCCTCACGAAACATTATTTTGAAAGGGGCGTATCCGATAGTGTTTGATTTTATTGACGTGCCGAACTAACTGCTCCGAGGGATACTTTCGTTGGGATTTGTTCGTCCCTTCGAGAGTGCCTTTCGCGGCAGCCGGACATTACATTAAAATATCGCTGCTAAAAGATTTATTGCTCGTTCCCTTAATGAATTTACTATACTTCTTAACTGATGAATAATTATTCTCATACCTTTATTGAGTGTTCTTTTGGCATCGTTATTTAATATAGAATATAAGATTGGCCAATCTTTTCAACAATACGTCATCGTGTGCTTAGAAGTGAACAGACAATAGAAGATAAGGTAAGTGCATATTTTGTTGTTTGGAGTTCTTTTTAACTAACATATTAAACTGTGTGTGTGTGTTTTGGTGTGCTTTTTCAGATTTGTACAGGTATCAATTAAAGAATAAGTTTATTTAATCAATTAAATTCGAAGGTATTCAAGAAACATTTTCAAGCTAAAATTAAAATATGAAACTTTATCGCCGTAGCTGTCTATAAAATTTGAAGCCTTATCAGTTTTTACAGAAAAGGTTTTAAATGAGGTTTGGAATTTAATTATCGATATTATATACGATTAAACAGCGATAACAGGTTAAAATATTCATACTGCTGAACTTAAAATCTTCAGAGGTAAATTTACAAACCAATAGATTAATCTTGACACTCATATTATCACCAGGTCAAAGCTAAGGGCATCCGTTTAAAACATTTCGACGTTTCGTGAGTAATATTGCCTACGTGAGCTCACTATTATCCAAACCAAATATATTAGACACCTCTCTCGAGCAATTTCTTTTGAATAACCTGAAGTTGTAATTATTCTTACTGAGTTGGCAGATCTCGTTTTACTGGTCCAGTAATTTCTCTCGGTGATAGTCATTTCAATGGGTGTAGATTTAGTAGAAGTGGTGAAGTAGTTCATCTAGTCTAAGTCCACATTGATCGTTTAAGTATGAAATATTTATCATATGCAAAATCAAATTATTCAAATTATCCTTCGATTTGAATAGGTAAATAAATTTTTAAAGATTGTCAGAGGCAAATTATATCTGCATTCAATTCAAACTTCAAAACGAATTATGTTTGTTTATAAATTTATCGTACATATGTATATGTTATATACGTTTATACAATAAAATTATCAGTCAATATCGGAATTGATAATTTACGAATTAATTTTTTTTTTATGTAACGGGTCAAACGGGCAGGAGGCTCATCTGATGTTAAGTGACCGCCCATAGACACATTGCCTGAGGACTCGCAAGTCCGTTGCCGGCCTTATAATAATCCTGTTTTTGAAGGAGCCTAAGTCGAATTGGTTCGAAAATACTTAAGTGGGGAGTGGGCAGCTGCTTCATTTACATTCTTAATATCATTTCTGATCTTCAACAGATCTTACGTAATTATATATCGAATTTACGCGTATTTTCCAATAAATTCTGAGGAAACGTTGAGGAATTGGCATTTCACATTGACAATAATACCGCATTGTTATACAAATTGCTGTAGGCACGCGACGGCTCGCATTTTTATTTCACAATATGTGCATTACGTATGTACGTATTGTGAGCACTAACAGAAAGTCTTAGTAAAACAGAAGCATCCTACCAAGTGAAATTAATAAGAGACTGACCCGTCTTTCTTAAAAAAAAATATTGGTTGTTTGTAAAGTAGGTTTACGATCAAGATGTTTACGTGAAAACGTCTTATTGGTGATATAAGTTTTTGGGAAGTAAGGAATTAATGAAGATAACAATTTTTTCAAATTTTAAATTACATCTATCGTTTTATTCACACTTTTGAAGATAAATTTCGGGTGTAAAATGACAAGTTTACTTATTCGACTATGATATACATTTTTCTTACAAAACTTAACCGCACGAGAAAATCTCCATTCGTTTGTATGCCGCTAGAGTGAGATGAGACGGGAGAATACCTGCGATCGTCTTGGTGTGACACAAGTTTCTGAACATGTCACCCGACTAAAACGATTTTAAAGACGTTATCACGTCAAAACATTTTAGCACTTCTAAAGCTGCTATAGTATGGGAAATCACCACTGAGTTCTGTAAATCTCTCTTCACCCAGCGCGATGATTGGTCGATTACGGCTAGTGACAGTGTGAAGTGAGTTTGAGTATATATACAGAATAGCCTGATTTTATAAGGCTACTAGCGGACCCGACAAACGTTGTCCTGCATGATATTTCAAGCGATTAGGATATTAAACAAAGTATTATAGTACCGGCTGCAGCGTTATCTGCTGGGCTGATTTGTCAATCTAAACCAGGGCGTCACCCAAACGCATGCAAAAAAAATCATTCAAATCGGTCCAGCCGTTAAAGAGGAGTTCAGTGATATACATACGTTCAGCAAAATAGATATATATATCAACATTTTGATGTAGTGTGCTGGTCTAGTTATAAGTATTTATTTATTCTTATTTTATATGTATTTTATCAATATAATAACTCCGATCGTAGCATTTTTTTAAACGATATTAATTTTTCTTACATCCTATTTGACAATATTTGCAGCACGCATTCTGTTAATGTTTTGTCAAACGTTTTTAATTTTCCGCGAAATTTTCTTAATTTTTCTTCTGACAATAACAAACAACAAAAAAAGAATTAGCGAAACTGTTCAGCCGTTCACGCAAGATGCCGTGACCAAGGGAAATAGGGATTCATTTTTATATAAATATAGATTCTGTAACTATGTATAATAAAGATTTCACTATAGGTAGGTATGTATTCTTACAATATGTAATGTTACATTCTGTCATTTTAACGTCGTTAATTACCAATTTGCGTAATCCGCATTGAAAAAACACATTCAAATATTTATATATGGCACTAGAGAACCCGACAAATTTTTGTATCAAGAATAAATACAGAATTTTTACAACAGACCAAAGAGATCGGAAGTGTAAATTTTTTGTTTTAAAAAAACAAAAGACATTAAATATTTCCCACCTGGGAAATTAACCAGCCATTCTCGAGTTTTAGATAATCTATATAGATAGATATAGATTAGGGCATTTTCATTGAAATCCTGTACTTAAAAAAATTATTTATCTTTTAATTTCGTGGAAAAATAAAATTATGTCTGCCTATTGAGACATAAAAACGAATTGCCATAACATTTACCCTAAAGGACAAAGTGAATCTCCCTACATAATGTTTTTTGTATATCTTATTAAAACTACGTTTGTACTTCACGGAACTATAAGATAAAATATTATCGTTCGTGTAGTAATAGTAACAGAAAGCACTTCAATAATACAAAAACACAATTCCTGAGATTATCGGCGCACATTGCGTTTTTGTAGCAAGACATGGGAATCGATTAATTTGCTACAAGCTATGGGTTATAACTTTTTACATTTTAATTATCATGGAATAGCTATTACATATTATTGACCTTTTCATTTTCAAATACAACTTTATGGTACTTCCGCTATTGGATATAAAATTAATTATCGATATAATTAAAAAAATAAATAAATAAATCAGTGGCGCTACAACCTCTTTAGCTCTTGGCCTCAGATTTCTGAATCTGTTTCATAATCATTGGTCAATCTAATTGGCAAGTAGGTGATCAGCCTCCAGTACTTGACACACGCCGTCGACTTTTTGGGTCCAACACATGTCGGTTTCCTCACGATGTCTTCCTTCACCGTTCGAGCAAATGTTAAATGCGGACATAGATAAAAAGTCCATTGCACTGCCGAGGATCGAACCTACGACCTCAGGTAAGAGAGTCGCACGCTGAAGCCACTAGGCCAATACTGCTCATCGATTTAATTACTTGTGGAAAACTTTTAGGGGTCCTTAATACTGAGGCACTTATCTAATTTATTTGTATGTTCAATTACCGTTGGTCTTTAAGTCGAAGTTTGAGTCTTAGACGAATCTCGTACGGTAAGGAAACGAGCAAGTCTTAGACGAAAACAGAAAGACGGTTAAAAGGTAAGAGAAAAAATAGAAAGAAAAAAAGAGGTTTATGAAACAGACGCAAAAATGCAACAGCGTGGGTTCTACAGAACTTCATTTACACATTTAATATAATTCATTGGTATTTCAATTGTATTATAAAGTTATAGATTTCGTCAATTTGATATAACTAATTGACACTTTGAAAGGCTTACAATCCCAATTGTCGATAACGGTATTAATTTGTATGAACAAGTTTTGATAATTGACTTTCGTGAACGATTCGCGGCCATTAATCGGTTGAATGCAATGTTGAAGTACACATTAATTCGTTTGTTAATAGTTATTATCATATGTCGGTATTTTTTAATAAATATCGAATATTATGTGTTGGAGATAATGTTTCGCGGAATTCAATTAGTATTTCGAAATTCGTGAATCGTGGCGCTTTCGTTGATCCGATCAATATAATTAGTGTAGCGGGTTCACGTTATCAGTTGACAAGCCATAAAGATTGTTGTATCTCTATTTTAACTGGTATTTTGCTAGTCATCTAGCACCAAAAAGAAGGACTAATCTGGCAAAGCCATAGTCCGTTTCCGTACTTTTGTATTATTAATATGGTGCCATTTAAAAAAAAAACGCCTCCATTGGTATCTAGTTACTAGTATATGTATCAATAGGTGTATGAATTTGGACGCAAGAAGCACGAAATAGATTGCGATGGCGAAATGTACTTGAAGAGGCTAAGGCCCACAAGGGGCTGTATAGCCATTGATGATATTGATAATGAGTATGAGTAAGTTTGCCTGATAAGCTTACTAATGACACATGAAGTAACGTCGAAGTTTCTGGGTTCAAAATTGTTTCGGATTGTACGTTCAAGCTACCTTAAAAATTATTCATTTAACGAAATCCCAAATAATACTTAGACTACCTTCTAGTATAAATTTATTCAAAACCTATTAATGAAAAATAAACCGACAACGCACCCGCTAATATGGTCTATGGGCTGCGGTACGCGCCTTGTGTGGCTGTTTCATTGGTTTCTTTCCACCCAATCATATTAAAAAAAAGGCTTAAGTTTTAGTAGGTATTAGATTAGGATCATATAGGTACTCAAAGAGCCTTTTCGGAGCTCTTACCTGGGTAATGTCGTACAGTTCGGAATTGTTATAATGAATATGCAAATTGCGTATACGCTATAAACGCTGCACTTTTAAGTTTCATTATCAGTTGCGCGTCTTCAGTCTTAATAAATAACGCCATTTACGAGATTAAGCGGGCGGCGTGAAGACGAGAGCAATTACTTTGAAGTGCCAAAATGCGTAACAATTTGTTAAATGCGTATAAGCGAAGGTAATGTGTCTCGCTTATCTCAATCTGTATGAGCTTTTTACATAATAAAATTTAAAGCCTTTATGTACTAAGTAGTGATTAATTATATAAAATGTTTCTAATATAAGTATATAAACGGGGGTTGACTTTTTCTTAAGCCGGTTCGGCGGTTATAAAATCGATAATTATAAATTCACAGTTTTTGTTAGTTTTAATTGTCATTCTCTTCTCAGTTTTAATAAGCATACGTTTAAACAGAGTTTCTATAAATTAGGTTTATATCTCATAGCTAAATAAAACATTTTCGTAAATACCCTCTATTATCAAAAATCCAATAAGTACTACAGTATATTACCTTAACTGCCTTCATCTCTGTGTAAGTTATTTTATAATAAAACTTTTTACGAGTAGACGGTTAAATAATGCAGATTTCATCTATGAAGAATTGTTAAATTACGAATTCATATTGGAATACTTAGTCTGAAGTCGAAATCTAAAACTTTTAATCAATAAATCTATTTTGGAGTAGAAAAATGTGCAATTTTTGACAGTCTTCTTTATTACTTTAAAGGCTGGCAACGCACTTGCAAACCTTCTGTTGTCCATAGGCGGTAAGCACTTAACTTACCTGATCGTTTGCGTCCTGTCCCATAAAAATGTGTTTAAATGTTTACGAAATTGGTCGATTATAAGATTTATTTACGAAAACACAATACAAAGATAATAATTGCCATCCTCTGAGATAGATCATGCGCTGTGTAATGTCCCGTGCTTTACCGTCGGATGATTGCGATCCGTCTTCAAATTTAACAAAATAATCGTCGATCATCGCTATCTCTCTGATTAGGGTCAACATCGATTGAACTGGCAAACTACTTCCGTAAACTAAAAGTGTCGTTAAAAGTACCGTAAGGTTACTTGATGTGCACGGATTCGTGCTCAGTTGGTGATCGCTAAGAAAAAGTAATTTTTCTCGCTAATACTGGGAAATTTCATTTACAATAGCGTCAAAAAGTTTAGCTATACAGTTAATTTAATAATTGAAGAATGCTGTTAACTCCGCAAAATTGTTAAAGGTCCTGACTTATAAACATGTATTAAAACAAAAACATCTCTAATTAAGAGAAGCTAAACTTAATTCTTAGGTATTTACACATCATAGAGTATTGGAAATTGTATGGAATGTGTATAAACAATGCAAAGTCCTTGATAAGTGCAGGTTCAGCCCTCAAAGGTTGGCGTCACGGTCACCCCAAAGGTCGTAAGTGAAAATTGGAGGCGCACTTGATCAAAATAAATGTATATATGATGCACTGCCTAAAAGGGTATTTAAAAAACTACTCACAAAGACCCTTAAACTACTTAAATATCAGCGTACTGAGTCTAGTCGCAATAAAAACTAGAATAAAACTTTATTCCCAACAAAAGTCCAGTAAACTTAAGTAATGTACACTTTTTCCCTCATGTTATGCAATAGCGGACATCTGCTCATAATAGGTAGAAATAAATCAATAGTGAGGAGTATTAAATAATTATGTTCGTCACCTTTTCACCGTCGAGGTAATCAACCTGTCGACTTTGACAAAGATGGGTTGGCCACTACAATTACTATACTTCACGATATCGTTGTTTGTAAAACGTTCTTTTTCGAATATTAACAAGTAATTTCATACATTTTATTGGCTACCTTCGCGAATCAAAGTGGAATTAATATTTTAACGGTCTGTTGCATATACCTACTAAATATCGAATTGTAACACGCAGCAAAACATTATTTAACTAAAGTTTAAAAACTAAGCGAGCCAAACGCATCAAGTTTAGATTATATTTGTGTGTATTTGTGTGTTGTATTGTTGTGTGATATTTTAAACTATGATGTTTAATCAATATAAAATATAAATTTATGATATAAACTATCATTATTTCTAGTTGACATAGCCCAAAATAATCCATGTAAATATGACATAGAAAATACAATTTTCGGAAAAAGTACGAAAAGTAAATAGAAAATAAGGAAATTTTTCTATCTACACAGAAAGTTGGGGATTTGCCAATAAAGTGAAATTAGTGACGTAATTTCAAAGGTGGAGAGAGTGTACTAAAAATTTAAACAGCCGGAAAAGCTTATCACGTGTCTTTTCCTTTAGCCTTTATTTAAATATTTACGAGCACTCACGAGCGATTACGCTCTGAAGTAACACTGAAGTGTTTCACAACTCGAATAAGCTTTTAGGGGTCCTTTTAAAATTCCTATACCTATAAATGAGCTTCTAAAAATATCCTAATATAAAACTAAGTCGGGTTTGTTCGAACACTTATAAGTCGAGAACGGTTGGACCAATTTTCATGGTTTTTGATTTGTCACCCGCCGAATCAGTATTAAAAAAATTACGAAAAACAAAATGTTCATGAGTTTCCTAACTGTCAAACATTTAATGTTTATCTTGTCTGAAATTAAAAAACCTATTGAAATAAAGGTTTCCAATCGACAAGTTTCAAGTGTTCGGAAAATGGCGTATTTTAGATTTTAAAAGTGTAAGACTTCTTCTCAGTGATGAAAAAGGATTGACATGTGAGGTAGTCAAATATTTGAGCGTGCGTTCTGACATTTATTTGGTATTAACTAAGGCAAATATATCAATCAACTTAAATATACAACAAATTTGCACATTGCACACATTGTAACGTTGCAAATCAGTGATACTAATGAACTCAAAATGTATTTATTATTTGTACCTATTACTTTCACAAAATCATAAATTAAGTTCAGATATGTAACACGATGTACGCCGGTTCAGCAAATATTTTAATAAAATTGAATTAATAGGACAACTGTAAAAGATGAAATGTATAATTAAAAGATGTGCAGTAAAAAAAACTTCCAAATAGGAATAACAGTTGAATGTATGTTCTACTAAATATTTAATTTTAGATATGCTGAGATTTGCTTAATAAAAATATTCTGAATCTGATATGTCCATGGGCTGCCATATCTTTATCTATTAACTAGCAGGCTTGTGCCCTGTTATATAGATTAAAACATAAGGATTTAATATAGTTAGTTATATCGATCTATCCTTAGATCTCTGATCTCTCTCTCATTATTTTCATTTCTTAATACTGTTAAAGTAAAAACGTTGCAACCAATTTTATAATGTTTGTATTCGTTTTTTTTATTGTTTTTGGCCTTTTTGATTATAATTTAATGCTGTCACTAGTGTAAACATCTTTATTTATGTTAAATACTAGCTGGCCTGGCAAACATCGTACCGCCTAACAGTCGATTCTTTATTTTTTTTAAATACTTATTCTGCTATTCTGGACACCGGTCTAGCTAGTAAGATAAAAAAAGAAAGCTGATAAGACAACAAATACATTATGTAAAAAAATTATAATTTACCTTCCCGGAACCCCTCCACTAACACTTGAACTTTATGGTATGGTATTATAGTTCAAATTGACTTATAAGTATTATTATGAATATTTTGTATGGGAATATAGAAAGTGTTCGTATCGTACTTCAAGAAATAATATAAAAATAGAATTGGCCAAATTGGTCCAGGCGTTGTTGAGTTATGCGCTTACCAACACATTTTGCGATTAATTTTTATATTAAGTATAGAAGTTTATATAATACTTTAAAAAGGTTTTCTTTGTGCTTATGATGTTATTGCTCCTAAAACTCTAATCTATAGTTCACCTACTGCACAATGGTCCTTTCGCTTTTGTGTATAAATAAATAATATTGGTATATTTTACAAAGCTAACTATTCGCAGGTGTCCGGTGATAACTTAATCGTTTTGATGTAAATTATTTGCAATCGGTCTCAAAGTGCAACATTTATTTAAGTACAAAGTTGCGATAGGGTTGACAAGCTGCACATGTCGTCTTGGTGTCATATGTCCTGTATGCTTACCACGTAACTTCAATTTTTTAAGATACACTATAATGAGTTGAAGGCATTGGCGATGATTAAAACTTAGTTCTTCTAACATTCGTAGCGAGAGAATTTATTTTTATTCAACTACCACATTGAACAAACATTTCAAAGTGTTCACAAATATAATACTAGTTACTTCTTACTTCAGGTTGACTTACAAAACTTCGATGATATAGCTAATATTAACTATATTTTCGCACTATAGAGTTAGATGTACCTTTTTTAATGTCTCATTATCTATCTCTACCCTACATTAATGATGTCACTGGTTCACGCCTTAAGCAATTCCATTTTTTCGTGCAAATTAATAAAAAAGACTAAATTAAGAAATACATTTAGCAAGTTGTGGAAATGGATGAGTAATACAAATTTTTCGTCACGTGTCGCCCACATGTTTTGTGAAATTGTATCTTAATATGGCTTTAAGCAGTTCAGACCTCACTGCTGGTATTTAAAAATATAGAACTACAAATCTATTAAAGCGATTCAATCTCTTCAAGGTTGTGTGGAGAAAGGATGTTGTAGCATCCTCGAGAAGTGGGTCAAAGGTAAGGTCTAGAAGTTCTATCAGCGGCCGGAATAAATTCGTTATCGCGTTTCAGGGTATAACGTCATCGCAGTGATTTGTAAGCGCAGATTGTAGATGTTGCTACAGATGCAAACGGTTAGAAAATCCATCTAATATTAATCCATCTAATATTATCGTAACCGATAGACAGTCCTTGCCAGACGTAGTGCAAGTGCTTTATCTTAAGAGAATCGGTTGGAAAAATTACCAATAGTCCAATTGGCCCTAAAAAGTTGTTTATTCCCGCTGTATACATATTTCCCCGTGTTTTGTAGGAATAATGTCACACCCGTACGTCGGTTTTAAACTCCACATTGTAATACAACAGCTGCAAATATTTAGTTCGATGATCCTTGGATTAAACAATAATTGCTTACGGTTGAAAGATACTGAAGAGTACACTGTGTCTGATCTCTGCCTCCAGTGTTGCCAGCTCTCGCCTCATTGTAGGTACTCAAGGAATTTCCCAATTAAATTAACAGTTTTATTAGCAACGTCAGAAATTAAACCTCATTGTGAGACTTGTTTTTCAATGTTTAAAAAACGAATCTGTGGCGCTACAACCTTTTTAGGTCTGGGCCTCCGATTTCTGTATCTGTTTCATGATAATTTTTTGTCAATCTAATAGCCAAGTATTGGACTTAGTACACGCAGTGGACTTTTTGGGTATAAGGCAAACCGGTTTTTTCACAATGTTTTCCTTATGAATGTTAAATGCGCACATAGAATGATAGTCCATTGGTGCACAGCCTGGGATCGAAGCTACGGCCTCAGGGATCAGAGTCGCTCGCTTAAGCCACTAGGCTAACACTGTTCAATTGCTTTTTAGTGTTTACACTATTTAATATATCTTTGTTATATTTGAAAGTATATTTTTGTTAATTTCTGTCGTTAATGTTGTGAAGATAATGTAGTACTATAGGTAAAGCAATTGAATAATACTTTAGCTTTTCTGATGTCTTGTGAATCGCTTAAACTATCCTACATTAATTTGTGATAATTTTCACAGCAGCTTTAATAAAAACAATTGTCTATGGATCTACTATTATTTCAAGACATAGCATATTGATACGAAAGCTATTCGCAACCCAGGGGCTGTATGTTCAACACTGATAATCTACAAGAAAAGAAACAAAGGAAATGGATCTGCTACCTGCACCATACCTTCTTTAATTTTTCTAATACGTTTAAATTGCCTTAAGGTTGGCTCTGCGTATAAAATAGATTGATATGAATGTTCATTAAAGAATTAACCAATCATGAGTTGATTTCTGATGGAAAAACATCACTGGCAGTCATGTCACTCATCTCATTTAAATCAAGTCGCATAAATAATTTATTGCACACAATGAAGCTACGTGGAGATGCGTTCGGCATTCTTATTGAACGCAATTACATGAAATCGTAAATAATCTCAGGTGCTTGTAAACATAGATAATGATCTATGCATAGTTCGATTCATTAGAAATAAAGGCGCTTGATTTTAGACCAGAAAATCTATTAGGGTAAGTTAGTTTTGCCTACATTGTTTTTATGCGTTGTATATTGCTCGCGTAATTCATTTTCCTTAATAAGTATACTGCTTTATTTAAATATCTCTGCAGACTTCTTAACAGACTGTATTCATTTGCAATCCAATTCCTTAACACGTCGGAAATAATAAGGCGGTTAAACCATTTGGAATTATAGATTACAAACAAATGTATAGCATATAAATAAGTACAAATAAATATCATAAAATTACCATGAAGCCTGGCCTTTGTATAATGCGTAGTTAAAATCTTAACGATCTTAGGTAGACACTAGTTCAAGTCTGAATACTTTCTTACGTTGCTCTACGCGTTAAGTCAAATGAAAACAATAAATATTAAGGCCGTCCAAAGTGAAGGAGTTTTAATATTTAAAAATGTATCTTTCTGTCATCGAAATCTAAATGAATATACCATGAGGCCGCAATGGGTCTTATCAAGTGATAAAATTTGATCTTATCATCTATATGGGACCGTCAGTGGCCTCAATAAATACGTCAAAACTGACGAAGCAGTCCTGGATGATTGCGAAAACAATAGAGTTAACGTCATATTGAAGTATAAACAGTTACTTGGAGATGTTGCCTTACGAAACGCATGTAATAAAGATCTAAGGTCCCACGAGCCGATTGGTACGATAAGAGATTTCAGATCATCACTATAGATAAGGCACCGCGTATTTGAAAGTATAAAATGTTTGGACAGCTCTCGTATGGAATCTTTCACGTCTGCAAGCGCACGATTATGACGCGTATCTCTTGTTATAGTAATATCAAGCCTGTAAGGAATGCATTGAGTTCATTATTCTGTGCTCTTTCTAGAAAAGCGGTTTGTGGAAACGTCCCTTATAACGAAGTAATGGAAAATGATTTTTACGGTTATGAAGGCTAGGTTGTAAACGGCGTGTAGGACTTGCTATCGTCTTCCATCGCTGACTTTCGCACGATTGATCGATAGTATTTTTTGCGAAGCTTTATTTATAAAACAATTGAAGACGTCGATGCGATAAATGCGATCGCCCTTACCATTGGTTGGTTTCTTTAGCTGGCAAAAAACTTATCGAAGTAAGAAAAGCAAAAGCGCGCAATTACCGAAGACTCGTACAATTAATTTTAGTTCTTGAAACCGTAACTATTTCTTATTAATAGCCTGCAAAACATACCGATTCAAATGATAAAATATGTGTAGGCATTTCGCTTCTCTTAGTTTAAAGGATTTGTATTTGTTGATTATCTTAATAATTATCGAATGCTATTTTGTAATTTTTATAACGAGATAGAAAAACGTCTCACCAGCAATTGATTTAAGATGCTTCGAGCTTAGATAAGTTGAAATAATGTAGTCTTGATACTTGTTTGTTGCTTTTGATATTTACAGTTACAACGTTATGCTCCATGATTTCAATAAACCCTTTTTTTGCGCGAAATCGCGGAGCAGCATTTCGAGAAATCACAGTAGTGGTTTTTCAGGAGTCGGTTGCGTAATGCCTCCAAGAATTCGCTGGCAGCTCGTAGGTAATTGTCATTTCATTATAGAAGTATTTGCGGAGGCCGGCCGCGGTATTCGGGCCACTTTTTAGGCGGCAAAATTACTGATAATCGAACCCTTTCGATACTTGATCGATGTGCCCACTGTTGTGTCTTCAGACTTGTTATTTCGCCTTCTATTTGTTACCTGAAATTCCATTTTTACGCCGCATATAAAACACTTCATGCACTTTACATAATGAAAATTGATGGTTCATACTTTTTGTAATAATCATTGTGTCCGAAGTTTGTTAGGTCTCACACCAAAGCTTATAGGTTATATTATGTAACTTATTTGATAGATGTACGAGTATGTTGCTGTTTTTAACAAATTAGGTTTTTTATTATAAAACTCTTGCTTTGACTCTAATTATACGTATATTAACAATATTTATACCTGTTACTCCAAATCATGAACGAGTCATTATGATTTCAAATTATAATAATTATTTAAATTTCACTTCTTATGTAACTTAGAAGACTAATTTTTCGCATTCGTAAGAGAATTGCGATGGTACTACAATTAAACATGCATTTTATTGTTATTTACATCGCACAATACGATTTTAATATTCATAGGAGTTATTATGTATAAATAATATGATAAATTATTCTTTTCCATGATCGAACGCATGAAGCATCTGTGTATTATGTAACATAAAAAAAACATTTGTTATTTTGTTTTTTTTAATAATGGGTGTCCGTAGGGCAGTCCCTGCAGCCTACGGACACCCATTATAGTGGGTGCAATGCCGGCCTTTGAGGGAGGAGTATGCTGTTTTTTTAAACAATTGGAGTTGGTATATTCCACTGAAGATACGGAAGTCGATTCCACCGTTCGCTGAAAATGTTATTAAAGTAAATACTGAATGAGGTACACAAAAAACTTTTTTTTTAACAGACGTTTCACCACAATCCCACTTCATGTTTAATGAGATGCAGATGAAGAGTAAGTGTAGAGGAGAGGAATTATTTATAGGATATACTTCTAATCTGATCATGTCTATGAGTCAGATTTATTGACAGTTTATTAAGAACAATCGGTCAATCGGACTTCTGTGCCTAACAACCTGGTTTTTATTGTTTTTTCTCGGGGCTCGTATAATGGAAGAATTGATTTTTTACTAAAGTATTTCCAAACCGAATTTACTAAGGGTCCTAGAAACGAGCGTAGCAATTCTTAAAAGGCCGGCACTGCACTAGCGAGTCTTCTGGCAATGTGTCCGTGACAGTGCACCACTTAACATCCGGTGAGCCTCCTGCACTTTTCTTAAAAAAAGCTTTTAGACTATACCCCATGTACCAACCAATCAATGTATAAATTCAATATCATGTATCGAATATTCTGATCATACGTAAATCTTATATAAAATGATTTATTTTTTTCGTACACCTATAGCTAACTTAAATGATATACATAAGGGAGCGTTCCTAACAAAAAAACAATCATACCACAGATAAAGCCTAAGATAGAATACATAATATTATGTATAAAAAAGTCCAAACATTTACGAAACTTAAAAAAGAATAAATTTAAAAAAATACATACATTAAACTATAATACCTAATTCGGCTGTGTTGTGTTATGGTGTGAAAGGGCATCGCACACCACACATACACACCCTGTGTCTGTATGGTCTGCTCATGATGCAGGTTATTTAGCGCTATGGATTATTCTTAATACTCGTTTTCAGTATATTCCGCGATTTGTAAAAAAGTAATTTGATATCATGTAATTAATCTCGTACAGTTATCAGCAGGCTTTTCATGAAATATGCAAGTAACAGTGGGGTGTCTGCGTAAGTTGCTATGTGATGTAAACATTTGATTTGCGATTTTTGTAACTTTTTACACAACCCTATCTCCGCTTACGCACTGTCGGCGGTCGCTTGTGTTGATCGGCTCGCATTCGGATAGCGTTTTTTAAAATAATTTTTATTCCGAATATATTAATATACACTAGCGGACCCAACTTAAATAATATATATTTGAGGCGCTACAACCTTTTTGGTCTGGGCCTCAGATTTCTGTATGTGTTCCGTGATCATTTCTAATGAAGTAGGTTGTGTAACTTTTTGGGTCGACTTTTTTGGGTCTAAGACAAGCAGGTTTTCTCGCCATGTTTTCTTTAACCGTATCAGCGAGTGTCATTGGTGCACAGACGGGGCTCGAATCTAAGACTCCAGGGATGAGATTCGCACGTTGAAGACTAAACCAACACTGCTCTGGTCTTAAGAATAAAACTTTAAGAAAAGCCAAAAAGCTAATCCTAAACGATTCTCAAATCCACTTAAACTCACACAAATTTCACCAAAATTGATCAAGCCGTTTAGGAGGAGTTTAATTACAAACACATGTACAGAAGATTTATTTATATTATTTGTGAGATATTGGCAACTGAAAGAATACTTTTATCACTTTCATTGTTGCGAGACGTTTACACAGATTTATTTTCAACTAGCCTCGAACTTTGTTTCGCCATAAGATGATTTTTTTACCCTTTTTCCAATTTTTACCTCGAGTTTTGCTCTGATGATGCCATCTAGAATTAAACTTACAATATCAACATACTTTAGAATCACAATCAAAATACTTTTATATAAGAGAATAAGTGGGAGTAGATCTCCTGAGTTCTACTTCCGGTAAAACAACTGTCTCGAAAGAGAAGGAAAAGTTTGTGTTATTTGTTAAATTACTTCTATTTATTATTCATTTACTCTTTTTTTCTGTTGTATAACTGTTAATAGTCAGTGCGGACAGTAATTATAAATGTTTGTATAATTATTTAAAGTTGTAACAGAAAATAAAGTTTCAACTTTCAACCATTAAAAATTGCAGAAACAACAAATATGAATACTTTTTTTACTTAATTTATTGTATACTTAATCAAAAAAAAGATTACAATAGTGTGGTGAAAATACAAACTGGACACAGCTTTTCTGTCTACAGGAAGTCGGACAGATTTAAAACTTATATATACCAATGATATATATATTATATATATATATAAATGATGATAATAAACCGCTTCAGCTTTTAGTTTGTAAATTATCTTAAATTTCATACAAGTAAGTGTCCTCTTACGCATCGTAACGTCTCGTGGCAAACAATGGCCGAATAATTCTTTACATACATTGCACCGTCTTCCCCAATTAGTTTGCGAATTTCAAGAATACTTTAAAATTGAATTTACTTAATTCAACTCGTTCACATTTCTACAGCGCTTCTTTAAAATGCCTTAAAAGGGCGTCTAAATCTATAATAGATTCAGTCATTAGGATTCATTACAATAGAAAAAGCTCTACAGGTACAAATAATTAAACTGCAACTTATTACAGTTAATTAATTGTTCACACAAAATCAGTTGTTATAACGTTAAGTTTTATAAATATATGTACTAATATTAGAAACAGGAATGTTTTGTAAGAGTTAACTAAAAAGTATTGGACCAATACTATTTTTTTTCTTTAAATTCCATTACAGTATACCTGAGTAAGAATATCCGTTTCCAAAATATTAAAATAAAGGTCCAGCCATGGGAAGCCGGCTACTAGTAAAAGACAAAGGTTTCTTTAATTACAATATAAATGTCAGTTTATGTTAAACTATAACTTGTTTATGAATTCTCCAACTAATGGACGCTAAACCGTCATTATCTAAAAAGAGTAGAATTTAGTAATTCTATTTTATAAAATCTCTTCAAGTTCGCTCAAACAGTAGTACATTCAATTTACGTCTACACGGTAAAACAATACTCAGTCGCTACACGAGCGAGCACTACCGACCATTACGTATTCCAAACGAGTACTGCTTCACGATTAACCGGCATTGTATCTCGCCCATTACTGACTTATACGAACTCGAATTTAACTTTTCCAACCAAACAATGCAATGTATTCGTATCATACCGATAGTTGAGAAACGTCATCGTCTGATAATTGTCGCGGACAATCCGAACCGAGGGGTTATTACGAAATAAAGCCACGGGTAGTTAGTCGCACAATTTGCTTCTAGTCGCAGTTTTGATATAGAGTATAGACGATAATTGCTCTATGATCACTTTCTGTATTTGGACACTAAATTTTAATTGTCAGCGACCAAAATTGGGTCGTTCGCTTCGGGAAAATAACTTATTATTGACTAAGACGTCACTTCAGAACGACTTTACCAAAATCATTGATTTTTAACCGCGAGTTTCAGGAAAGTTTGCGCAGTTGACAGTCAACCCACAATATCAACTACGCGCCATACAATAAAAGCAACAGTATTACTGAAACAACCATAAAACATAGCATTTGAAGTTCGAACTGAATGTTCATAGACGTTTTGCCCAGTCACCTTAATAGTTATGTGAAATTGCGATTTGACAGCAATTGCAATGGACAGTCGCAGTCGGTAACAACGCCGTATCGCACTAGATAAACGCGTTTCCATCTTATTGTATATTTCAAGATAAGAGCCACAATGCACTTTGAATATTACTAATTAGGCTCGGCTTATGAGCGCGGCCATTGTTGAAAGAATGAGATAGTTATCGCTCGTTGTCTGCAAATAAGATTTGCGATGCTGCTTTGTCGGTTCGCGAAAATGTAGGCTTTGTTTAATGTGAAATACTATCTATAGTGGATACGGACCAATGAGTTTAATTCACAGTAACTCTATCAGATGGAATATTTCGATTCATTACAATCGTTAATTGTTACAATAAATACAATTGAAATTACTATTGTTAGTTGAGTTTATATACAGGACTATAAAGTATCCTAAACCTGGTTTTTTAACACCTGGAAGTACCTACACCTATACTTAATACTGGAGAAACGTTTAACTCGAAGAACCCTTAAAGGTATTCAAAGATTTTTGAAATTTTAGTAAGGTGGTATTGCTTAAATAAAATAAGGGTCATTGTTATTATTATTGTTATATTGTGTCTTCTATTTACAATATTTTTTTATTTTTTATTTTATTTTATTTTAAAAGGCACACTAACGAAACACATACAAACACTTACAGAGAACACATAACACAGAAAACAAGATACATGCATGTGCATCAATAACAAATGTGCACAGCATTTAAAGGGAAACATTACAATGAAGAAAAGAAAATAACTTAAACATTAAGAGTAAAAAAAAAAAACAATCTAGATTAAAAAAAAACATGCAATTTACAATTAAAAAAAAAACAATAATTTTTTACTTTGCAATAATCATTATTGGTCACGGATCAACAGTAGCTGCAGCATCTTACGCCTGAACACATGGAGACTATCATTAAATGGATCTGCTTGGCATGTACTCAGAGCGTCGTTTAATGTCGATAGAGATCTATGTAGAGGAGCATTACAACCGACGTTGGTCCTCACTGCCCGAACGTAAAAAAGGGTTGAAGTGTTTCTTGTGTTCCTATTTAAGAGGAAGTTTACTTGGCTTAAAACATTAGGTAAATCTACCAAGTTATTTAACATTTTGTACACAAATATAATGTCGATAAGGCGGCGTCTATCGCGGAGTGATTGTAAGTGAAAGAAAGCTAGTCTTTTTTTATACTCGCATTTATAACTAATGTTATTATTTAATCGGCATAGATGTTTGGAGAAATGGCGGTTAATTCTTTCGATTCTGTCAACATGGACAGAATATTGAGGGTTCCAAACCACACTACCATATTCCAAAATGCTACGGACCAGAGAATTGTAAAGTATGATTTTAGGCTTCACATTTTTAAAACACTTAGTCGACCGCCTTATGAAACCTAACATTCTAGAAGCTTTATTTACTATTGCATTATAATGAGGTATGAACGATAAATTACTATCTAGTATTACTCCTAAATCCCTAATTTCATTGACCTGCAGTAGTAGTACTCCGTCGATAGTGTATTTAGAGGGGACTGGTAGTTTCTTTTTAGAGAAAGTAATTTGCGAACATTTTTTGGCATTTAGAACCATTTTGTTATGATCGCACCACCTCTGTATACCCACTACGTCACTTTGCAATAACTCCACATCTTGAGCGCTATTAATTACTTTAAAAATTTTCATATCATCCGCATACAAAGAAAAATTACTATATTTAACAAACGAACCAATATCATTTACAAACAGAGTAAATAGGACAGGACCAAGATGAGAACCTTGTGGAACACCTGATGTGGAAATGTATGAATGCGATTCTATACCACCAACTGCCACAAACTCAGTTCTATCTGTCAAATATGACGCAAACCATTTTAATAACCCCCCTCCAATACCATATAAGTAATCCAACTTTTTCAATAAAACAGTATGACTAACTTTGTCGAAGGCACTAGAAAAATCTGTGTAAATACAGTCAATTTGTTTTCTCTCATCAATTGCATTTGCCAAAAAATTTACATACTCAAAGAGATTAGTATCAGTAGATCTTTTGGCACAGAAACCATGCTGAGCAGTATCTACAAAAACTTTACAGTGTGATTTGAGTATTGGGCATAGAAGCGATTCAAAAATCTTAGAAAATGTATTTAAAATAGAAATAGGTCTGTAGTTCGTAACAATATTTGTCTCACCCTTTTTAAATATTGGTATGATTCTAGCTTTCTTCCACAGTGTCGGAAACGTGCCTAGTTCTAGTGATTTATTGAAAATTAAGTATAATGGTAACGTTAAAGAAGATAAACAACTTTTAATAAAAACTGGGGGAATGCCATCTGGACCACAACCTTTACAAATATCTAAAGTCTTAATTTTGTTTTCAATTTCTTTCTCAGTAAATCTAACATTGCATAACGGTAAGACATTACATATTGTGGGATATTGAGATTCACTATTTATACTAATATCATTGCTACTGAAAACTGATTTAAAGTGCTCCGCAAATAAATTAGCTATTTCGCTAATTTGTGTGGCTTTTTCACTACCTCGATACATTTCTTGTGGTATTGTATATGAGTCTTTCCTTTTGTGTTTAATGAAGTTCCAAAAATGTTTTACATTTTTAGATATATTGTTTTCGACATTACTAATATATGCTTTGTATTTATTGCTGATTAGTTTATCACAACGAGTACGAAGCAATTTAAATTCATACTCATCACGTGGGTTACCAAATTTTTTAAATTTTTTCCTAAGCTTATTTTTCTCTCTAAGGAGTCTAATGGTAGCTTTATCAAACCACGGCGGATAATTGGATTTTAAGATTTTTGTTCGAGGCACGTGAGCTGTAATGATCCCATCAATTTTGTTATAAAATGCTGCAACCATGTCATCTATGTTACCACTTACATTTAGCGCTCCTATCCAATCAATGTTATGCATGTGACTATTAATTGCAGAATAATCTGCCTTAAAAAAGTTTAATTTAGTAGCTGCCTTATTTTTAACAGACTTACATGAAGTATGCATAGCCAAACATATTACAAGTGGAGGGTGCAGAATATCTTTTTTAATTAGGTGATTATCTGCTTCCCGAAGAGTTAAAGCAACATTTGAAAGAACTAGATCCAATATTCTCTTATCACTATTAAGAACATAATTGTATTGATTAAGACAGGCTAGAGACATAAAATCCATTAAAGTAACACCAAGTAAACTATTACTATCGTTGACGGGGGCCAGGGTATTAGGGATTTCTCCGGGACACCAAGATAAGCAACTGAGATTCAGGTCCCCCATGATCAGAACATCATCGAGTGAGGCAATGGCATCACTCGCCCTACCAAAAAAGCACTGTGCCTCCCTCTTGTCTACCGGAGACGGAAGGTACACCACACATAGACCTAAATTCTGTCGTCGACCACTCTTCTGCAAGGTCATGGATATCCATAAGTCTTCATGGTCAGATTCTAGCTGCATCAAACGTTTACTAGCAATACTTTTTTTAATTGCTATGAGGACTCCGCCGCCTCTTAACTTAGTAGTAGAATTTCGATCTTTGCGATAAACAGTGTATCTGGAGTCAAATAGTTCTCCGTTACCAATTTCAGGCAGCAACCAGGTCTCCGTAAACACAATAGCGTCATAATCCTCATTTAGGCAGCTGGCATAAAGTTCATTTGTTTTTGTTCTCAAGCCACGCACATTTTGATAGTATATATTAAGAGAGGAAACCTTAGAGACCGATGTGACTGGTATGATTGAAGATTTATCATAACCGAAGGTTGTTTAGGTGTTCCACCGAGATGATACGTTTGGCTGGTTCACCCTCACCCTTACGGATATAGATGTTTCCGTTTCTGACCCATGTGAACCTGATGCCCAATTCTCTGCACTTTAATCTGGTAGCAGCCTGAAGACTTTTCCTATCAGGACTCAGATGTTCAGAGACATATACAGGAGCAGAATTCCCTCCAATCCCAATCAGACTGGTATTTGATTTTCCATTAGGATTATTTTTGTTGAAACTGAAGATGGCTGCCAATAAAGTGTCACGGCAACGACTACTACGTAGTTTAACCACCACTGACCTTGGCCGTCCATTATTAGGGTTTTTCTTTGCCACTCTAAAGCTTGACAATATATCGCTGTCTTCAATGTTACCGGAGACTACTTCACTAATTCTTTCAACCGTTTTCACCAGATTTTCATTTTTGAATTCTGGTAGGCCGTGAATCTCAACGTTTGCCTCCCTTGAGTGTTGTTCCAGGTTAGACAGCCTAACTAACAAGTCACTCACTTTTCCCTCGAGTGAAGAATTCATCCCTAACAATTTTTTTACCTCTGAGTCACGCTTTTCAACCAAAGATTTCAATTCCTCATATCTTGTTGTTGCGAATTGCACAGCTTCCTTGAGAGACGCTATTTCTTCCTTTAGCGGTGATATTTCAGACGACACAATTTCGCGCAAAATTGTAGGCATTTCTGCAATAAGGATTGCTCGAAGGTCGCTTCTATTAATAAATACTCTCTCATCCTGCTCCACCGGTGAGTTGCGACGTTCTTCATCATAACCGGTCTGCTTGGGCCCGCGAGTGGGCGTCTCGTTATCAGCTATTTTTTTTGTAGCAACTTTACAAGCTGGGCATTTCCAGGAAGTTTTAGCGTCCTTAGAAAGTTTCTTGAAGTTGCTTGTATTAATATTTACACATGAATAGTGAAATAGATGAACGCACATACAACAGCGCATGCTTTCGATTGCTAAAAGCGACTTCTTGCAACCTTCGCAAACATTCATTTTTATTAAATATATCTCCGTAATTGCACAACAATAAATGCTCTCTTCAAAAATGTCTCAGTAAAAAATTGCACTGCAATAAATGCTCTTCACAGTAATACAGTACGTTTCAGTACTTATACCTACTTTATATTTAAGCAACTCACAATAACGGTCGTTGATCTAAAATAAACACGTATTACACAGAAAAAACTGTCAATCTGGGCTCTCAGTTCACTTACACATAGTTTTTTTTTATAGTTCTCAATTTATAGTCACCAACACAAAATCACTTTTGAAAAGTCGAATTATTTGTATATATTCCGTACTCCACAAAGCACCTATCACTTCCAGAGATGGACAATTCACTTATATTGCCTTATTATTGCTATTTATGATATATTTCTACTTTTAACTATATTTAATTAATTATGTTATGAGGACACGATGTGTCCGTTATGACTACCCGCAACTGTGAGTCCTAATATATAAGTTAAGTGATAGCCCATAGACACTCACATTGCCAGAAAGCTCGCAAGTGTGTTGGCGGCCACTTAGTACGCTCTTTTCTTGAAGGACCCTCGAATTAAAAAAATGTGTGCGTGTACTAGGTGTACCTACACACGTAAGAAGTGAAACTTCTTTATGACCTTATTTTTCGAAAAATGATCTACTATATCCAACTTAACGAAATTGGTTAAATAAAGTTTAACAAAAGGCTTTTATTATCATAGACATGAATACAAATACAATTATTTCATTTTACCTTGTTACTACTAAGATTATTGCAGAATTTCATAAATTGTAATAGAATTTTTAGTATCATTGTTATCGTTATTATACATTTTTGTTATTAATGGTTTAGAATCTCTTTAAAT
Source organism: Pieris melete (assembly GCA_963693345.1). Taxonomy (NCBI): domain Eukaryota; kingdom Metazoa; phylum Arthropoda; class Insecta; order Lepidoptera; family Pieridae; genus Pieris; species Pieris melete. The sequence continues at coordinate 532,021 of CAVNZK010000096.1, read as the reverse complement.
CAACCCTGGTAGGGACAATAAAAAGACGCGCGTAACGGTCAAATGTGACGCGTAACCGAAACATGTGACGCGTTACCGAAAAATGTGACGCGTAACGAAAAAATGTTACACAAAATTTTTTCCAACCTCGATAAAGAAGTTTCAGTTCAATTATACTTTGATGTTATTTGGTAGTAAAGAAATATATGCTACAAATGATTTCTAAAACGAAACTAACCTTTTGCGCGTTCTCTAACGTTGACAGTTATTTATTTTGAATTTATTATTAAACTGTCAAGTAACAGTAAAAAAGGTATTTCTTTTGAAATAAGAATCCAATTCCGATTGAAATGGGTAGGTAGTAGGTACCGATAACCTATATATAATATCACGCTAGCTACGAAGGCGGTTGTTATGACAGTTCCGGAAAAAGGATCTAAAATACAGGCAATTTTTGTCTAGATAAAATCTCATTTCGCGTTTATTGCACAATGAATTGTGTTGTTTTATGTTAATAACTTAGGCGTGGGTGGGGAATGTCGAAACTGACTAATCGGGCCGTGGGCCGCTAAAAAAATGGCAATTTTAAATTATTCATACTACCCACAGTATATGTAATTTTTATGTTTTATTTTTTAATCTATAATAATTAAGGTTATTAATAATAGAAACTTATTGGTTATAGCTAATTAATTTTTTCTCCTTCCATCCAAATGTGCGCATACTAATGAATTTTGTATATCAGCCATATACGGGGCTTTGAAGCTACATTGATACTTCTAATCCGTATTTCAATTAGATGTATTCTTACTATTCTTCTATACCTCCGATATGAACATATAAGATATACTAGAGTGATAGTAGCTGTTTTTAGCTTTAGCAGTAGCTGTTTTTAGCTTTAGCAGCAGTTGTTGATCGCATGATAGACGACCATGACAAATTAGCACGTTTTTGTCAAACATGACTACTTCAAGGTCATTTACAAACCATTTCGACTTAGGGTCAAGAAAAGAGCATACCAATTCTTAAAAGGTCGGCAACGCACTCGCGAACCTTCCGACATTGTGTGTCCAAGGATTACTTAACATCAGATGAGCCTCCTGCCCGTTTCTTCGTTGTTCTATAAAAAGTTGTGTTTTAGTATCTCAATGGATGATTTAACCTCAATCGTTCGGTTCACAAACCCACAAGCAATAGATCCAGAATGATAAACCTTCTGTGTTTTGAAGTAGCTTGAAAGCTAAAAGCGTCCCTTCTTACTTTTCATATAAATATTTGATGAACATGTAGTTAAGGTAAAGGTAGGTAATACCTAATAACCTCGTAGTTCTAATATTTACAAATAGTCCAACGTCACGTTAATATTTTGTATCATTTGTCCAATGTCTTATTATCACTTAAATTATGATTTACCCTTCCCATTTATGGTAAGATATAATTCATGACGCTTTAAAAATATTAACAGCTGTGACGTTTTGGTTGATTCCTTATATATTAGAAATGCCTTAAGCATTTTTACATTAAGTATTTTAACACACCTTACGCACAGTTGGAGATGCTACTGATACAATGTAATTACACATACATACACATTACACTCACATGCCCCCACACTCTCACGCGTATCCTGAAAACAAAATAGAAGACGAAATTGTTGTTTAAAAAACAATTAATTAAAATATGTGTATGTGTGTATGTATTAAATTTGTTATGGGTTAGCTGGACCCTGACACAGGTATTTTTTACTAAAAAGGGTTCCCAAATCTTACACATTGTAATGCATATAGCTAGTAATGAATAGACACATTTTTATTTTTGTATTCAAGCAGTCATCATTGTCTTATGTTCTGAGAGTCAAAATATTTCTATGAAGGTATTTAATGTAATATTGTAACACGCTGTAAGTGGATGTTGTATTCAAAATACTAATACTAGGTAGAGTGTATTAGAGATAGAGTAGTACCAAATACTGTTATTTTTAATATGGAATAAGGTTTTTGGGTAATAAGTGTAGGTACTTGATGACATTATGAATGCAAACGAGATTCCTGATTACGTGAATTATCAAGAAACATCTCTTTTTAAATTACCAAAGCAATAAAATCTATCCATGTCGGACGGACCATTAATCACATCTGACGAAACGGCGAAGAGTATCACTTACAGATAATTACATGATACGAGACTTTCCAACGTTCTTGCTTTTCTGGGAAATAAAATTTCGCGGCTAATTATCGCTTCTGTTAATATATCCTCACGACACTATGCGTGTCGACGCCATAACTCACCTTTAATAATACAGCCGTTACCGGGATGCAACGACGTCTCATGCTAGAAGGATTTGCGGAATTTTAACTTAAGATAAAGCAAAATAACTCCTAAGTATTTTGATCATAGCGGCGTTTATTATGAGACAACATATTTGGGGTATAATAAAGTGCCTTACGCCCATTTGTGTTTGTTTCATTGACTAACTATATGACCAATGTAAGGTCGCCTTATAGACACCAGTTACCAGCAACCAGGACAACGGCGGTAAGCTTTTTTTATATGCAACTAAAATTTACGATATTATCTTAAAGTTGATTCAATATAAAACCTTGCGTAACGTTACTGTCAATAATTTATTAATGCCATAATTTTTGGCCTAATTAAATAATGAATTTACCAATACGCTCGTATGTAATTAAACGCTTATCGCTAATCACTCATGCCACCGTCAACGTCAACTGTTCATTATGGCACGATTTTAGGGTAATTACGTGCTGATATTGCCAGGGTGTTTTCCGAATTACAGCGATGATGATAATTCACTATCACGTCCCTTAAGGTGATAATTTCTCTAGATGGAAAGTGTTCTTGACAGAAACGCACGTCATAGCATCGTCGTGTTGATGAGGACTTTATGATCCTCCTGATGGGAAAGTCTTCAGATGATCTAAAACGTTATACCTCTTGTCTGTAGGAGCAAGTTCTAATGGAAACTATAAATTGAATTGGCGCAAATCAAGTCTTTTTTTAGGGTGTAGAATTGTACCCACTACTGGGCTTGCTCTGTTATATTCTAAACAGATGCTACATCTACCTTCGAACTGTGACAGTTCTCTCTAAATATTATTTTATCCTGACATTGACTTTGAGGAAACTTGTTGGAGTACTGTCGCTCATTAGTCAACCGATTAAATGTAAAATTACGTAATTAAATATATCTAATTGTTTTTGGTTCATTGTTATATTTTCGGCAGAATTGACAGATGTGTAAGGTGTTTCAAATTGCTTTTATTATAAAGATTTAACTTCTAAAATCTACTTGATTTTATATACATTAACTAAATTATTTAAAACCCTTAAATGTTTGAAATATTTCAGAATATTTATGACACTAATTATAAAGCAGTAGTCGATGCAGATATATGCAAGATAAAATCATTCAGTTCGTGCGGGGAATTGTAATTATACATAAAATCAGATAAAATCAAAGTAGAGTAGCAAAAAGAAACATGAACAACACTGTCATTAATAATTAACCTAATATAAGGTTTCATGTTTATTTTACGGTAACCGCTTTACGTTTTCACATATAATTTGTTTTTATGGCCTGCCGTCCTTGTTATGTAACGAGAAGATTGATAAGAGGGAAAGAGATGGAGTTAATTGTCACTAAAATTTTACGATATAATTGATGTTTTGTGAGGTTAAACGTTTTTCTATAGAACAAATACCACGCCTTGACTTCGCACCGTGACTTGTATGTGAAGAAAAGTATGTTTCGTAAAACTACTTTATAAACTGTTACTGTCAATCTTAATCCGAAATCAACCTAACTTTGTAACTTCCATTAGCTATCTCGAACTCAATAATAAATTTATGTCAGCGCTACGGATATTGAGAGAACTACTTCGAACTTGCGTACAAAAATGTCTATATTTACAGAGTAAGATCCTAGTTCGTGATATGTTTTACCAATTTACCTAAACTTCACGCTTTGTTAACCAGGTATTACTAGAGATATACTTATTAAATTTCCAAGTTCATACATCAGAATACAACATGAAATAGATGTTTTGTTATTTATAAAAAACAACATCGAAATAAACAGAATTTACAATATTCTTAACCTAAATTGTATTAAAAATAAGAATTTAAAATGGATAAAATGAAAACGAAAACCAATTCAAAAAGTTTGAGACACTTTATTAAGCCAATTCCAGATAGTTGATTTACTAATAAGAGTTTAAGATAACTTAGCTGAAATAAGAGCTATAGAAAATCATAATACTTAATAGATAGATCTATTTTAAATAGCTCAAGTATATAGCGAAAGTACGCAACGTGTACGCAATAACAGCTGTTTGTAAGCATTACAAAGTTGCACCATGCTCCTAGAAGAATGATAATTAGTTATACGAAATAGGATTAAAAAATGTATTTTCTATCCCTCCGTGTTGTGTCGTTTATAATGTTTTTAGCCCTCAAATATAAATTACTTTGTTTTGATCGAGCTTCGCGATGCTTAGCGCGACTCTGGACCCTGTGTTAGTGTAAGACACTTCGTTTGTCACACAGTTGCTGTAAAGCATACGCATAAGCATGTAATAAATTCGAGTTTATATCCCGTTATAGAAATTTGATTATTTTCCATTAATTTTTTGTATATAGATTATGTTTGGTAAATCCCCGTCTATGTTGTCGGAGGTACTGCCTAAATAAAAAGTAAAAAAAGTATAAAAAGTAAAAGTATATGTATACATATCAATAGCGCATACAAATATTGTTTATAAATCAAAGTAGAATTATATAATAAGCACTTTATCTGTGATCGGATGTGTGTGAACCCTTAAAGAACCTGAGAGGAGGTGCCGATCTGCCGTCTAGCGGATACTGACTTAAAAATCTCCTGTAGTCTCTAGGTACTATGCCTCGAGTCTTGGATTGAACCTATAGGCAACTTATTTATATCTAAGCGGAGTTAGCTCTTAATGAACCACTCTGAATACGGCTTTTACGAACAGATAAAGATCGGTAAATTGGTCCGATTTGGTAATAAGTTTTTGGATAATTCCAAAGTATCATCTCTAGAGGTGCTTATAGAATTACTAAGATAAATGCAATTTTCGTAAATTTTAATTTTGTGAAATCATGTCGGCGAAGTTGAAAGCTTGACATTGTGTTTAATTAATGAAGTCTTAAGGCTTAAGTTAATACATAATTTGTTTAACTACTTTACCAGATTCAAACGCGTTCATTGATAATTTAACAATCGGCTAATAGTAAATATGTATTATCTTCTGGGAACGAAGTACCACTTAGTTTTTTAGCTCTCCCAGCAATTAAAGGTGAGATTCAGGTTGAGACTTAACTGGATCTATAACTCCCGAATTTCCAATCCAATAGGTATTTGACATACCACATGCTGTGACAATTCTGAACTGTGTATTATACATACATACTTATATATATATACACACTTGAGCAACTACGTAATTAGCTTTATGATACCAACCAAAAATAGTTCCTGGGAATGGAGCCCAAGTCTGGATGTGAAGGATATTGTTAGAATGAACGTGGATGTTGTAATAAAAGCAATATATGATGAATACAATTTGTTCTGAGATTAAACAAGTACAACATTTGGTGCAAAAAGTAGAAATAAAAAGGACCTCACGTGACAAAATTAGTAACTAAAAATTGGTTGCGTTCCAAAATACGTATTCTAAGAGTGAAAGATAGGAACTTCTAACACTAATTAGATTAATATTTGTTGAAAAGTAAATAGATTATACAGTTTTATACGCAGGTAGCGCGTCATTTTTTAAGTGAATTTTTGTATTTGCGAACTTTAATTTCAAACAAATTTGTCCTAACTAGTAAATCGTAATGAAACATAATTGTCGTTTCTTTTGATTAAGTAATTAATAATAACTTTAAATACAATGTGTTGTTTATTGCGGTATATAGGGGTGATCTTATTTGTATTCGAAAATGTATTATTAGTATAGGGACTAAGCCGTGGGACGACGGGTGACAAAACTAGCTCAGACATTCATTGTGTACTCCTTATGATGATAAATGTAGATTTATTGTGTTCAAGTCGTGTACAGTCGACAAAAACATCTCGAATAACCCTCGGCCTTGGCGGCGAAACAACTATTTCACTCCTTACGTCAATATAATAAATAGGCTACACCTCTTTAAATGTCTTATCCTGTTTCAATAACTACTCGTAATTGTAACGAGCCGTGCATTTTATAAAAAAAGTAAAAACTACAAACGCTCTAATTACTATTGTATTTGGAACTAGGATTCTAGACTACAGAACTACTAGGACTGGTTTTAGACGGAATACAAGAGCAATACAAGAGACTCTTGTATTCCGTATGAGTTATATCAGATAAATGGTTTTGTTAGTGCTTTATTGTAGTGTATTGTTCTGCGTTATACTTAAGTGTATTTCACAAAATTAATTTTGTAGGAGACGAGTTGACAGTTAACCAAAAGAATCCGGCACAATCAAAAATACATTTTTCTATGCGCCACGTAGTTCTTTAATTAAATATCCGTAGCGTTGATGTACCATGGGTACGAGAACTCATTATTAAGAGTTCTTCATGTTGGCAGTAAGGGTCCAGTGCTATATTTAACTAAAGTACACAAGACTTATTTTCTAACCCTACTGGTGCGTGAAATTTAAGAAAGAGTACAATACGTTTCGAGGTGATCGTTTTATGTTCACGAATCCATCATATTGCCTCACACACGGTAATACAATATGACATTTATTAAAGCTCACTTTTTCTTTTTTCTATTATGAAGGTTTCGAGTTACATTGAGTAGCACGCGCATATATTTCATTTGCCGAGTCTCTAATTCTTACATTATTTATAGAAATTACGAATGTTTATTTTCTTTATGTATAAAATATCACCTTTTTAAACAAGGGTGTAGATGCCTTTTTGTTTTTCTCAAATTGAATTACAGTTGTAATGTATATAATAAATCATTGCTTGACTCGGCTGCGACGAAAAACGGACGGTATTTATTTATAAATATCTGCCGTAGGGGAGCGAGGGGCTAGTTGTAACAAATTTAACAAATAATTGAATATCATGAAGTGTATTGGCTAAATTACTACCAAATAAACTTTGATCGATACTCTAACTATTAATCTATGGAGTCGAATTGAAATATTATCAAATCTACAGGTAACTATCTCACAATTATGATTTTTTTGAAAAAAGGAAAGTGTTACAACTTACCCCGTGGTTGGGGCTAGTTGTAACATCTGTTGGGGCAAGTAGTAACAACAAAAAAAACAAAAATGTGACACCTTCAATCTTTATTTTTTGTAGATTTTTTAACTTTTCCTTTCCCCTTTCGCTTTTCTTTATCATCTTTTTTTGCTTTTTCTTCATATTCTACTCTCAAAGCTTCTTTTTCAGGCGTATCTGTCAGAATAGGATACTTCCTTTTGCGTCTGCAAATTATATTTGTTTTTCGTGGTGGCACCTTTGGTAATGGTCTAATCTTTCATTGGGAAAATTGATTTTGACCAGAGCAACTTGGAGTTGGTTTGTTCGCAGTTTCAATGTGGCGTATATTTCTGTTGTGCTGATATCCACTTCAGGAGCAGAATCTACTAAATAGTTGCGGATATTCAAGATTTAACGATAAATTCTCACTTTCATTTAGAACATTTTCTGATTGTTCTGTAGGATCTGGACGATCAGTAACATAAGAGGGCGCAAAGTCCACTATCTTGGAAAATATTAAACATTCAAAGACCAAATACCAGAAGCTTTAAAACCACTGATAATATTTGCAGGGTTCAAGGCAAGTGATAATGACTCCTTCACTACACTTCGGATGTCAAAAATTGCCATCGTTTTTCCTGGATTATTATACATCCATGCAGTCTGTGCTCTTTTCACGTGATTTTTAAAAGGGCCGTAGACTCCTACAACCATAGGTTGCAAATTGTGGGAGCAATGGGGGGGGGGGAAACGATAACATAATAACATTGTTTTCTTTGGCTTTACGACAACTGCAATATTCATACGTGAGCCATGATTATCGAGCAGTAACAGAACTGGCTATTTCTTGGTAGGTTTCGCGTGTTTGATAAAATGATCTATAAAAATCAAGAATTCTTTTTCAGTCATCCACCCTGAAGAATTGCCATCTCCAATGCAATCTTGAGGTCCACCGCGAATGAAAATTTCTGAGTATTTAAGCCGGGGAAAAATAAACATCGGTCGTCAGTAACTTACAGCAATCTGGGGCAAATTGTAACATGTTACAACAAACCCCGAGGTTTTGTTACAACTAGCCCCTAGATATAGGTCTTAATATTTATCACGATAACTATTAAATCAACTTAGTAATCTCGAAAACTGTTACACATCATCATAAATAGTTATATTTTAGCATAAAATAAAATACATAAAACTTCAAAGCTACGAAAATAGTAAAACTAACCGAAAATTTACGTAAGTAAAATTATAGGTTACCTGTCAACAATAAAGCGTTTGCACACACCCACTCACTACGCCGTCTGGTGGGACCCTGGCTGTGTTAAAGTGGCGTGGCATGTTATAAGTTTAAGATTAGGTAAAAAAAAAACGTGAATAAAATTCAAATTCCTATTGAAAAAGGTCTGTTACTATTTACCCCTGTTACAACAAGCCCCGCGCTCCCCTAGTACACATACATACAAACTAAATTAAAACTAACCTCCAACCTTTAAAAGGCAAAACAGCTGTAATCTTTAGGCAAGATACGTCTATCTTCAACTTCAACATTAAGTGCATATCTTGTTATTCATACTTTGTCAAAAAAATATTTTTTATTAAATTTATCATTAATTTATTGTAATTGTCTTTTCATTTTTAAATGATTGTTTTATATTTTATCAGTTTTTTTCTGATTTGTTGACTGTCGTGCTTATAATTGATATATGTGAATGTTTTGTGAGTGTCTACTGTCTATGTATATTATTGGTGTGCTTCATGAGTAAATAGAATAGTCGACTGCGCATGTGCCGGGAACTATAGATAAGCTTTAATTTAGAATTAAATCGCAGTATGCGAGGTACGCAAGTATACACTATTTATTATCACCCCCGGTAAACAAATAATGTAAAATAATTAAATGCTAAATGAATGTAATGTTCAGTGCCTGCGTCTGGCTATATTCGGGGCGTAACTCAGATGATTTAGGTAATCGCCACGCTATTAAAACTAAAAAAACCTGATTGAGCAAAATGTACAGCTTTGGTTTGTACAGCAGTTTTACATACCTTGTGTGCATTCCGTGGTGATGTTTGCGAGTATCATAGTATATAGTTATTACGCTATATGCAAAATCGTGCGGGTCTGGTACACATTATATTCTTTATCACGCCTGCATAGTAATGAACCAGTAATTTATCAATAACACTCTCTATTTGTCTTTGTTCATTTGTCTCATAATAAGTTATAGTTATTATTATGTTTGCTTTTCAGCTGGAAAATAACGTTTTCGTACAACGCAATTTATCCCTTATTATAACTAGTTTAAGGGAGAAATTCCCAAAAAGGTTTACGTAAAAGATTACTTAAGGGAATTTATTGCTCATAGTATTTTTTTTTACATTTCGATATATAATAGAAAAATGATTGAAGGAACAGGGGCAATCTAAGGCCAAGACGCCATGCATTATTATTAATATAATTAAATTGTTTAGAAATATAAATAAATGCTAGGAATATCCTGATAACCTGAGATATCAATAGTTATGACATAAACTGTATTTTTATATTTAGACTATAAATACAGTAAACCCTTTTATAACACCGGTAGTCTTATAACGCATTTTCATTTTACGCGATTTGAGTCCCTCGTATAACATGGGTATTCCCCCATATAACGCGGGGTTTTCACACATTATATTTCTATACTGTGACATTTATAACACGCACAACGCACTTATTTCGTTCATAACATAGTTTTTTCTAATATTCGATTTAAATCCCCTTTAGCGAGAAAATTTAAACATGAATCACTTTTACATACCGCGTTATATGACGCGCGCATACAAGCGCGTTATGCCAATATACTCCTCCAACGCGTTTCCTATAACGCTGAACTCATCTACCGTGGATCACCTATCCAATAACCTAAAAGTATTTATTTATTAACAATTTGTCGCATGTACAGAAATAGAATACAATTGACGGTATTTAATTATCTAAATCTTTTTTTCCAAAATCTTTTTATAGTTTGTTCTTCCAGATCAACTTATTATTTAAAATTCGACGACAATAACTGACCCTACTTTTCTACATACGGTTCTAACTCCTAAGTCCAGGTCCTAATTAATGCGTAATTTATGGAACACCTTGAGACAAAATACGGCGATGCCATATGGATGTTTATACTTATTTATTATGCACATAATTACTGTTGATACGCCAATTGTCATATTCGAAAGATAAATTTTCTTCATTTTTTTCAATTAGCTACGACCATGTTAATTAATTAGTTATCCCATTGCACCTGTCTGTGTGGAAAAACTAGGGTTTATTATTAGCGTGACATTTAAGTATGTTGGAAAATAGACGTTATAATGAGGAATTTGGTCAATAATAGATACTTATCTAATAAGCAAATTCTTATACTAAGCAGCCATTACAAACGGAGTGTCTAAGCTGTACCTGTTCGACTTCCGGCGAAACTGTTCGGCACAGTCTGATCCACTAGCTATAGGACCAAAGCACTTTTGTACCAATGTACTTTATTTATTTACACTTCGTTACATTTATAGAAAAACAAATAATATAATACATAAAAATTATAAGAGATGCAATGGGTGGCTTTATCGCTAACAAGGGATCTCTACCAAACAACGCTAATAAGGAAAAAAAGAAATATGATGGGTAAAGTGCAAGAAGCGCATAACTAAATCTTATAAAAACCAACCTTAATCTAGTAAAATAGTACAAAAAAAAGCTAATCTCATTCATGAATTGCGATGCAATACAAAATAATAAGAAATACAAGAATTACATAAGTCACGATTGAGCAGAATAGGATATGGTTAAGAAATGGAGGCAGCCAATCGTGTGGTGTCAGGCAGCATATTCTACAACATAATAGCGGAGATCCCAAACGAATATACATTGGTCTGTTTCTAGTGTTAGCTAACGTATAAACAAATCATTACATTGTAATTAAAGCTATTACAGCCACTTCACTTGATGTAGTGATTTTCATTTCTTGTTTGTTCATTATACATGCCTTGTGTTAATCGCTACATCAGACTATTCATGATCTGTGGCTACAGTAGCGTAATCTCCAATTGGACAGACATGTGTGTGGCTGACACATTTGGCAGATTTTTCTTCAGAAATTTCTTCACAGATTTTTCTTCCTTGATACTTTGAGTCTAACAAATTTTTCATGTTCTTTCAGGTTTGCGGCAATCTCCTACTGTGGTTAAGGTTAAGTAGTGTGTGTGCTTTTATAACATAATATTGGTTTACATATTGTATGATTTACACATTTCCGTAACAATACGAGGGTACTTAACTTACTATATGAGAACTACCCTCTAAAAGCACTGGTCCACTTACTAAGTGCATAATGCATGTATTGCTTAGACATGATAACTACGTGATATTCAGTAATTTTGTTGGTTTGTAGTGTAAGTGTCATATCTCAAGGTCGGTTGGTGCGAAATTTTATTAAAGCTTTTTCTAATTACGACGATTTAAAAAAAAAGAAAATCCTAAATCAGTCGTGTCAGTACAAGTTATAAAATAATGCAACCTTTTTCTTTTATATAAATATCATTTTATTTGTAGCATCAATTAATACGTTTTGCGTTTGTAAGCAAAAATCCATAAAATTTAAGAGAAAACGTTCATAATTTTTTTTAAAAATAAACGTTTCAATAAACGCAATAGTTTTCGATTGTCACAGTACCCTATCATGTATTAATTAGTTAAACATTTTAGTTTCCGAGTTAAAAGTAATTTTAATTATAATTAATGCCAGCAATTTTGATAAAACCTTTAGTTATGACGTATTTAGTACACCGTTCTTCCTTCCTTCACGAGATAATAAATACATTTGAAGAGAATGTAAGAATCTGTGGTTTGTTATCGATCCAATTAGGGGTTATCGAGTTTAGGCTTCTGGGAAACCTAAAATGAGTTTTAGACAATTATCGTATGATTGTGCAATTTTTGTCCTTGTAACTAAGGACATTTTTGAATTAAAATATCATTTCTATACATTTGTGACGTGTGTGATAATGGCTTTTATCCAGTATAGTTGCTATGCAAATTTTTACTAGTTGACTATCTTAGGCAGCGTAGCAGCGTTGGCCTAGTGGCTTCAGCGTGCGACTCTGAGGCCATAGGTTTGATCCCCAGCTGTCTACTAATGGAGTTTCTAAGTGCGCATTTAACAATTGAAGGAAAACATTACGAGAATACCGGCATCCCTTAAACCATAAGTCGAAGGTCTGTGTCATACACAGCAGCAACAGAAACATGTACAGAAATCTAAGGCCCAGGCTTTAAAAGGTTGGAATGCCATTGGTTTCTTGGATTGTCTGTGGACTCAATTCTGTTTTCAAATCTCACCCATTTTAAGATTCCAAATTTAAATTGTGTCATCACTAAATGAAAAATAAAGAGTATCTTTGAACTACTAGATATTTAAATTCGCAAAATAGTTTTAAGAATTTTTGTAAATAATGAAATAATTTTTGCGTTAAATTCTCAAAGCAGCGCATGCACACATTTACCAAGGTCCATGATTAAAGCAAGTGGGTCGCTGGACCGGTTGTCCACATGTTGCGCTTCGCCCAAATCTCACTGATTTTATCTAGACTATATTATAGTGTCATTTGTTACAATATTGTGGTGTAGTTTTTGCTTATTTGACGTACTGACAATTAGTCAATTGTCAAAAACATTAACGCAGTTCAGAGAATTATTTTTGGGAACGAAAATATGTTGAAAAGAGCGTACCAGTTCTTAAAAGGCCGGCAACGCGCTTCCGAGCCATCTGGTAATCTGTTCGAGATTGCCAGATTACATGATCAGTTGTTACATAAAAAAATATAATTAATTAATTAATGTAAGTAATTTTATGATAAATTTATTTCCTAATATAGATATCATTTTATTTTCCGGTTTGTCCTAATCACACTTGTGACGTTTTGACATTTTTCTATCGTTATATTTAACTTGATACGTTTGTAAATAGCACCTTCAAATCTTAGTGTCAAAGATCGTATTATGGATTTTATGCAAAAAATTATAATCTAGCGCTATTATTCTTAGAATAGAAATGTAAGAAACGGTCTAAATTCACACAATGAATCAAATTTAAAGGAAAATCCCTTTGTTTATCTTAACGAAGTATAATTATGCAACGAATATGTTGTAGAATAATTGCAACCGGATTACTGCGATAATCGTAGCGAGACAAGACAGCGAGCTATTAAACAATATTATCTTAATGAATAAATAATGTTTAATTAATGACGCTCTCGTGGGACAAAAGCTTAAACGTGCATAAAAATTGTATGAAACTAGTTTATAGATTAAATTTCATTCTAAGTCTATTGATAGGCAAAGGAAGCTTTAATCACTATAGAAATCTCAAATGTAAGACTATATAGTAAGCCATTATGTTAAACGATTTATTATTATTATTTTATTTATTTTGAGATACTACGAGAGAGACAGCAATACTCAATATTGTTTTTTTATTAATAGTAAAATAAAACTGGGTTTTATTATTATTAATGGCAATTATATACAAAATAATCAACTTCTAGCCAAATAAAATCTACGACAAATTATGATAAACATGAAAGCCGTTAAGACTTTTGTTTAATATTAATATAACACACATTATCCATAAACAAAATCAGTCACAATCACTCTTTGAATTAAAATTATCTTTTGTGTTTTTCTGTCAATTTGGTTTTACTCTGCATGGAAGACAGTACTTTAGTTAAACGCCTAAATAATCTTTCTTACGAAAGGACTAGCCATATTTCATGCGGAGTCTATAAGGTCTCGGCTAAAAGCTTAACACAAGGTAAGGAAACATAAAAAATATTCCATAACTCAATTGCTGTGAGACATTTAACGCAAAGCAATAACATACTCCGAATTGATTCTCAGACTCACTTATTGCAAATAAATATCATAAATGAACCGGAACCCAGCATGTAATATGCAATATCCTTAAAATATTATACATTTAATTCTATACCAATAATGTGGCCATTCGAAAACAATTTAATAACAATTACAGTCCTGAATTGAATTCGGCAAAAGTACTTTACGATTAAACCAATACATAAAGCTTTCAGGATATCAGGTTCGATGAATTAATCCCGTCAACAGTCGATATAAAATAATGAAATGTTCGCGAGTCGACTGCCTCGAAGATGGTGATGTTATTTTTTAATATTGGACACACCTACAAATGGTGACATATCTACTGTTTGCCTCGTTTATGCTCAGATTAATATTTTTGTGTTTAACTATGAGGTCAAGGCTGCTTAGGATATCCTTTCGTATGAATCGATAGAGGCACCGTATGTTTTTGAATATAAATGTTTTTTTTTTAATTTTCGTAATTTCCCTATTTAGCTATTCGCGTCGCATACAGCTACCGAGGCATATACATTTTAGTAACTAGTAATTAGTCAACGGGAGGCGGGATTATTGCATCATTATTGCTCAGTTACAGACCGGTTAATTATTATTTAAATGAATGGCAATTGATACAGCAATAAAAAAATAAATTACTTATAATATATTTATGCTTACAGTTTAATAGGCTATATTCAAAAAAGTCTTACATACGAGAATTACAAAATTTTTTCAATAAAAATTGGAATTTATAAGTGTTCCGCGATTGCGTGCAACAAGGTCACAGGTAATCAAATAATTAAACACTTTTTAATCAGGTACCAACTTTTATCCTTGTTATATGATATCATGTAAATAAAATTAATTCAAACGCGTTGCTTCGCTATCGCTAATGTTATCCACCATTTAATAAAACCTACGCCCGTACTCTGCAACTTCTAGTAACGACAGCGATATTGATTCTGACGTTTTTGTATGCGAGTTCCATGTCTCTCACTATTCTTAGCATCGAGCAAGAGAGATTGCGCGGAACAAAACCTCATTGATGGAAGTTACAGAGTAAGGGACCCTGTTACTACTAATACTGCTTTCATCTATCTCTCTAATTCCAAGCTACTACCAGTTGTTTTCAATAACTTTTCATATTAGGTTCACTGCCTTATAAGAACATTGGATGGATCCTTAAATAGCACAAGCATGAATTGCATGATATTAATACAAAACTTTTCACAACAGGTCCTGGCTGATGATTTGAAGAAGAAGTACAATAAGGTAGGGCAATAATAATTTTACTTTCGATTGTTCGGATTTCAAGGAACGAAGTATTTTGACTTTAAAGCATTCTCTATTTATGTAAAAAATAAATTAATGATAGCGATCATTAGATTAACTCTTAGAAAAGAATAGTAGTAATAATTAATATCCTACGGAATTAGCGCCTTTTGTACTCAATTCTATAATGTTTATTGATAATTCTTTTCCCTTTTTCGTGAATTTTCCTGTTTCCGTGCGTCGTGTGCGTCGGATATAGGTAGACTCATAAATTTTGTAACCAACGCCAGGCTGGATTATTTTATAACTAAATGTATTGCTGTTAACGCGATCTTAACGTTCATTCTATAGAAATTAAACAAAATTACTCAGATCTCATTACTATTAGCGGGTATTTATTAGTTAAAACGATTTAATATAGTTTGCTCTACACAACATAGTATGAATATTAAGAACTGAATAATATTTACAAAATCATACCTTCATTATAAAAATGTAATATTATAACTAAAATATATTATTAAAAGGAGTCCCTTATAATAATATATTATTATCCTTCTTAAATTATTATATATAAATCAGGTTTTAAAAAGAGTTATGTTCCACATTGTTTACTGTTACTAAAATTATTTAATCCTACATTATATAGATCATAGCAGTGTTGGCCTAGTGGTTTCAGCGTGCGACTCTCATCCCTGAGGTCGTAGGTTCGATCCTCCGGCTGTGTACCAATGAACTTACTGTCTATATGCGCATTTAACGTTCGGTCGAACGGTGAAGGAAAACATCGTGAGGAAACCGAAAACGTCGACGGCGTGTGTTAGGTACAGGAGGCTGATCACCTACTTGCCTATAAGATTGACAAATGATCATGAAACATATACAGAAATCTGTAGTTGTAGAGGTTGTAACCCCGCTCGTTTAGTTTTAGTACATTATATATTATTTAAGACATGAAGTTTTAGAAAAATTAAAGCAAGTTTCAAGTTAATAAGTCACGTTAATCGCTGCTATTTCATAACCGGTTAATGACTCCACATGATTTATGAAGCGCAGAGAACGCGCAATTTAGTCATTATAACTATTATTAGATCTCACCTAGTTCCCTACTTGTACGATTTTATGTTTTTCGTTATATTACCGCGCTGTTTGGCAAAGGTTTTAGAGGCGAATTATGTTCAACACATAAACAAAGGTTTCATCGTTCCATATATTTCAAAATTTATATCAAACATCGAGTACAAAACATTTTATATGGCTTTGGTAGAAATCGTGTACTCAGAGTCATCCATTAAATTATTTCTAATGACCAGCATCGTCAGCAGCCTAGCTATGGTAAACTTATTTAAATATTTATATAATAGCCTAATTTGACTCTTAATTAAGTAAAAGTAAAATAAATAAAAAAATAAATCATATAGGTAACATAATGTACACTTATGACTCGTCCGTAAAGAAATACATATTAATGCTTCTAATTTTACATTTACTGCCAGTTCTCAAATCAAGGGCGTAGAACGGAAGAGAAGAACTGGTAATAAACTCTCCGTCACTCTTTTTAATAGCCATTTTTTTTACACAATGTTTGTAACGAGCTGCAACCATTACACCATGTTCCACATGACATATTAAGTAATTAATAAAAATAACATAAATTAAAAAAAAAACAACGACTTGTCCCCCTATCAGCAGGAGGCATGGTGAAATAGGACTCACTTACATTCCCGTGGAAACAATACGCAAAAACATAGTCGAAATAACCAACATCACCACATATACGAACTTCATGATATTCAACCTAAATCTCTCTCTAATCAAAAGCTTTGCAAATTATAAATCTCATGACTATAAAAGTCCATACAGACTAGACGAGTGCGTAAGCAAATTATTGAGCTCCCATAAAGGTATTTGTCGGCAAGAACAAGACGAAAATATTTATGAGTCAGCAATAATTCGATCGCGATAGGGCTCACCTACTTCCTAATCTCGCCATCGAATGTTGCAAAACTGAGCCATAAACAATACGAACATCATCGTAAATTCTACAAATGATGTTAGCTCGACGCTACCTTTTCACAGCAACGGCGATTGGGTGGGGCTGTTAAAATAGCGTTACGGAAATTGTATGACTATTTTTGAAGTGAAACTTCTTTATCGGGGTTGGGAAAAAATTTAGTGTAACATTTTTCGGTTACGCGTCACATGTTTCGGTTACGGGTCACATTTGACCGTTACGCGCGTCTTTTTCTTGTCCCTACCATGGTTGATTCGAAGAGATTCTAAACCATTAATAACAAAAATTTATAATAACTATAACAATAATACTAAAAATTCATAATAACTATAACAATGATACTAAAAATTCTATTACAATTTATGAAATTCTGTAATAATCTTAGTGGTAATAAGGTAAAATGAAATAATTGTATTATTTGTATTCAAGTCTGTGATATTAAAAGCCTTTTGTTAAACTTTATCTAATTTAACTGTATTTAACCAATTTCAGTAAAGTTGCATATAGATAATTTTTCGAAAAATAAGGTCATAAAGAAGTTTCACTTCTATCGTGTGTACACTAGTACACGCACATTTTTTTATTTAGTCAAAAGAGAGATGAGAACATATGTTTACATAAAGTCGTTCGGTAGCGTGTTTACGCTGCCGTATCTTAACGAATATGTTATGATTCGGCAGGCCTAAGGTGGCATTTAGCTTTTTTTTTAGAGGATGAGGTAATCGGTCAGACTTACCTGATGTTAAATGATGGGCAACCCATCGCCCATGGACACTCTCAATGCCAGAGGGCTCGTGAGTGCGTTGCCGAACTATTAGTTTAAGTATAGTTTGTAAATATGTTTAACATAAGTGTATTAAATTGATAGATAAGTTTTATTGATTTTTGTAAGTAAGACTACCAGTTCTACTACAAAATGAAAACATTATGCGCCAGGAATATCAAGGATCTCCAGACTATCTTCATGTAATATTTAGGATACAACGTAATTTAGAATATCTTATTTATTTATATACAAAAATACATACACCGTCTTTACAGTACTAAGCCAATATGATGATGTCGAGGCAAATAAAATACATAACATTTAATACAGAGGATAAGCAATATCTTGTAATATAATGATAATAAAGTGATGTCAATAGTGTCTGAGACTGCATTTAGTATTCGCAACATCTATGTTAATATATGTGTTAATTGATTAGACAAGATTATTATTGTTAAACACTACTGAGTTTGATAGTGGTTCAGTTAAATGCTATTTATATAACATTTACGTAGTTAAGGTGGTGTTTTATTAAAGTAGATAATTTTTAAAACATGTTAGGGTTCGATAAATTGAAGAGGTGCTTCGTTCGTGGCCTCGTATGAAATCACGTTAGGATCGCGCGATACGCCGCTACCGCATTACGCAATAATTCTCAATTATCTTATACAAGATTATTATTTATACGCCATTTATATAATACTAGCTGTTGTCCCCGACATCGTTTAGACTACGACAAAAATATCCTCTCTTCCAATGAACCTTAAACGTTTAATTAAGATCTTAAGGTAAAATCTTATCCACGGATTTCGTAATAGGCAAAGGCAACATATATTAGCAGATAGTAGAACAATGCTTTATACACATAATCCATACTAAAACAACGACTCCATTCCGGTTTTTATTTCATACGATTTTTGTACAAACAAGAAAATTTAGACAGCTATAATTCAATCTTTTTGAAGCTACAAGTCAACAGTTTTTGCAGATTACCTATTGATTCGCAATGTACATACAAAAAGCGCTATTTACGTCCGTTCACGCGCCAGTAATTGTATAAATAATTCACGTGGTCCACAGGAGACGTAATTGTCAGCACGCTGTGCAGGTATCAGTTCATACGAACTATGGGTGATGGAGCTTGTAATGTTTACCTGCTGTGAAATTTCCAATTTCCAATACTGGAACAGTCAATGGGCTGGATTTGGCACTCTCAATTACTATAGCTTCATCTAGTTATAACATTCATAAAGTACAATATCTGATGGCGTAAATCTGAAATTATGTGGTACGGAATGTTACAACAATGGAAGTCAAAAGATACCTATAATGTTGTAAACATTTTTAGGTCTAGTTCTTCGTCATTTAAGTTAAAAGCTAAAGTAATTACTCAAGCAGCCTCCAAAATGAGGGGCTTGATATGAATACTTGGCATGTTCGATTTTTAAATTTTCGCATTTTTATTTTTGTGTAATAAAAAAGTATTAACGTTACTTATCAAAGTTAAACTTAGGTTTGTTTTAGGTGTTTAAATGTATATATACTGCCTTATCAATTGTTCCAACATCACGTATTAAATAACTTTTCAAAGCCTTCGTATGTAGTATAGTTCCATTTTCTTGTATTCCATATTCAAATCTCGTAAACGGGCTTAATAGTATTGAAAGCAATTCCACGCAGTGTCGTGTATCCATGCAATTTGTTGTATTCATTGACATAACGGCTAACGGCTGTGTGCGTAAACTAGCTTTTAATTCTCTAACTACCGCCCCAGGGCCGAACTTGATATAACTTCATGTTCTCTAATGGAATAGGGTTTAACTTGCGCTTACAAAGGAATTTTCAAAAGCAATATTGAAACGGCTTTCTGAACATAGTGGTCCAGTTCTATATTTTGACTCTGGGTACGGGAGACTCTTTCGCTTTTGCTAATTATAAAACAATTATATACCTTTATTCAACATAAATGCAGTACTATATGCCGTGTTTAGACCTCCGATGACATTTGAATATCGGAAGCAAGCTGCGTGTCACACGAACCAATGTTGGTGATCAATTTTATAAAATACCTGCGCTAACGGGAATTTTAATAAAGTTTAAGTAGGAAATGGTATTGTCGATATTACATAACAGGAACGAGACAAACCATTTCTTTATCTAGAAACAGTAGACTTATTTGAATGGCATCGTTTTTAAAGAACTTTTTGCCGCGCACTATGTGAACCCCAATAAAATATTTCCGAACATATTTGACTTACGGTCCTTTAAGATAATATACATACAAATTCTTAAGAAGCTAGAAGGGTTGCAAGTGCGTTGCGGGTGTGAGTTTGAGTGCCCATGGGCCTGGGAGTGAGCCTGCTTCCCGGTTGCCCCATCTCCTATAAATTTTTTTTTGCTAAGAATATAATAATGTTATCTACCGAGATCCCAGGGTACAGAAAAAGCAATTTCAGACTTGATTCTTAAACATTAGGGTAACTTGTTTAAAATTTTATTTGACTCGGTATTTTTAAAAAAAGAGTGGAAAGTAATTTCGTAAGTCACCGCAAAAGTACCGTTTCAACCAGTCCTCAGACCCATCTCAGTTATTAATCAGAGTTATCACTTTGTATGATGTGCTTATAAAGCTCAATATCAGGAATTTAAATTCGAATGATGCCCTCAGAAGATTGGCAAGACACGTTGAGCGTGCTATATGAGATGGGGGTAACTGATTTTTTGGAAAAGGATTCTTTTAATATTCACAGCTTCTTTGAATTTAAAATAATTGAATTGAGACGGTCGGTTTTTGTTTTTTTAAGCTAAGTTTATTACGGTGTCTTTTCTATGATGTCTTATTTTAGTTATAGTTCAAATATTTTTTTCACCACTTTGTTTCGCCATAATATGTTATTTTACTTAACCTACTTTTTTAGTAACTATATACCAACGTATGGAATATTTTGCTATGTTACCCTATCGAGACGCTTTTCCGGAATAAAAACCTAAGTACAACAATTTTCTTTTTCCAACTTTTCTCTCCGTAAAAACTTCCTCAAAGTTCAAGGAATAAATACAAAAAATACCTGAATTGGTCCAGCTGTCTTCGAGTTTTGCGCCTGGCAACATATTTTGCGATTCATATTTATTTTTATGCTAAAGACAGCGTCTCTACGCGCGTAAGTCCATATTTTGATCTTGGAAATTATCAAAATGTTTATCTTTTATTTTACTTTCAGGGGGCGAATTTACAAACAACCCACATTAAAATATTTGCATAGTAAAATTAATATATACATCTTCTCTATATTTAGATGACTGTAGACAAGGTAACAATGTCACTTCAAACGTGGATTTTGTCAATAGTCTAAAGTAAGACATAATATTACCGCTAGTGGTCATTTGAAAATGTTGAAAAACTTAAATCAATACATTACGAAACTTAAACCTGAAATCTTTTAATTAAGTACCATGTTTATTCTACACGTTTATTAAAGTGGAATTTACTCGCAAAACACTAGGCTTTACTTCAAAGATTTCAAAATAATTCGACATTGACAAGTTGTTATCCTTATTCAATAATTGTTAATTTCTCACTTGAAATTTTTCAACAAATTTAGTAACACTCATGTCGGATCTCAATTATAATCGATTTTAACTTTAATATATCGAATCGGATATTTACGAAATATTGTTATGTGCAAAAACATTCTTGTTTATTTATAAATGACCGCGATTATATGGTTCAAAATTTTTTTCGAGTATTCTATTTAAACCTGCTAATTGTAGTATGATGATATAAGATACAGGTGCATACGTTTTCATAAGAGGTCTATTTACGACCTTTATTATTATATTGTAAAATGCAAATGAGTTAATTTGTCATGTTTATAAAATGTACACGTTTTGATAACCTTTTCCGTTGGTTTTTGAAGTCCGGTAAAATTGTTATTCATAGTTAATAATAATTCCTCAATATTGTACGGATAAGGATTAATAAAAATCATAAGACCCCTATTTTACAGTTACTGAATATTTTCTTCGAGTAATAGTTCTAATGCATATGTATAGAAAAACATAGTTATTATATAGTAAACTATACGTATCAAGAAAGCTTTACTATAAATCTTGAGGTCTAAACCGCGCGGTTGCACCGTTGTCTGACGTCACTAAATTAAGACATAAGAGCAAGACAGGGATACAGAAAAAACGAGATACCGTATCGGGATCACATGGATCAAAATATGGCAATAAATGATGCCTAGATCACGGAAAAATTTATTTTTTTCGCACTTCTTTTGCTTTTGACGTAACATCCATTTTTAATGGTACCGGATGTGTCTATCAGGCGTGGATTGCGCGGGAGTGCGAATATTAGTGACATGTGTTATATCCGCTATCTGAACGGGTTTTTTTGATTGATGGAACAAATAGTAGGAAGTGAAGATGCAACTTGTACCTGTATTATTTGTTATTTAAGTTTTTTTTATTTAAACAACTTTTCTGCTTTCTTGGAAGACAAAAAAAAGTTTAATCATAATAATGTTCTTATACAATTGTTATATCTTGTATTCCTTCTACAAAGTTGAAGCAAATTTTTTACATGTTATCTAGAAAATCGTGCAGCTTTTTAAGCGTTTATTTGTGTAATAAAAGATTAGATATTTAATTAATTCATACATAATAAATTCTATAAGTAGTTAATTTATTTATGTTCACACATCAATAATTTCTTAAATAATTTGTTTCACTTGAATAAATTGACGCCGACAATACACTATTATCTTTTAGATCTCCGCACGCGCAGCGCTTATTACTCAGTCAATCTGTTCCTAGATTTCTCCAACACCAACCGTAATAAAGAAAATGCAAATCCATATATATGTAATAGAGTCTATAATCGCTTGGGTGATAGAATTGTTTATGACGTTTCAAGTCGCTAATTGTTTTGTCGATTTAAACAGATAACCGGAAAATGAATTTATCTCTTTTCGATGTTTAACCAATTAATATACTTGTCTCTTTCTCGCGGTGTGTTTATCTAAGATCGAAGTGCATAGTGTTGAAAATATAGTAATTTATGATTCAATTACTGTTACGACTCAATAAAGTAATTATACGTTAGAATAACGGTGAGTCTCGATTGAAAAGCACTTGCTATTGTGATGTTACATGGCTTGTAACGAGCTTTTACTTGTTAGCAGCGTGAAGTGGTTTATATATTTTAAAGGGCTTTCCACTACATATGCGTGCTAAAGTCAAATACATCAATATTGGCTCATATTTACGCGTGTATTATATTAATCTGCAGATGGAAAATCTGTTTCATAGTCACAATTTCAATATCAAATTATTAAACGTAAAATTTGGATTTAAAAGCATAAGTCACTACATGACTTTTTTCTAAAATTGAAAGGTCTGCAACGCACTTGCAAGCCTCACGACGTTGCAGGTGTTCATGGGCTGTGGTTAGCACTAAGTGATCCGCCGGCTGGTTTGTCTACTTTAACTGTCACATGATGTAAATTATAGATTTTTGATCCACTACTAAATGGCAGCTATTTCCAAATATATTTTCTAAAATCATGAAATTGCTTACGAAGCTGCCATCTACAGCTAGTACCGGTAGTAGTAGTAGTAGCACAGTAGTAGATAACTCGATGCTAGGTGACATAAAAACCATTACAATAAAGTTATAACAATAAAAATCATATCTTATTCAATAAAACTGAAGGCAGGCAACGCACTTGTCTATGAGGTTTTTTAAGGTGCTACCTCCCCAGCAATTGGAGGAAAGTGGCACAGGACACAAGTGGGAAATCACTAAGAAAAGTTAGAGCACATTGCCAGATTTCGCGAGAAATTGGTCCACCTCCCTTCGGGGACTCGAACTTCTGGTTTCTCGCCAAAGTTTCTGTCCAAGGGAGTTTCTGTCAGCCCTCCATTCCCCCACTGCACAGGGAAGATGGCTCGTTGGCCCATACCGCGAAAGAGAAGGCCGATCTTCTTAGGTATCTAGAGGACCACCAGCTGATTAGCGAGCTTTCGCCTTGGACGCTTAGCTGGTGATATTCTCGTTTACCTTACACATATGGTCGGCAGAAGCAATTCCAAGGGGGAGGAGGTGGCGATAAATTTGGACATAGTGAAAGCCTTCGATCAGGTGTGGCACGGAGCACATTTGCTTTAACTTCAATTCGGGTCACCGCTGGCTCTGACACTATAAGAGCAAATTCAGCCCCACGTGGAGTACGTTCTCACTTCTGTCCCACCACTACTATGTGGGACTAGCTGCTGATGTATTTCCGAACCATTCCTTCAAGAAAACAGCGTACCAATTTATTCATCAATTACCAAATGTGGGTGTCCAAGGACGGTGGTATCACTTAACAATAGGTGAGCCTCCTGCCCGTTTGCCTCCCGGTAAATTTAAAAAAAAGTCTGAAAGGCCAAAATGGGCAAAATGGAGAGGATCCCAAAGCCGAAGCGAAGTGAGTGAATAAAAACATGAAATTACAAACGACATATCTACAGCTACTTAAATATATATTAAAGCTAGGTGACATAAAAACTCTAACAAAAAACTTGTAAGAATCGAAAATCGTATCTCATGTTTGAAACATCTTAAACTTCGTCAACCTATAACTTAGAAAGCGTTACCTTAAAAAACATGTTTTTATCTCACCCTCGAACAGTGGCTAATAAATTGACACCATTTTTTAAATCAGTATAGGCTCGTATTTTTACATTCTTTATGATGCTTTTATGTTGTCAGCGATGCATTAAAATTCATGCAAAACCGAGTGCCGTGCCTTGTCAAGCCTAGTGACTGACGGATGAACTTGTTTCTTGCAATATTGTAGTCCTTTGTTCTCTGTACAGTTAGCTTGGAATTAAACTGATTTAAATATGAGCTAGAATGTTTTTCTCTTATAATAAAAACCTTATTGGTTTGGAATCGAGAGTTGGTTTAGCTAGAAAATAATTTTATATTTGTGTAAATTTTATTACTTAATGATAATTTTATTAATGATAATTATTAGGTTACTTATGAACACAACTACATACCGCAAAAGATGCCTTTTATATTAAGGAGACGGTTTTTTGAAATCTTTAATCAGAATGGTTAGTATTATTTACTATTCAATCTGTCACAGACATTTTTAAAATCACGACAAATATGGACGTCGATTTCACATGTCAAATCCATGACGATATTTTATAGTGTCATCGAAATCTTTTACTATTTTAATCAATATTGGGAGGATTCTATAAATATTACTAGTATTTTTCTATACCATTACAGTTTATGCCCGTATTCATCAAAATCTGTCCGTGTCGAGAGAGATGAGTTTGGTGAATAAGGGGGATTATATTGTTGGTTATTTTATCTATACGCTATCTACTCGTACAATTACAATATATAACACAACTTCTAATATATATTTTTTAATTGTTTGCATAGATTAAAAAATACCATCCTACAAAACGATTTCTCAGCTTAACCATACATGGCTAACAATAAAGGGCCAAAAAAAACCATAATTTTAACTTTATTTTTATTTATAAACGTTCCTTTTTGGTTTATAATTCACTAGTCTGGGTCCGGTACTTTGAGATTGCTGGTAGTGCGTGACAGTAGTGTGGCATCTGATTTCCGGTAACCTGAAATAGAAAAGCAATTAATTAATCCGGTATACACGTGTTAAATGTATTATTTGTATAACAAATTAAGATATGGTCTGAAGTTATTCATTTTGTTTTAAAATCCTTTTAAGTTAAATACAATTACAGTGGACATCCAAAAATTAATTTAACGTTATTAAAATAATATAAAAATCTCGTAAATAATTGTTTCAATCAAGCGATGACATCAAATCTGTTTTATTCATTCTTTTAAAATTAAACTGAAAATATGACTGCTTTATTACAGCAAAAGCTGCGTATTTATACTTATATATTTTTCAATTTGTATGAGAAATTAATCATGTGAAGCCGGAGGCTGGACGAAAATTGATTTTTAATGGTATTAAATGAATTTTTTACGGATAAATCACGGATGGTGGTCACAATTGTGTATTAAATGTTCAAGGAATTTATTAAGGGTATTAAGTGATCATTCTGTTATCGAGTTTATTGCGAAATGTTTACGGCTCGTGTTTCGGATAGAAAGTGTCGGAGATGACATCATTATCGAGTTTCGGGTTTATTTTTCTGCGAATATTGTTTAGATCAGATTCTGTATATGCAGCAGAATCGTATGTCATAAATAAATCATTGATTTGTAAGTAATCAATTTTAATGATGATTAGATCTTATTTTTAAATGCCGATTATATTAGTGAATATTAAAAAAATTAAACAAAAATATAATTTCTCAGTCTGACGAGGTTAAGCTAAGTTTTAAAGCATTATTTGGAACCTAAAAATGTAGTATATTATAAACATATTTTGCTCAGATAATAATTAGGATAGAAATACAGTTTTACTGCAGTATTCGACCAAAAGACATCCTATTAGGATCATTTTTGTAAATATATATGATAAATTATCTAAAGCCAATAAATACAAATATAGAATACTATTGTTAAAGAGGAAATTCTTGAGGTCAAATTTCGCAATACATAACATAATTCTAGATAACATGACATTGTACATATATTAATTACAAATTATTGGTAATGAATATTTAAAAAGTTTTTAATTTGCCGGCCGCTGGCGAAGCGTGATCCACTAAAATAAATTGCATTAAGCCTCCATGTTACATAAAGATGGCCAAGAACATCGACAAATAAATCTGTGCACTTTCTCCCTTGACAGCGGGGCTTATTAACTTTTGTTACCACAGAGTAAGAACGTTAAAGGAACGTTTTGTAATAATTTCTTTGACTAGTATTAGTGTTAAACTGTATATGCAATTCCAAAAATATTCGCAATCAGCACATCTTATTTTAGCATGGCTAAGGAAGTTATTTCAAATAACAAGATTATATATTAAATAACAAATTCCGAATTATGTATCTATCAAATTCACCTGGGATCAAAATAAATCGTCTAGAATTTTTTCTCGATAGAAGATTTCATCATTTCTTGATGTTTTAACGTTACTCCGTTATAGAGATCAATATTTTAATTTCAAACACTTGTTTCGTACCCTATTTGGACGAATTTCTTATATTTTAGACACGATTTTTTTATATTTTGTATATCAAACGGGTAAGAGACCTGATAAGTGATACCTACCTTATATATTATATTTATTTGTTCCTTGTAAGTAAGTGTCAAATTTTCATATATTTTAACGAGTATACAGTTCTGACCATTTTTAGGACGTATTTATAAACCCTTTCTGCCCTACATGTAAAGTTTTACGTGGGGTTTATTTTACAGCATACCTGACATAAATGAGCAATCAATTTAGTTGGCAGACGGTTAAATAATCGTTTAGTATTTAAAAGTAGGCAATTTGTACGCAAATACAAGTAATGGTCGAAAAACTACACGAATAACATCGAATAAAATGTGACTTCTTTTTGTCTTGTACACAATAAATCGAAATTTTTAAGGGAAGCATTCGGAACATAAATATGCAAAGGCCATAACGAATATCAATAAGTATTTTAAGCTTAAATGAAATGGCACAAACTGTTTAATTGCATCGTTTGCCCGCCTCAGAGCTCATTGTTTGTTCCAATAAAAAGGGCGGTTAAATTTTTCCAATGAATCGTTATACGGAGGAACAGTTTACATATAATGCACCTTAGCATATTTTCATACAAGATTTATTCTATTTTTATGGTTACACATATTACTTTTAAGGATTTTTTGAATTGTTGTCATTTCGATTGGCCTTGTTCAAATCGAATTTGAATTAAGAGTTATTTTACAGTATTTAGAATTTAATACAGGATTTAACAATAATTAAATGATTACGCATAAACTGTGTATGCAAAAGCTTTTGAATTTCATGGTATACATTGAAATATCTCTCTCTTATTCAAATTCGCAGAGCTATCTTTTCCAAACTTTTCCAATAACTCTTCATTTGTAGCTCTCGCTTTTCCGATCACATATTAATAATTTGTAAGAATTATGTTTGTTAGCCGTAGTTATTAAGTATAAAGCATGCAGTGTTTGCCTGTCAAAGGATCTACAATTAGTTTAAATATTATTTATCTGTATCCTTAGACGTAAGCTTTTATTGTAATGCCAGTTGGCAAACCTTGTTAATAAATCAATTAAAATGATAATAATTACAAAACTTCAGAAATCCAAAACAGTTACTAATAAAATATTGGTAGCAACGTTATCACATTGAAAAAAGTAAAAGAATCAGATAAAACACTTTGAGGACAATTTGTGAACTTTATGATGCGTGCGCGCAGCGGGGTTCTATCATTAAGGCTTTAATTGGAATGTGTTTCAGCGTTCGAATTAATTAAATTAATATAATGCCGATACAATCCAAATATAGACACTTTTTTGCCTTAAATCCTTTTTTATGGTGACATGCTGTTAGAAGTTGTATTTATTTCCTTTGCAACGGGAATATTGATGTAATTTATATAAATTTCATACACTACGGTGGTCCAAGATTTGGTAAATCAAAGTAAGTAATTCTACGGAGTAAGTGTATAACGAATAGGATTTTTATATATCTATAATATATATGTTTCTTTCTGTCTGGTAAGGAACTTATTAAGTTAAGGCTATCATATTGATTACTTAGACATTAATTAACTAACTGTTCGTAGATATTCCTGTAATGTAGTTTAAATAAAAACTTATTTAGCTTATTTTAGTATCGTTACAACGTTTGTGTGTTGATTTTTTTTCATAAAATAATTAGCGTTACAGTCTGAAAGTAATTATACAACTGAATTAAATATTGATCGGAATTCAAATGAACATTTTAAATTAATTTATCAATATGATAGCCTTGTTACTTAGGTATGTGTAATATGATCCCGATTTATCTCAGGGATTTGACTCATACTATTTACAAAAAGATCACGTATCAATAAGTTCTTTGTGATAATTCCTATGTTGTTACGTAATTAAGATGATCTCAGATTTAATATTGAAATACAAAGCTTGACACTCACAGTTTTATCTAGTAAATTATTTAGTATATATTACCTAATAAACCATTCGAATTAGTGTGAGTGCACGTTAGTCTTAAGTGCTAAACAGTGGTAAGTGGAACAAAATAGTACACAACAACACTGTCTTCCCCTTAATAGCGACTGTAAGTGGTGTTATTGGACACTTTCTTATGTTAAAAATCTTTTTTTAGTCCGGTACAATTAGACATAAAATAGTGGTCAAATAATAAAAATTCCTGGAGAGCCAAAAATGGGGGAGAGCTGGGGTTTACTATTACAAATAACATTTTAAAAATCCCCATCGATCCTATGTGTGCAACAAAAGCTATTCGGGGTGATAAATTACGTTACGTGCAGAGACCATTCACCTACCTATTAATTATTATACATCGGTCATATGGAATGTTGCAATAAGAAATACTTACTGTCTTCAATCAATAATTTCGTATCGATTCCATATTATTTCCAAAAAACTTTTATACGACACGCCATGGAATTGATGTAACAAAACTTTTTACACGTTAACTTAACAAACATAAACAACTCTTTGTCTAGCCGCTCTTTAAATATTGGTAGGAACGAATTGATACCCTAAAATAAGAACAACAGTAGGTTGATTTTCCGTATCGGCCGTACGTAGGGGTTGGAAATAGTTCAAAGACATCAATTAAAAACAATTAATATTTCTCACTATTATTTAACTATACGTTGCCAAAACAGCCATGAAGACGCCACAAAAAAAATCAGAGGCGCTACAACCTCTTTAGGTCTGGGCCTCGCATTTCTGAATCTGTTTCATAATCATTTTTCAATCTAATAGGCATGTAGGTGATTAGCCTCCAGAGTGCCTGACACACGCTGTCGACTTTTTGGGTCTAAGACATGTCGGTTTCCTCACGATGTTTTCCTTCACCGTTCGAGCGAATGTTAAATGCGAGAAAGAAAGTACATTGGTGCACAGCTAGGGATCGAACCTACGACTTCAGGGATGAGAGTCACACGCCGAAGCCACTAGGCCAACTCTGCTCTGAAAACGCCACTTTCGTGTATATTTCTTTGAAAATACGGAATAAATTGCCATCAAAGCTAATGCTTTTATATTAAGGTCCTTACATACTTTATAAGTAAATTTACTCTTTACAAATCACTTGTCCGTAGTATTTTAGAATACGCCACTGTAATCTGGTCAACACATTACATAAATACCATTGAGACAGTTCAAAAACGTTGGGTTAGAAAACTTTGCAATCGTCTACGGTTACGTGGTCTATTGCAAACGTACGAGGCTAGTTTAGACTATTTCGTGTTAGATACTTTTTATTTGACCTTCTTGCTAAATTTTCCTTTCCTTTTTGTGCCTACGGCTCGTTTATCTGCTTCTTTTAATGCTCCTGTAAATAGCCTATCTCGCTCTTAAAATTTAATTTAGTACCTATAGGTAATATTTTGCAAAAATCTACCTACTAATTAATTATTTAATAAACCGTTATTTTGTGTGCTCTTAATGAGGTCTAGGTTTCTATTTAGTTTTAGTTTATTACTGTTTGCTTGTGTTTTTTTCATTGCTTGTTTGAATTTTTTTATGTTCTAATATAATTGATGTTTATGTGTGTATAATTGGTGATATCATATTTTCTTGTATCTTTTAAACATACATGTCATGTATCGACCGAAAAACAAGTGAAAATTCATGATGTCTCGAGTGACACGTCGCCTTTGACCCAAATGACATGATATTTTGGATCGTATGTTACAATACATCATGCGCTCGTCTCGCCCTTGTGAGCTGCGTCGGCGCCTGTGACTCACTCACCGGTCATCGGTCAAGGGTAATGCTAGCACTGCTGTTATAGAAACATACTTGTCCCTGTCTTTTGTATGCTTTATGAAAGAAACAGTTAAAAATAAAGCTGTTATATTAAAGTTTACAACGAGTGCGACCTTTCATTCTCGACTTTCTTAATTTTTTTATTAAATTAATATGTTGGATGTTTGATTAATTTATATGTGGCTGTGAACTTAGATAGGTCGTTATTTTTATGAGAAAAAAAGCGAACCATCAGGCATTATGTATATTATGTAATAAATAATTTAGGTTAAAAATGTGATTACACAGGCTATCCAGTGAGTACACGAACTATACTTAATTTCGGGTTGTGGCAAAAACAATTTATGCGCATACAATCAAAATCAATAAACATAAAACGCCATGATGAAAGTGGTACTTATGTTGTATGGTTATTGAAATTGAAGTGTTTTTAATGTATGGTTTCATGAAAGGCAGGTGAATCTGAGAGATTAATTCTTAAGTTATTGCAACATAACTTTATATCTTAAATAATTAATTATAGTACTACAAGTGTTTTAATGACAAATTGTATTTTTTGTAGTAATTTCTATCAAATACGATAATATATACGTAAGTAGCTCCGACTATTTAGTTTCCTGTATTCATATTTAAAATAAAAGAAAAGTAGATAAATATAACTCTCTATGATATTAAAACTATAAGGACACCGCTTTAAAGAAGCGGAATATAATTATGTTTTAACAAGCTATTTTTATTACGTCATTGATAATTCATATAAAACTGACAGATGTTTACACGACTTTAATACAATGAAATAAACCATTCTTGAATCCACTTGAAAATACAAAAATTTCATCAAAAATCGATTTAGCCGTTGACGAGTAGTTTTATTACAAACACTCGCATAGAAGATTTACATATGTCTAGAGGAAGTGACAACGGAATTTCAGGCAGCCTATTATTTATTTCGTAATAAAATGGTAAAACTAAAACACTAATTTAATAGATTATTTAAAAAAAGGGATATAAGGGTTGTTCAACTCTGGAATGACGCGGCCATTGAAGGAATTGGACGGAATGTTAAAAATATTCTGACTACCGGTGTTAAGTTCATAGCCTTAAGGGTGTGAAGAAATTAAGATACTTGCTAAGTGCTAAACAATCCTTCAACAAAGTCTTCACATAAAACAATTACACCTTGTTGGAGATGCAGTTTGCCTGACGGTTAGAGGGTGCATCGGTTGGTCTATGTTATGAGTGATTACATTTATTTATTTAAACTTACAACATCATATAAAAACATTGACACCTATTTGTTTATTTTATTTGTGTAATACAACGGCTTTGCGTAATGCAAATACAACCATGCATAAATATATTAAAATATTATGTTTTAGTAAATTGAATAGGTGCAGAATTGACGACGACTCATTGATCTAGTGGAGTACCCCTGACTGCGAATCCATGGGTCCCGGGTTTGATCCCCGGCTGAGACGACCATCGATGTGATGAGCATTTGGTGTTGTGCTTAGGTCTTGGGTTTTTAAATATGTATTTATATGTCTATCTATCTATAATATGTATGTATATCCGTTGCCTAGTACCCATAACACAAGCTTCACGAGCTTAGCATGGGACTAGGTCAATTGGTGTGAATTGTCTTTAAAAAAATTAATTACAAACACAGATGGCGCTAAGTCACATTAAACCTTTCAACTATTACGCACCATTTAATATCGAATTAGATATTTATGATTGATTTCAATATATTTTTATTAATTTATAGAATAGACAGTTACGTTAGCAAATTGCCATTACATTTCACTCCAAAACGGCAATTATTATAACACTTACAAACGATTTAACATCCGGTCAATTGTTATTGTAATATGTATTAGTATTCGATGTACTTGTATGGAATCATTCGGAACTATACACATATAGAACTATACATAATAAATTAGTGTCTATTAATAAAAAAGCATTTTAATATGTTACTTTGTGTAACGCAGCGCAAAGCAGGTAGCTTAATCTAATTAAAAAAAACTATCTATGATCTCAGGTATGAGAGTCACACGCTGAAGCCATTAGGCCAACACGCTTAATCTAATTACGAACAGAAAAATTATAAATACTAAAACACAAAATCGTGCCGCTTAAGACTTGGACTAACCATTGGACGTATAAAACCTATACTTTGTTCCCATGCTCCGCCCACAGTTTTATGGTTATTGTGTGTATTTACAATTATCTGTAACAGAAGCGTCCAATCCAAGTAAACAATGAATTTATAAATGACGTTAGTTTTTAAATTATGACAATAATTGCTCTTAACAATTACTTTGTATAAACACGTATTACATTTGCATAAGACTTTCTGTAGAAGGTTTAATTTGTTGATTATGCACAAGAATTAAATAATATTATGTATTAACAATAAAACTTTGAAAAAAATGGTGCTACGGGCTGGTCCTAGCGCTACTTAAAGCGATGTCTTTAAGGTTGCTAATTAAAGAATTGTGAAGAAGTGAAAGAGTGGGAAACTTATTTTTTAATAGAAAAAATATAATAAAAATTAAGTATTTATAATAATCTAAAAAATAAACAACTAAGTATTATTAATAATGTAAACAGTTAAATAATAATAAAGTTTAAGACAATTCATTAATTAAAAACTTACCAATATAGAGATTAACTATTTTTTAAAATCTTAGTGATAATATATCTGATTTAAATGATCTTATGATATTTTAGATTAGTTAATGCCTTCTTCAATAACTCGGTATGGCTGATTCATATACCGCTGATTTGACTACCTAAAGGTAAAACAAGGTTCAGTCAAAGAGGAATTCGATCTTATTCGACGACTATTATTAGTGTCTTAAACTTCCTTATTCTTGTTTATTGATATAACGAGCTAATTATAAATTAGAAAAAAAGGATTCACGGTAATTTTAGTGCCATAAAATTAAATTGGCGTATTCAAGTTCAGTTACCATATATGAAAACTTGTCTAATCAATAATTTAAGCAAAACAAACGTGATTCATTCTCTGATTGCCAATTGCGTGCCAAAGATTACTGTTCAGGCTATCTAAGTTTGCCGATTATGCATTAACAGTGATGATTAAAATAAAACAAACTACGATTATATGTTGTTATAACATTGTGACACGAGAATTTTGTATATTAAATTAAAAACATGTAAACTAAGCAACCAGTGTTTATGCTATATACTCGTATATACAATAAATAAAAAAGGATTTCTAATTAATGATATGGGGTCCAGGTGTCCGTGCAGTAAGGCGGTTCTTTGATTTATCACAAAAACAGTAATTTAAAACTTAAAACCTTTTTGCGATGACACACCCACGTCTCTCCTACGCACGGTTAACAATGTCGAAAAAAATGTACCTCGTGATTTGAATTTGCTTTGCACTTTGTTTAATTTTTGTGATACGAAGTGTTTTGTGAGATATTAACTATATAATGATATATTATTTCACACTATCTGAGCCATTTTTCTTCGTAATATAGAGTTAGAAATATATATTTTTATACGATAAATTATGATGTGGATAATCCATAATATTTTAATTGGTCACATTTGATTCACTTACTTTTATGTTTCCCTTGTGTTATTGTTACGCACTTGAATTTGATAAAATGTTTGCCAATTTTATTTATTAGTTACGCCCTCAATTTTATAATTTCTTAGTGAGTGTTTGTGCGTAATGTAAACTATTTCAAAGCAAAGTATTAGTAACTATATTATCATTAAAACTCTCATTATTCCCTTACTAATTGTATTATTATCCTTACGACTGACAATTGTGTACCTTTCTTCGTGTTAAGGATATATCGAGGCGGGGTATGTACTCAGAGCTTATTATTTTAAGATAAAATTGTAACAATGGCCACCGAACCGTTCTTTGTGTACATAGACAATAAAATAAATTAAGATCTACGTAAGTGTCAACTATTAGACTAGACGAATCATACTTTTAGTTGTAATCCAAAACTTTTATTTTTAATGGAATCACGAATTCATGCAAATATTTATCTTGGTTAAACTTGGTGTAAAACAGAGATATAGATTTGTTAATTTGGTACCAATAAGATTATCTAAATAAATATAAATATAATCAAATTTTAAAGTAAGAACCGATTTAAGAACTTTTCTATTTAAAAATAGCATAAAGCGATAAAACGCATCTATGAAAATTCTGCTCTAGTTACGAACTACGGACTTATGTACAATATATATAGAAAAAAGCGTGATGTGCAATCGCCCGTTACAGCTTCCTGTTTCAGTATTTGAACTTGTGACAAAAAATAGTATTCGACTTTTATTGTATGTTTTAAATCTTTCTATCGGGTGATTTTTGTATTTTTGATAGATACTTCATTCCTTTTTTAAACTATACTTTACTTTACAAAATAAAGACGCTTTCCATTGTTTTTTCGTAGATCTTTATGTACCCAATGTTCTTTATTTAAAAAGCGACATTTGTGTGTTTAACTAGCTATTTAAATTATTTTTTGTTGAAGTTGACCCATACAAAAGCTCTTTAATTAAAAAGATACAAAAGTAAATAAAAATGTGTATTTTTTTTTATTGGACGATATGTAGGAAAGTATGTATGTCGTTAGCAAAACCAAAAAATACAGATTTCTAGAAATATAGTTATCGTGTCCGCGATCGCGATATGAATCATCGTTTTGTATGATACAAACCGAGCAATACAATGATACGAGATTAATACGATATAATACAATGGTTAGCGATTGTATCACACAGTTTTGTCTTAAGCACACGTATACAACTTCAAACCAACTGGAGTTTTGACGCTCATTGTACTGTCTTTTCTAACTTAACGAATTGAGAAGGAGTGATCTTGTAAATATTATATTTAAATGTTTTCATATACTTAGTTCATATATTTTAACATGATTTTCCCATCATGACTGTCTTAAGTTTATTTTATTTCAGCCAATGCTGCACTTACTGATTTCTTGTAGTTTTAATCGAAAATATATTATAGCGGCCTGTTCCGATTATGCACGGTTCAACATTTTTTACATTTTTGACACAAATTAACATGGTACTTAGGGATAATGTTGCATTCTAATAGTGGGAATCAGTCAGTAGTTTTCATGTTATTTCGCTACAAACATACAAGTTACTATTAATAATGTAAAATATACTATAAAATATAAAAAAAACCTTCTGGACCAATTAATATGATGACAATCATCATACCTATATGATGAATGATGATTATTGAACTTAGGTTAGTCAATTATTAAAATCTGTGCTTTAGTCTGCGTAATTTAAAAA
Organism: Pieris melete; assembly: GCA_963693345.1. NCBI lineage: Eukaryota > Metazoa > Arthropoda > Insecta > Lepidoptera > Pieridae > Pieris > Pieris melete. The sequence goes on along the minus strand of CAVNZK010000096.1, from coordinate 495,595 downwards.
ATTCTTTGTAAAGGTTAAAATAATATTCTTTACGTATACAAACACACACTTATCATAAAGGTAACAATTTCATTTCAACGCGCACCGCCTCGGGTCGATCAAATATTGACACTGTACTTCCGGTCACACATCCTTTACTCATTGTATGACTTGTGACGGCTGGGTATTTCGCTTACATACAGATAACGTGCCAAGTATCACAAAAATTACGAAAATCTACATAGATTTCATATCTATATAGGCAAAACTGTGGCTTTTAACATTGCTATTATATGCTCGTATTTTAAGTCGAACAAAAGGAGTTTTTTCATAGACAACTAGCAAACTCAGCGAACTCTGTTTCGCCACCAGATGGCTTCGTTTTATGTAACATTTCGTTTGGTGATCCCGCTTTTCTGTTGAAATTTTTCCTGAATTTTCTATATAAATATTGATTGAAAAATATTAAAAAAATTTACTACATGCAAATTATAAAAAAAATATTTTTTTTTTAATTTTAATTTAAATACTCTGGACTGAAATTTGCTAGGCAACCCATATGTATTATATTTATTGACATATTAAATTACATATAAAATATGTTTCATTAAATAAGCATCTCGGTGAAGGTCGTTGTATATCGGGATCTTAGACCATTAGTATGACATATAAATATATGAGACACTTAACAACCCTACGGATCCCTTAAGAACGACCATAACACATAAATGGTGAATATATCAATAAGTACGGGTAGCAACAGAGGTTCAAGGTAATGGGATTTTCTCAAAGCTTGCGCAACGGGCAGGCTCACCACGATAATTAAGGGCTTGAAGGAGTCTTCGCCATTTTGAGAGGAAGCGAGAAATGAATAAGACAGAGTAATATTTAAATCTGATTTTTTGTATTAAAACAACATCTTAAACACTACTTATTCACACATATATAAAACTACTTCCGTAAGCTGTTGGTCGCGCACCTTAAGCTATTAAAATTTGGAGCCACGTGAGCCGTATCAACAGTCAACAGTTGGTCAGTATTCATGTGAAATCTGAACAGCGACGTAACAAAAGAGATATGTAGTAGCTTACGTAAGCGTTTGTGTGGCAAAGGGTTTCAAAGGTAATGTGTTCAAAATTCTGAGCACATTTGATAAGGGCACCCGTTCACCAAGGGGCAGGCAGTGAAAGCGATTTAATCATGGCCGTTTATCTCCCTCGCGTGCGATGCCGCGATTGTCGCAAAGACGCCGCGAGGTTTGTACTCGCCGCGTCTGCGCAGGCCTTACGAGAAAATGTTTTATGTGCACGCGCCGCTTATCTAGCAGTGTTTTATCAGAACGCAACGAAAATAACGAATTAGTTTATTTGATTAGTGTTTGGGGTTGAATGTAAAGGAAGTTTTTACCCTGATTTCTTGATTTGTGATTGCAAAGTATGGCAAATGGACTATCTTGTCTGCTTGTATGGTGCACAGGACCCATATTGTCTTGCAACTACTTTGGACTAACAGCATCTTTCAACCTTGCCCAAATAAGAAAGGTTGTTTTATAAGTAAGATTTATATTTACTACATGATAGCTATTAAACACTTCTTAGGATAAATCAGTCATATTGTCCACAAATAACAACGGGGTGGTCCCGCTCTCGTACCACCCAGCTACTGTACTATTTATTAGCTTGCAAAACGCCCACTCATACAAACGATACTTCAATATTATAAACGATTGACAATTTTTAAATTAATATTTTGATTAAAAATTTCCATTTTAATATCCCTGTACCGTTTTTTTTATATTAACACCTGTTAAAACTAAGATTGTAATTATTAGTGTATATTTTTCAAGATATCGTTTCTAGACTTATGAAAACTCTACAACCACGGCACGCACGCATAAGCACCAAAGCATTTTATAGGGATTAAGTTTAAGGCAAGCACTGAATCTGTATAATAATAATCCACCACTGAAGTATTTCCGAACCAATTCGACTTAGGGTCTTTCAAGAAAACATCAGGTGAGCCTCCTGCCCGTTTGCCCCCTGTTCTATTAAAAAAATCCAGTGGTGCTACCGGATGCAATCTGACGCCAAGACTCAACCATATGGGTCTTGGTTCTTTGATCATTTTTAATTCATAGACAAGTAGGTGATCAACTTACTAATCTGACACATGTTGAATTTAGTATTTGAACATGCCGGTTTCCTAACGATGTTTTCCTTCACCTTACGAGCAAGTTAGATGCATATAGACAGAAAGTTCATTGATGCACAGCCGGAATTGAACTTCAGGGATGAGAATCGCACCCTTAAGCCACTAGACCAACTGCTAATATTAATTTGAACACTTAGAACTAATAAATTATCTGTCACAAATTAAGGATTGCTACGTCCAAAACTGTTTATTTACTAAAAAGTTATTGCCACAATAAAATATGGGTAGGTATAAGGGCTACCATAACTTTTATTAGAAAAATTGGACAACACTACAAGTTAAGTGTTAAAGGCTTAACCGTATTACTTATTTCAATGTCCATCTTTCGAAATCTAAATAAAACAATCTTAATAATCAGAATATATTTAAATATGAAGCAGACTGGTCCCGAGTTAATTCCTACGAGCCCGGCTCAGACATTGTGCGCGTGACACTGCTCTATTTACGACTCTACCAACACATAAACGTACACTCCAGTACCTACTAATGCATGGCCTTTATTCGCCACAATGATTGAGAATATCATGGAAAAATATAAATTATTGAATAAAACACGAGGGCAAATAGTACGTTTGCATATAGATTATACATATAGTCGAAACCGTATACGACGACATCGTTTAGAACAACATACTGGTTATATCGACCAAAATCAAAGGTCCCGGCTGAATTCTATCGTATTAGGTACTTAATAACAACGTCATCGGTTTTTACGACCAAGTATGAGTAGTACCTTAGATGTCGTTATAACCAATTTTGACTGTATTCCCAATATGAAAGAATTGAAATCATAATGTTACACTGTATGAAATGCTATCTATATAAGAATTCTTTCATAAATAATAATCTTGTAATATTTGGTAGAAATTTTTTATAATGTTGATTTTGACGTTTTATAAAAAAAGATTCCCATTTCCTTACAGTCATACAGTGAGTATTATACCACGAGCTCATAATGCACAGAATCTAGTATTGTGTGCTTGTCGACGCTATTAACGACCCAACTTATATGCCTTTAACAGAGCCTCCGGGCGGGCGCTCATTTTGAATAATTATACGTTGCTCATACACGACTTGTATCACCTTCACATAAACTTTAAAATCTAAAAGATATCTACGTAGTTCTAATAATTAAATCTACTTAAGATCGCATTAATTTTACAATCACCTACAAATCTCATTAAAATGAAGTTAATACTGCCAATTATGAGTCTTTATTTGTTCCTATTTTGAATAAACTGCTTGAATGCCCGCTCAAGTTGAAGCTATCTAAACAACAATATTCGAAATCAAAAAGTTTTATATTTAATATTTGAATTAAATGCATTAAAATATTTTAAACTTGGAATTCAGACTTTTTGTAAGCCAACTTTGAACAAAATTAGTGCGGAATTAAACGACTCGATATTTTTATGGCCGTGCTAAAAATCAATTGCCATAAAATTCGCACCTCACGTATGTTAGGAGGAAGGGGGGTGAAACGACCTATTGATTCAGATAAAGGTGTTGATATAAAAACTTCAATAAGGAGCTCTTAACCATTGTGGACAATAGGTTGTTGGAAATTAAGGTAGCGTTACAAAGTTGTACATAAAATATTTCTGGGTTTTTCTATTCTATTCCTTATAACACTTCGCATAATCTTATTGATTACATGCAAGTGACAATCCTTTTAAATTTTACACAGCCTTATTATTTTTTTTATAGATTTGATTGTTTTTTTTAAGATCTATCGAAAACGTATTACGAACTGTAGTAGGTATAACATTTTTGTATGTATGATAAAAGTTTCCCGAGTACGTACGACAAATATTGTGTAATAAGAGTTTTCTATTTATTGTTTATTTTTTGCAGGATTGAATCCAGAAACTTTATCTAAACCTAACAAGTTAAATTACTAATTAATACGTTCGTTATTATTTTTCACGACGTTGCGACTCGAAAAACATAAAATTCGTACCAAAATGGATTATTCGATAAAAAGCGAAGATCGCAGTTTCGACGCGGCACGTGTGAAACAGTGACGTGGCACCACGCGCCGAAAGTAACTGGAAATTTGGAAAAAAATTCAACATCCAATTCCGAAAGAAAAATGAAAAACGAACGACCGATTTATGGGCTTGCTAGACGTTATTTCACGAATACTTTATGGTACTCTCGGGTGTGGTTTATATCATCGTTTATTTTACATTATAAAAATTAATTTAAACTTTAAATCCCACGGCTTTGACGTGAAACATACGGGTGTAATATCTGACTAAAGCGTAAATGTTTTTACTTAAAAATTTTAGAAAATCTAGGTGTAATAATGGATAGTGTTGGCTTCTGCATGCGACTCGTCCCTGAGGTGGAAGGTTCGATCCCTGACCGTGTACCAATGGACTTTGTCTATCTAACGCTCGTACGGTGAATTAACACATCTAGTATATCCCATATCCAAAAAATCATGTGTCATATAGAAGGCTCACCTTCTTGTCTATGAAGAAACGGATGCAATATCAGGCCAAACCCCATTTAGTTGTAGCGCACTGGATTATTATTATTAATAATAGACAAACAAGGAGAAATTCTAATAAAATACGTCTAACAAACAAAAGAAGAACTTTTGTTTTGAGCTTAGCAACATATTTTGCGACTCATTTTTTTTATAAAGACTAGATTAAATTAATTCTCCTAATAGATAAATTACGGCTCAGTGCTTAGGCAATTTGATTGATTTAGAACGGAAGCTACAAAATATTCATCTACTTGACCGCGTACTGCATTGGTTATGGGCCTACTAGAAATAGTAAATCTTAGACAAGATGAATGCTAGAATAATTTTCTAAGCTGACGAAATCGTGGACTTTACCAATGTAGACGTTGCCTTAACTGTTAAAATATTGACAGAAAAACCCATAAACTTAGGTAATTAAATTAATTAAAAGATTCCGTTTGTCAGCGTAAACAACGGTATTCCAGAGGTCTCGGTACAAAATAGCGCACAATCCGTATGTCATATAGGACCTGTCTTTAATGCATGTACTTGAGTGGTGACTCACTGCATTTACAGTAGAGTTACTGTAGATTAAATGTTCACCTGAAAATTGCTTTATTTTAATATCATAATAGTTGGAAACTAACTCTATATATACCTGAAAAGGGTTGTCTTAACAACGTAGTTTACTTTATGAACAAATGTGCAATTGGAATTAGTTTTTAGAAGTTTAACTTTTTTTCGAATAGACTGATGAAACGTCATAATTTTGACATTTACGGATTTTTTGAGAATCTACTGTAAGTTTAAGCTGGAGTTATCTGCGATATGGAAGCACTGGTGCACATATCCCGCGTCGCTCCCACGCTGTCGCGCGACAAAAACTAGCCCTTATTAGAATGCGGCGCGCGGCACACGCTGCAGGCGCGCGGCGCTCGTTGCGTACGATACCCCACTTTTTGGTTTTCCAAACCTCTTTTTAATACAAACCAACTTGCAGAATTAACATGACGATAATTTTGCAATCATACCGCAATTATTTGAGGCTTATCAATAAAGCTTAGCTTTTTACATCGTACATGGTGGAGTAATGTTGATTGCTGTATGTCGGGTTGTTATCGAGTTTTTACAGATTCAAAATGTATTACTTTAATTGGGTTTATTAACCAAAAACTTTTAGTATCAGTAACCTAACCAAAATCTTAAACAGCAGCAAATATTTTGACGTTACAAACCTCCGAATTGCGACATTCGGATATATTACGTCTGTTTGAACCTTGGACATCCGCGTCGTTAAGCGGAAAATCGGAAAAACACATATTTTGATTTACATATTAACTTTTTTCTGTCGCATTTAAGCAATGAAAAAATTAAATTATTTAGAATTCAAGAAACAAATGATTTCTACCGCTTCCTGAAATTCCATATCGTCATTTCTAAGAAGTATCATGTACAAACGGATGCAACTATTAAATGAAATAGTAAAGGCATATACTCGGTCAGTAGCCCACGTCCGGTCGCTAGAGACCAGAGGGCGCCACCATTCGCGGAATTAAACGGAAAACTTGACTTGGGAATCAGTTTATAGTTTATACGTCAACTGTGTGTAACTAGCGCAATAATGTTCCGGTGAGAGTGTGTTTAATATTTCCTGGTGTTTCCATTTTTTCGCTAAATCAATTCGTTTGGTTTAATGAAGGAAATGGTTGACAGCTTCGATGTTACGACCATAGTAAATGTTTTAAAAGGCAGACAGCATATAAACCTTTCTATAAAACTATGTACAATATTCAATTAAAAAATACCTATACATTGTAAAAAGGGAAACCCAAGTCAATATTAGGAATATGAATGAATATGAAATTGAGTTCTTCTTTTGAATTATAAATTATTTGTATGTACAAGATAGATAATTAAAACATACATTTGACTAATTAACCTTCTATAAAATATTTGATCGTTTATAATTAGATCAGATTAATTTTAAAAATGGATACCCATGATTGTTGGATGTTAAGAATATGAAAAAAAATAGTTCTTCTTTTGAATTTGAAATAATATGCTTATAGAATATAGAAAAACGTCGGTCGTTATTCGTTATTTAATAGATCCATTCAATTGTAAAAATGGAAATCCAAGTCAACATTAAGAATATGAATAGAAAATTGAGTGCTTCTTTTGAATTTGGAAAAATTTGCGCATAGAAGATAGTTAATTAAAATATGCATTTTGAGTTACGAAAGGGTCGCGTAGTTCGTTTCTTAAGAATTTGGCATTGAAGACTGAATTGTACGGTGTTTACTTTTTTTTGTTTGTTGTTCATTACCATAATATAAAAGACAGAACTAAAATCTTTTTTGAACCTTCATATAATTTACCATTTAAATATTGCAGAGTATGCTACTGGGAAATTGATTGGTATTTTATCTCTCAGTCGCAAAGATTTAATTAGCAAAATTGAACGTCAACAATCTTAGATGTCTGCTTTTAATGTGAGAAAACTGAGCTCTGGTCAACTGATGACACTTCCACGTACAGTAACCGGCATAGAGTAAAATAATTGAACAGATGCTACGAGTAATACCGATTTCAAGCGGTGAAGCATTTTTATTTTGCTTGGAATTCCTTTATGTTACAAATATCTTATGTAAATTATTTGAAGCGTTAGTATATAAAGACTTCAATATAATTATGAAATACATTCTTACATAGATATCTAAGTTAAGTAATATAAAATTTTATCATCAAGTCAATTCGTAAGGCAAACCGTATTTACCCACTTGCTATTATGCTGATCGGCAAAACTTATGCGAAACATGTCGCCATTTGCGCCATTGTGAGTCAAACTTATATTTGTCGGAGAAATAGAGTTATTGACAGCTGCTACTATATGCACAGAGCTTATAAATTAATAACATCAATGTCAAATCAGTTCAATACCGTTAATACTAGTGGTTTGTCTGGTTGCCATCTATAAAGATCTCTGACGTAATAGTGGTTCCATAGTCATTCTTAAAAGTAATTTATTATTCCGGTGACATTGCACCGTATCTTTGTAGTTCACAATATTTTTATTACTTTAACTTGGAAATAATGACTTGTCTAACGAACTATTGATATAAATGACTACAGTGAAGATACAGAATAAGTACAGTGAATAAATACAGTATGGAATATATAATTATTTACTATAGTAAAAAAAAGTGAGCTGCTATCTGCTCTCGCTTACTCTTTGGCATTCGTTCCTATCAGACATTCTCGCGCGTGCACGTTTTTGCAACAGCCGCAGCGATGACTCAAATATTTACGTTTATTTATTATCTGTCTTAAAATCACCGTAAAGCTCTATATTCCATACCTTATTTATCTAGTCTAGAGTTTACTTTTTACAAGTTGACGCTGATCCTATAATTTGAAGTAACTTTTTCCACTTAAATAAAATCTAGAATATTGGTGCAACGTTTGATTATTACTCGTTATAACAAGTTAATTGTTGAATGGTTGATTGCGCAAAAAGAATATAAATATGTATTTCGCTCAAACCAATATATCATGAAATATTAATTACGTGTATGTGAAAACGACCGAATGATACAACACGCAACAATGTAACGCGCAAATAAAAAGAAGCTTTTATCGTAACGCCTCCAGAGGACAATCAAAGACTTTTTACCTCGTCCAGACTTCAAAGTAATCGATCAATTGAAAGACAGCTAGAACAAAAACCATGTAAAGACCCTTGATAAGGACCGCTGCATTTTAAATGTTAGGCAATAAAGCGACTATTAACTGAATTTATTATGTTATAGGTAGTTTATTTAGCGAATTTTGTAAGATGAATATTAGTTTCTATGTAATATGAATTGCTTCTACTAGGTACAATGTGGATTTTTAAATATATAAGAGGGGCTAACAGGCAGGAGGCTCACCTGATACCATCGCCCATGGACGCTTAATGCCAAAAGGCTTGCGAGTGCGTTGCCCGCCTTTTTGGAATTGATACACCCTTTAATTGAAGTGGAAATCGGTGTGTACTTCAGGGTGTAGCTAGTTCTGCCTCGACGTCCGACGATAAAACTTCTCTTAACACTCTTCATGGTAATTACGGTGAATGGTTCACGGTTGACCAATAATTAACAGGACATGATAGAGAGGCACAAGCTTGCCCACACTAACCTATCAAAACTTTACGAGCTAAGAAAAATTACATAAAAAATACGATTTTACGAATACCGTAGTGTATTTATTTCCGAACGAAAATTACATCGCATCATGCAAATTTACATGAAAAATAGGCCCCATAAACAGTAGCGGAAACATCGGCGAACAATGGTAAAGTCGAATATACAATGTACACAATAAAATAATCAGACCAGAGTCGTGCTTTGCGTATGTTATGATCGCTTTTTTACGAGATACGAGATCCCTTTGCTATCTCCCGATGGGTCTGGCTCTGCGATTATCAGGTACGGCCAGCAGCGGTATTAAATAATTATTTACGTGAAGTAGCCATTTTTTGGATATTTTGTCACCCACCCAACAGTGTTTGATGGTTCAAGTAAGCCGTTGTAAGTTAATACAAAACAATTTAATACGTAAAACTTTTAAGGCCGCCCACGCACTTGCGAGCCTTCTGTTCATGTATCACTTAACATCAGGTGAGTATCCTGCCCGTTTGCCCCTGTATTATAAAAAAAATACATAAGCAATTAACAAGCAAAAACAAACGTTCGAAAACGCATTAGTTTCAATTACAATACTCTATATTTAATTTACTCTAACAATTTTATTATAAATAGACAACATTTTTGTTGGTATTCTAGTGGTTTTCTCTCTCTGTTATTATGTTTACGTTGTGATGAAAAGAGGCAGGTAGTTTGTGGAGGTTTTTTTAGACGTTTTGATTAAAATTTTCCACGCTCGTGTAAAATAAATAACCCAGCTTTTGCCGACCGTACAGTTAATTGATACAGTAGGTATTAAGGTGAGGTAAGTCCGTGCACCGACCTCCCCTTGCCCCAGGCCAATTTTACTTTTAAGTAATGTAATTATAACTTATTGATAAAGAAATATCCTACACAGTAAATTTACACATTATTTACTATGTGGTTGTACACGATAATTAAAGTTGCTCGCTTTGTTTAGCTAGAATAAGTGTTACTTAGTAGTAGTACACTTGTTATAAATAAGTTTTTTAATGTTATAAAATCAAATCTTTTTTCTTAAAGTAAACAGTTTTGTTCTAAACTAACTGAGCGTTTTTTAATGCTTTGGTTCAAGTATTTTCGAACTTTGACTTAGGGAAAAGGAGTGAGGGAGTGCTTATTCACGTCTTCACTTAACATCCTTCTGCCCGCTTGCCCCTTGTTCTACGGCGAAAAATAAAATAGTGTACTGAAGTATTTTTGACACATTTTCTACATTAAAAAGGTTCAATTATAAGTTTACCTCCAACTTTGATGTTGTTGCCTTTGGAGTAGAGAGTGTTGGCCGTGGGGTCAGTGCATAGGACCTAATTAAAGATTTAAGTCGATAAAACTGGCGACCCCAGAGCTGGTGCTTTCCTCGCTCCACAAATAAGTATTGCAATACAGCGAGGAAATGCTGCCAGCATTAAAGGTACACTGATGACTGACATAGGAACCAAAAGTTTTAAATGTATTTATCCATTTTGAATTATTACATAGGTTAACAATATTGTAAATACTGAATATTTGTGTGTTGCAAATTTTATGTCAAATCCTTGACAAATTTTCCAAGTGATTAATTAAACCGGATCGATTAAACGGAATTTACTTTGAAGGAAATGTATGAAAAGCGAAAGTTGTATTATCTTTGTTATCCATTGCATGTCGCAGCTCCACGTATAAATATCAATTAAAGGGCTTTAAGTCGGTCCAGGACAAGTGTATGGACTATGTCATAAGATGCAGAGAATACGAAATGCATACAATTAAATATCTAAACCAGAGACAAGTTAAGTCCGACTGTCAATGGGATTGACAATTGAAATCAATGCAAAATTATTTAATATTACATGTTCCTTACATGGCGACATCAAAGAAACTTTTTTTTTATATCAGGGGGCAAATTTGCAGGAGGGTCACCTAATCTTAAGTGATACATAGACCAAAGACTGCCTTAAGAAACGCTCAGTTGCGGAATGAACGTCGAGGTGATACGGATGGTATTTCGTATTCTGCCTTCACGTCCAACGAATAAGCCTCCGTGTTAAATTCTTACCGTATTGACAATAGTCGTCGTCAAATCCTGAAGCTGAAGCGATTAACGTAACAAATCGCTTCGGTTTATAACTTAATTCAAAGTCGATTCCTTGAAAGCACAATTTTGTTACAATTAAGGATTTTAATTAACAAAAATGAAATTTAAACTGTAGCAAAATCGCGGCTAATGAATACTGGGAGGAGTGGCATTTGCGCCTTCACGGTGGAACCGATTTAATTAGCTTTAATATGAGCTAAAAATTTATTGATATAATTCTGTGATTTTAAAGAGTTTTTTTTAATTACAGTAAATGTTTTATTCTATGTAATCTGTTCGCTCCGCTAATCTAAACCTCTTAAAATGATTGGCTCAACAATTAAGTTTGGTATTGGCTCTTGGACAATGAACTCCAATGACGTCATCAAGCAAACTAGATGAAGTCATTATAGTTCCAACTGACTCAAGTTTGTAGCTCTATTGTGTAGTTGTTCACATTAATCAATTGTGCATGATACCAGTCGAAAAAGGTGATGTTACATTATTTTAGGTAGAAATTTATTGCATCGCTTTTAAGGTAATTGGGAGTCTAAATTCAAAATGGCGACCAAATTCGAGCGTCATAGCTGCTGATGTCAAGCGCCCATTTTGTGACTAAATTTTTCGGCAACTTTGTTAATTATTTCGTTTATTATTATTTTTAAGCTTGATTGTATAGAGAAAAGACCCATCCATTTTATTCTCCACGACTTTTCTTAGAACCAATGTTTCTAAACACACAAGGTACGGGTGACAGTTCAATAACGGTTCGTTTCACTCTTAAAAGTTGCCGCGATTTACAAATTATGGCTTAGTATTTCAGCTGTACCACATTCGTAAATTATTAAATCATTATTAATGATTCATTAATAACTGTGGTAACTGAAATTTAACCCAGCCATAATGTTCTTTGTCTACAAATAAAATTAAATTGAAAGAAAAATTAAGCAACTATCACGTGCACCATGCTACAGCGCACATAGTTTAGTAAGTTATATTTTTATTATGCTTATGCTTGAGTTTACTTCTTATTTTCCAATTATTCTATTCGTAGTCGATACAATTTGAATACGTCAGAAATAAATTTTATTAGAAATAAATCGTGTTCGACGCTAATATTAATAGGTCTGATATCGCTGTCATCTTGCTAGATTGACCCGAGAATCGTTTCGATCTGTTTGAGCGAGAATAATTCGGTTAGTGTCGGGGGTCGTGCATTTTTAGTAGATCGATTCAGCGCGTGCTTGCCAACGGCGTGCTAGCGATGTGCCATGAGAACTGGATATCGATAATTTAATCAAAGATTTGTCCAGGTGCTATAAAGGTTATTTTTTTTTTTGAGTTATGTTTTTCGTATAAAATGTTTACAATAAAATAAAATTAAAACTTTGAGAGATTACTAATGTCTAATGGTTTGAAAAATCTATGCATCATGTTACCAATTTTTTTGAATATACATGATAGTGTATGGTTGTTTCCTAACTTAATAATGTCGGTACTATCCAATATAGTTAATCTTTAATAAAGTTATCGATATCATGCTCACCACTATCGCGTCAGTAGTGAAGCGCGTAAATCGGTGCGCGTGACGCTTCAGGCTGAGGCGTACTCGTAATTCGCTACAGACGCCCTCACTATTTAGACCCTGTGTTGTAGTACTTATCGACTACAGCCTCTGATTGTGTTATAAAACTAGGTAACCATCGTAACCGATTTACACATGTATGTTCATTTGTTTTTGTAATGTGTATCTCTGTATGTAACTAGTATATGATTGTACACGTTTTAATACGCTTACGTGAATTTTTAAATGATAATAAAAAAATAAATTGCGGGTACCCGCACTTTTTAAAACGTTCATTTTGAATACGCTTTGAAATAAATTGTACTTCGATACTACAATGGCTTTTAAGCTCAGTGCTTGAGCCAATACAAAAAATAAAGGCTGCATATGATTATAGCGAGCAATATGCGAAAAGATTACCATCTTATCTCGCCATCGGACATAAACACATCGAAACTTTTTTACACCTGACGATTAATGTCGTACTACGATAGTGTTCTTCATTAGACCCCAAACGTTTATCTTAAGCTTTACCAAAGACAAAAGTTTGCCTTAATTTAATTAATAAGTATCGCAAGACAGCGAAGAAATGCCTGCAATAAAGGTAAACTGCCACAAGGCTAACTTTTTAAATTTGTTTTCGTTTTATCCATTTTTATTAAATCCATTACATTGCTTTAGGAATATTGTAAATACTATACATATTTGTGTATTATAAATAAATAATTTAAATCACTCCAAAATTTGTTAGATTTATTTACCGGCAGAACAATACTGCCACAATGATTTTTTTACAATATACGCTGTAATATTCTGACTACAAATATAAAAAAAGTATTTCTATTATATTTTCGGAATGGGACAAAAAAAAGAATGATCCGATTTGTACCCCGGGTAAGAGATGTTGGAAGTATCAGCCGATTAATAAGTGTAAGTATTCTACTATTTTGTCGTTGGCAAAAAATCGTCGTCGTTAAGTCGTGTGCTATAAAAGTCTCCTTATTAATGCATGTCTTTGTAATCTGTCTTGAAAAATCCCGTATTGTGTCCACTTTCTACATTTGCGAATCAAAAATCATTGAATTATTTCTTCAATAGTTTATACAACGTATACGTTTAAACTTAAATTAAAACATTATGAAACTATTATTTAATGTACCGAACTTTAAAATACAAAACAGTTACACGTGATATCTTCCCGTCAATATATCTATATTTCTCAATATGTCTTAAATTTGATGTAACTTAAATTGTTGTTTATTAGTAAAAATAAAACTTATAAAACTACAATAATGTAGTAAAAGTCCCGTAACAACATATATTTTGTATTTCATTCAGGTAGCTTAAAATAGCCTGATGACGTGGCAGTACGTAATATATAATTTTTGATAGTAATGTAATCTCAGATAGAGATAGAGTGTTTGCCTAGTGGCTTTAGCGTGCGACTCTTATTCATTCTCACCAATGGATTCTCTTTGTCTATGAACATTTAAGTCTCGTTCGAAACCGGCATGCTTTAGAGCCAAAAAATCGAAATCAGGCACAAAATTCTGATCATCTACTTGCCTATTACGAAAAACAAACGATCACGAAACAGATACAGAAATCTGAGGCCCAAACCTTAAAGGTTGGAGCGCCACTGAGTTTTTTACTATCTAGTACAAGAGCAACTTAAATAATCCGTCAACCGTGACACGGGACATGCGAGAATACACGATACTAATAAAAGCAAAATATTATCATAGATCAAAAAATACTAAGCCACTGAAGCGGAAATATCACTAAGCCTTTGCTTCGAGAGAATAGTCACACTGTAACAACCAGATAGGAAAATACGGACGCAGAATGAGCGATGGCGCGCTTCGTTTGACTGTGATTGGTCAAAAGCATCGACTAATCACAGACATGCGATCCGTTCAGTTTGACTGATCGCAATCAAATTAAACGAATTTTTTGTTTAACATTCTGGTTCTGATTATTTATTTAGCTTGTAATATAATGTTTTGTCACGTTTATTTATTTTCAGAGTGACAAGGACACAGTATGAGGCTATAGTGAATACTTATAAATATTGTTACGTCTTCGTTTGTTTGAAATAAGGATTTAGGAACCCTCTAGGTATAATTCGAAGTTTTCGATAGCGATAGGTAATAAAAATATATATAAATTCACATATTATAAGTTAGGCATGTTTATTGGTTTCTTTATATGTGACTTGTGCCGTATTTGACTTGACGGCGTATTTTTTTAACATTCTTAAAGTATTGTCTAGAAATAATTAAAAAGTTTCCCATTTCTCCTCTCGTTAAATATCTGTATTGTTCTGCTTAATAACAAAGGAGGCATTAGATCTGTGTATATAATTCGTTTTAAATAATGATTTAGTCTTCTATAGGTGCTACAATACGCTCTTAGATCTATTATAATTGTCCACAAACAATGGATCACGTTTATAGGCGCGTAAAAATCCTTTAACGATATTGTCCCGTTCAATTAAGAAGGAACAAACGCGGGGATATTTTCTTTAAGAATTTCGCGCGGCAACCCTTGGTCTTGTCAATAAACTCCATATAAATTGCCTTAACCAAGCTGAATTTGAATATAATAGCGTGGCTCCTATGTTTCGCTTTTTAGCCCCTTCAGTTAAAGTCTGCAATAGCTGACCGATTATATTGTAAGCAAATTATCTGCTCGGATCTGGAGAGCGGTCTTTTTGATTGTTTTTCGATGAAAATTATTATATTCCGACTGGTGATATAATAAGTGAGTACGTGAGTAAGTCAGTATATGTTCAAGCCGAGAGTTATTTCCTTTCATCCATAGAAGCCAAAAGGTTTAATATATTCTATAGTGTCTCATTGTACCTACATTATAGAATTTAAGATTAAAATACTTTAAAGTATGTGAATATGAGCTTACATTAAAGCGTGTATAAAATACAGAATTATTTATTATTAAGAAAATTTGTACAACAATTCGACCTTCAATATAAGAGCGTAACAATTCCTAAAAGGCCGGCAACGCACTTGAGCATCCTGGCAGTGTGAGTGTCCATGGGCACTGATGAGAACATCTGATGAGCCTCCTTCTCCTTTCTCTCTCCATACTATAATTTTTTAACAACAAATAAAATAACAAAATAACGTAATTATCATTCAGCGTCGAATGAATTCCGAGAATTCGGGATTTAAATACCTTTAAATAATTGGTGCGACTATCAGCTGATTTACATGTTCACAGAATATTATATAGGGCTCAATTAAAGTTAAAAAGTTCAATTAAAACGGTAGCATGAAGTTTGCGCAAGGTATCGCAATTAAGGGACTAATTTACGTAATTCGATCGCGTCAGATAAGACCGGAGACATTTTACTGACAGAAACTGTTGTTGTCGTTGTAATCTATATTTTGACAAAAACTAAATACTTGTGATAACGGATTAAATACTTTTAGCAATATTTCTAGTAATTACAGTAGATATGGTTTTTCTTATAAAACAGAGGGCAAACGGGCGGGCTTACCTGATGTTAAGAGCTACTATAGACACTTTATATGCAAGAGGCTCGCGAGTGCGTTGCCGGCCTTTTAATATATAGTTTTTATTTAAGAATATGAAGAATATTTTAATATAATAATGAATGTCAAATGCGCTTTCTACAGAAGATCCAATCATCACTTGGGTTTAGTTGAATACCTGTGCGTGAAATAAAGTATCTGAACTTATTTTGTTTCACGGGTTTTACTCTTTTTCTTAAAAAATACTAACTTGACGTGAGACTGATCTTAAATGAAATTATTATAATTCATGTGCACTGTTTTGTTTTTTGTTCCTGTTTAGTTTTTTTTTCTTTATAACTATATGTAATATGTATTTTTGCACTTCTTGCCTATCTAATCTAATTTAATACATTTTTTTTTCTTTTATCACAGTGGTTGACTGGAAGAGATCGCTCGAAAGCGATAAGGCCTCCAGTTGCCCTCTTTTATATTTAATTATGTTAAATTTTTATATTGTAATGCAACGAAGTATAAAGAAATAAATAAAAATGCTTTCATATGTAGCCCAATCAAAGACTTTATGATGATTTAACATCATTATCCAGTATACTAGTAGTATACTGTGGACTCAATGTCCGCACTTAGACACTTATTTGGTCCGTTGTGCGTAAACTCTATTAAAAACTACTGAATAAAGTCTAGTTATAAAACTTTAGAGACTAAGTAGGGAACTTGCAAAAACTACTAAATAAGCGCCTAATACAATTTCCTTGAGAGTTATTAGGTTTCCTCGCGTTGCTTCTAAAGGCTGTTTATTTATCTTATTTATCTCCAACTCCTTTTTTTGCACAATTGATGTTCCCTTAGCTATCCACATGTCACGGCATTTCCTTTTAGAAGTTTTTTTTAAAGACAGTTGACACCAA
Organism: Pieris melete; assembly: GCA_963693345.1. NCBI lineage: Eukaryota > Metazoa > Arthropoda > Insecta > Lepidoptera > Pieridae > Pieris > Pieris melete. The sequence goes on along the minus strand of CAVNZK010000096.1, from coordinate 478,681 downwards.
TTGACCTTATCCCATGCTAAGCTGGTTAAGCTTGTGTTATGGGTACTAGGCAACGGATATACATACATTTTATGGCTTACGGCTTTTTTTTTTTTGATATCCGAGGTGGAAATGCATTTGCGCATCCCCTGAACAGGGGTATGTGGGACTCGACCCACGCCAAAATCTCTGCTACTCAGAGACTGGGTGAGCAATACCCACTAAAACCACCTCGACTAGTTCCGACAAAGCCGCGTTACAGAGGCTCCGGGGTCGCTGTCGCATTCTACCGGGACCTCAACGGCATGTTACACTCAAAAACCTCCGGTGCAGTATACACTACATAGGAGGTAGGAGATGGGCATATCTTCTCCTATTTACTCCCCGTCTTCCACCCCTAGGATTCGTCCTAAAGCGCTCCCTCTCTCGCTCTGCTGTCTCCTTCTGTAGCATGACCTGCTCACAGAAGGATACCACTGCATTCCATACCTCGTCACTGCCGACCATTTTTTGTACAACACAGGGCAAAGCAAGGTTATTACCCACCACAGAAATAAGATTGTGACGTAGCTCAGACCACTGCGGACAATCCTCCAACGTATGCTGTGCAGTATCATCATTTGCGCCACACTCCAAGCAGCTTGGTGTTGGTTCCCGCCGCACGATGTCATGCAAGTATCGCCCAAAACATCCATGTCCTGTCAACACCTGCACAAGACGAAAGGTAAGGGCACCACTTTTTCTATTTGCCCAGTCACTAAGTACTGGACGAATAGCCTCCACCGTTCTATGCCCCGCTGATGGGTTAGCTAAGTCTTGGTACCATTTTTGCATTGTAGCTGATCGCGCCAAACGTCTTAAATTCTCGACTTCCTCAACACCAGGGTAAATACCTTCAGCCCTCGACTCCATCCGGTGATTGTATACTAAAGTGAGAGCCTCAGCCTCTAACTCCCAAGGTGGAGTGCCAGCCAATATACAGCAAGCGGTAAAAGACACCGTTCGGTAACAACGGACTATTCTTCTTGCCACAACCCTTTGCGGCCTCCGTAGAAGGATTTTATTGGTTAAAGTGAGTGAGTCTTGCCACACTGGGGCTCCGTAAAGTGCCATGCTTCGAATGACCCCACAGTAAAGCCTCCGACACCGTTCGTCAGGTCCACCTATATTTGGAAGCAGACGACTCAGTGCCCCTGCTGCACCAACTAGTCTCGAACCAAGAGCTTTAAAATGATCCTCAAACTTCCACCTTCCATCAAGAATTAGCCCTAAATACTTCATATTACGACCAATCGACACTGTAACTTCATTAACAATAATTGATGCCCTAGAAGGCGGGCCACCTCTTGGCCCGTGAAACAAGAGCGCACTAGTCTTTTCAAGAGCAACCTTAAGTCCTAGTAGGCCAATCCTATCAACTACTAAAGAGGTCCCAACTTCTACTAGACGTACCACTTCTTGGAAGTCTCTACCTTGCGCTACAATAAGGGTATCATCTGCATAGCAAAACATTTTTAACTTAGGAAGCAACGTACCCCTAAGCACCCAATCGTATCCAATGTTCCATAAAAGGGGGCCCAGTACCGAGCCCTGAGGAACCCCGCACTTCATTGGCCACCGAACCAGCTCGCCTGAGTCATTTACATACAGAATTTTACGATCTTCTAAATAGCTTCTTACAAGATTCTGAAGATATAAGGGCACACCGTGGAAACGGAGAGCCTCCATTATGACTGTAAACGGCAAGCTATTGAAAGCATTGGAAATATCCAAGGAAACTGCCAAGGCCTTACCTCCACTACGGACAGCCTCCATAGTAAAATGTTTCAAGGCGCCAATCGCTTCTAATGTTGATCGCCCAACTCTAAATCCGTACTGAGCGTCGGCTAAATCTGGACCAACAACAGATATATGTTGACTTAAGCGCCAAACTATTATCCGTTCTAAAAGCTTACCCACCTCATTAAGTAAAACTATTGGGCGGTATGCTGATGAAGTGCCTTGCGGGCGACCAGGCTTTCGCAATAAGCATAGACGCCCCTCCTTCCATAGTTGCGGAAATTGTCCAGTACGAAAACAAAGATTAAATGATTCCCGCATTTCTCCCTCTAGATATTCAACAGCAATTGCCAATACACGGCCGTGTATACCGTCTGGACCTGGGGCTCTAATACGCTTTTTTAGACGATCCACTACGTTTGCGAATTCCACATCACTAACCAAGGGAATCTCGCCTTCTATTTCTGGTCTTATATCAGATGTCATCCGTGGAGGAACAATGTTGGGGTCAGCGGGGAATAGTTCAGATACAATTCTGGCGACAAAGTCTGACCGGAGTGTCTCAGTTAGTGAAGGACCTCCTGCCTGCAATTTATTTCGTACAAGACGGTATGGGCGCCCCCATGGGTCCTGATTGAGACTTTCAAGAAACTCACTATGTGCCTTATCCTTAGCCTGACTAATAGCCAGTTGTAGGGCCTTCTTATGTTCTACAAATTGAGAGTGAAGTCGTTGTTCTTGAGCAACATCACGCCGATGTCTTCGGCGATTGCGAAGATATGCTCTTCTAGCACTGTTGCACATTTCACGTAAATTAGCAATATTCTCGTTCCACCAATGAACCATTCTACGTGGTGGCTGGCGCCTCCATTTTGACATGGAAGCGTTTGATATTGCCTTTGCCGCATGACGAAGACGACTAGCTGCTTCATTAACGTCTGTAGGCCAAATAGCGGGTGCACACCAGGCTTGTACAATAGCCGCCTCTTCTGCGAGATCCTTATTTAGACTGCTGAGAACCCAGCGTGGGAATGCCTGTCTATTAACACCCACTTCACACCGTCTCTGCGATTTAAAAATATTGAACCTAATATAGCGATGGTCCGACAGAGTCTCAATATCTTCCGCAACTTTCCAATTTTGCACCGAGGAGGCTAGACTTGGTGAAGAAAATGTTAGATCTACCAAGGATTGCCCTTGCGCCCGCACACAGGTTGGAACGTTCCCTCTATTAAGCAGAAAAAGTCCCAATTCTGTATACCATTCCTCTACAGCTTTACCTCTATCGTTAGTCAGGCTATCACCCCATATTTGAGATCGGGAATTAAAATCGCCTAATACTATCACTGGCAGTTGTGCTCGTTGAATTGCGAGACATAAGTTGTCCAGAAAAGTAAGAAACTCCGATAGTTCTCTATTGGGAGAAAAATAAACAGCAACTATTATGAGGCCGTTCCACTCAGCCACAACATAACCTATACCACGATCCTTTAATATAAGAGGATATCCGCCAGGACGAGCAATTATACAGACGAGGCCACTTAAATCTTCTAACCAATGAGATGGTGCAGGTACAAAGTATGGCTCCGAGACAACAGTAATATCAATATCCCATTCAGCCCTAGTCTGCAGAAGAAGGTCCTGTGCCCTAGCGCAGTGATTTATATTCGCCTGCATAAAGTTTATATGTGCCCTACTACCCATTATTGAGACATAATATCAGCCTCCCGAGGCAAAGCCTGATTTACAGTGCTGATCCCTCTAGCCAAATGCACCATCTTTGCCTTCACAATAGGAGGATTACATTTTCTTCCCCTCATTATGTGGTCCGCTGGCTTACCAGCATCGCCACAGACAGCACAGTGCGCTACAGCCGCTGTACATGTTGCAGTTTGATGTCCATTCTTTCCACATCGGAAACATAAAGTGCTACGATCCACATCTGACGGACATTTCACACTAATATGGCCCAAACCTAGACATTTATAGCATCGTAGAGGGCCATCTTCTATCACCTGAATATGAGCTGAACTCCAACCTACAAGCAAACGACCTTCGGTAACTTTTTTAGCTACAGTGACTGGGCATTGTACAAAAACTATATTGTTTCCACCCTGGCCCCTTACAAGAGTGCTCGCCTTTATCACATCCACCTCACATTCACCCTTTGCAGCTATTGCTGCAATGACTTCTTGGACAGACACAGAGTCATCCAGTCCCCCAATTCGAAGAGCTGCTCGCTTCACCGGCGTTTCCACCCTAACCTCTTCTGCAAGAACGCTGCGAAGTTTCTCAGCAAGTTGGCTAGCCTTTTCTGCACTTTGAGTTCCGGGTATCTCAATAATTCGGGCTCCTGTTGCAGTCTCTCTAATTCTGACTTCAGTCACACCTAAGTCAGCTAATACGACGTTGTCCCTAGCCTTTTTTAATATACCCGCATACGTAACACCTCTATCTGCGGCCTCCTGCTGCAATTTAATGACAATCGCAGCAGATCGCGGTGCAGAAAGTTTAACTTTTTTTCGTGCTTCCGACACCACACTTGGCACAGTTGCCATCTCCGCAGGAGTAGACAATATCTTACTTTTGCGCTTAGGATGCGCAACAACTGACGTCCAGGCACCATCCTGCTCCTGGGAGCAACTTGGAGTAGGGCAAAGACCCTCAACCATCTGACTTGGATTATCAGTTGCACCTGCAACAGGCAGCACATTAATGGAAGACCCCACAGGTCTCGCGTGCTCTCTTTCTTTTGAAGCCGCAAGGGGCGGACGAATAATACTTGCTGGTAATAAGCGGTCCTCCATTCCCGCCAATTTGGCATCGATCATTGCACCCACCGAGCGCATGACCTCACCTTGTATCTCATTTATTATCGTCTTCAAAAAATTTGGGTCTTGCGAGGGGTTAACTTCGGAAAAAGGAGCTGATCTTTCAGAGAACTCCCTTCGCAGTGCCTTTAAAGATCCTTCCAGATCAGCAACATGGTTTCGCAGACGTTTGTTATCCGCTTGCAGGCGGCGAGTCTCCTCTGCCACTGAACGAGACGTTAAACATATAATTATCTCCTGCAAGTCTTCTGCCGCCTTTTGCAGATCGTCAGAATGAGGTTCAGTAAGACTTCCTGGATTTTTAACAAACTCCAGAAGCTTAGCTGTTCTTATCTCCGCTCTCTGTCGGATATCTACTGCGCCCAGAGATTCAATATCTTCATCAAGAAGAAATGACGGTTTAGTCACATACTTTTTTCCGGCTTCCTTGCGAAGAGTCTTACTCCGTAAGTGCCTCTCAAAGGCAACTTCCGCCGCTTCTTCTTTAGCCTCCTTTATTGCTTTCCTGGCTTTTCCAATACCAACACAATGAGAACTCGGCTTTTTCTTCACAGTTTCCTTCCTTGAAGCCGATTGTTCTGTCTCAGTATCAGAAGCAGATATCCCGTCGACATCCAGAGGCTCCTTGAAGAAAGACCGTTTACGGGTCTTAGCCACCCCAGATATGCTCGATTCCGAGCTACAGTCATCCATTTTGATTAAAACCACAACACTAATAATAATCAAACCAAGATATCATTACAAAAAAATAATAATAATATATATATATATATATAGAAAACAACAACAGACACAAACACAACGACACAAAGATTAAGAACCACGAATACTTTTGGACCTATTATCCGAAGACTGCGGAAATTAATCAACGCATGACCTTGAACAATTATACCAAAACCAATAAAAGAATGCGGAAATTAATCAACGCAAGACACAAACGCTCCTCTTCTTCAAGACACAAACGATTTTCAAACCAATGACGATCAATACTCGCGAAAAGTAGGTACGTCAACGCATAGCAATAACAGCGTCTGCGCTTCACAAAAGACACGTCCGCCTCGGTCGAGAGCTCGACGCGCACCTTATGGCTTACGGCTAGATAGACATATAAAAATACAAGACTTAAGCACAACACCAAATGCTCATCACTTCGATGTTCGTCTCAGCCGGGGATCGAACCTGGGACCCATGGATTCGCAGTCAATGTAAGTCGCATGTCGCAAGTATGTAAGCAATATTTTAGACCTTATCCAAAACAGCCAATCTTTCATCTGGACTCGACTTCGGTACTAGCACTGGCACTGCGCATACCAACTTAGTACTAGTAACTATGTACTTAGTATGTACATAGTTGACAAACTTCTAGGGCAAAGGATTTAACAAGATTCAAATCCATAACTAAGATTAGCTTCACAAAGTGCCAGAAGTAATTAAAAGTTTTGACATTCCAAATTCAAATCGTCTGCAATCAAAGTTAGTACAAGTTGATACAGAATGGCCGGCCACGTTCCGTCGTGTTATATAGTTTATGCCACAGCGTATAAATAAATGGTATAACTCGATTATACAATAAATCTACGTATTTTATTAAGTGATATCGGTAGGGTTCAACTGTGTGGTCCACTGCCCCCTGGCGGCACATTCATTGTGCACGTCTAACTTACTCAATAATATATTAGCCTTCCTTATTCTTTGATAAGTATAATTAAAACAATTATTATTAACAATAACTTGATATTGTTTTTACTTTGGTTGTGTAATGTGTATTGCGTCATCGAATTACGTATAATTCATGTAACAGTAGCCCAATCAAAATATTAAAAGGATGTTATAAATTGTTTATTTCAGGAATGAAAAGTGTCATATTTTGAGTTTGTTATCTTAATAAACTTTTAATCCTATATCTTATCTGTATTATTAATGGTTACCGACAAAACGCATTTAACAAAATTCGACGCATGTAAATTGCATCGTTCAATTGACAATGGCATTCGAATTTTGAAAGTTCGAAATACAGCTTAAATTGTGCGTTATTTTGTCACGATAATCTATGGACATTGGACATATTACAAAAATACGTTTTAAATTTCGAATAATTTAGATGGAGTAGCAGCAGGTGTTATGTTACGTAAGTTTGAAATGTTGCAGCGGTTGGCATGTGTGCTTGTCTAAGCACACGCTGTGTAATATCCTCGATAACGATGAATTTCATGCGCAGGCGCGTTCCAGCCTAGGACCACCTGGCCTTAGTGTCTATTTATTAGTAACGATACTTTTATCGAACTAAATTACGGTTACATTGTCAGGCCTCGAGTAAAAATTCCTAAATATTATTAATTAATTATTTAACGGTTTTACTTCATCTATACATAGTTTATACTGCGAAAACATTTACAAATACAGCAAATGTATGCTTACAAGCTTAACAGGTATTTCACCAACCTAAAAAAAAGGCTGATAGTGTGATCTGTATGATTTTTTTTTGAATTTGCAAATATTTGAGTATAATGGGCTATTTGGGCAACTGAGCATGTAAGGTCTCATCTTCGGAGATATGGGTATCTACCGAGTTTTGAGACATATACATATATAATATACGTACCTACCAAGTAAATAATGTTGACAGATTTTTTTCTAAATTGCTTTTGTTTTGACATTTATTATATACACACACCGTCATATTTTTCCCTTCTACCAAAGGTGATTCAAATTATTTTGTGATAATTATATCGAAAAATGGAAGTCAGGCCACGTAGCGCAGAATGTGTCTCCGGTGACATGTAGTGCTCAGCATGCGTCTGGCAATTAAGGCTTTTTCTAGAAACGTGCAGTTTCATTTGAAATTCATACTATCCGCTTCCTTCATTCTAATGATTTTATAGCGATTAATTACGGGGTATTTTTTAAAGTTAAAGATATTTATATATATATATATATATATATATATACTAGCAGACCGGCCAAGCGTTGCTGTGGCTAAGGTTTTAGTTATATTACATAGTAGTAACCTATTCAAGGGAATCGGTAGGACAACACCAGTCATGGGGACCACCATGATTTTTTGGTGGTAATGACATTAAATTGTAGCTTATGCGAAACATTGGTAGTTTCAACACAGCGCCATCTGTTAGAATTGTGACTATCAAATAATAAACAAATATTTTGCCATTAAATAATATTGCGGGTATAAATTGAGATGTAAGCTATCCTATCTTTTAAGTTAGATCAAACTACACACGGTGTGAAAATTTGAATGAAATCGGTTCGGTAGTTTAGGAGTCCATAGCGGACAAACAACGTGACACGTTATTTATATATATTAAGATAAGATATTTACGGGAGGTCCTTCAATGAAGCAATTGTGTGACTTCTATAAAAAAATTACAGTGGCGTTACAACCTTATAAGGTCTCAGATTTGTGTATTGCTTCGTGTTCATTTTCTTTTCTAATAGGCAACTCGTCGCCGAGGGCTTCTGTGCCTGACACACGCCGTCGACTTTTTGGGCATGCTGGTTTCCTAACGATGTTTTCCTTCACTATACGAGTGAGTGTCAAATGTGTATAAAGACAGAAACCACATTGGTGCAGTCGGGGTTCGAATTCTAATTATAAACTCTAATATCACATTGTTCGAAACAAATAATAATAAACTGGTTAACTCTGATTACAACTTAAATAAAAAAATAAAATGTAATATTTAAAACCCAACCTCCTTTTTCATAAAAAATAAAAGTTAGAGTACCTACAATTAGGCTCATTTTTTTATTAATGAATATATGTATAGAATTGTGAAATTAGCCCTATATTTAAATGTTAAGTAGATACTTAAGACGTATCTTAGTGACCTTGTTAAACAATTTCGCTTATGTTCATACTTATATTGCTCTTAGAAAGCCACAATTTATTGCCTAGTAACTTGCCACATACTTGTCAATAAATCATTACATAATCAAGCGTTTAATTTTCTAAACGTTGTGATAAAATCGATTTTAGATTTTGCTAATTGATAACAGTTGATATGTGCTGACACCATATGAATATTAATTTACAATCGTAATTGGTATTCATATTAAGAGTTTAAGTCTCTTCACTGGCGTTTGTATGTACGCGACAAACTCTAAAATTAACTAGCAGAATTTTGTTATATCCATACCAACAGATAGTGTGATTCCTGAGAAAGATTTCGGTGTATAAATTATTATGGTTTTATATAAATTAACAGAAATATATCAATTATTGCTGAAGCGTTACACAAATATTTTATGATTCTAAATTAAGATACCTACGCCGTTAAGAATTACATAACATGACTAATTTTATCAATAATTAAATAAATTATACTTACCATAAATTGCAAAAAGATTATACAACAAATTCCAAATACAGCTTTGGCTAACTAATAAAAACATGAATTAAGATGCTGCTTGGTTTTATAACAGGTTTTATAAATCTATGAAATGAAAAATTTAAAAAAAGATACTTCATTCATGATGTTTAAAAATATTATAGGATTTACGCAATGCTAACAATACAACACTAATACTATCTGTAGTAGACGCCATCTTCCGTTGCCATGGCAACAAAAAACAAAATAGCAATTTGAAATCTCGTTGCAACCTGATATAAAATCAATATACGATAAGACTAGGAAATTTCTAATAAACCTGAGATGAATTGATATATTCAATCATTAAATCGTCAAAGCTAGCGCGTTGACGTGCAAATAGCTAGATTTATCACGCTCCATGCAAAAACTGTCCACTGACGTTGATATATTGCTAAAAATATGGGACTAGCATGTGATACAACGGTTTTTAGACTTGGCTATCAACTTTTCATCTATGGTTCATGTTCTTTTCTTTGATACTATGTACATAACGTATAGGCGTTCTCCGTATACATATTATTAGTCTAAATTTGTAAAAATAATTTAGATGTCAGAGGTATGTTATGTCTCATTTTATATAATTAAAGCATGTTACTTAACATATAAAAATAAGTATTTAAGTTAAATCAGTATATTTATATCTGATTTAGTTTTGAATATAAGGCAAGATTTTTCGGTTGTTGAAAATTCAAAAATCATTTATTCACGTAGGTAACACAATGTACACTTGTGATTCGTTATTAAAGAAATACATATTAATGCTTCTAATTTTACATTTACTGCCAGAAAAGATGGTACTTTAATAATTTTAATAAATCGCGTTTGGTCAAATTTCATTTCAAGTTTTTAGTACAAGTTCAAGAAGTTAGTAGTAAGTTAGTAGTAGTCAATACATTTTACTAGTAGCCACAGATTATAAAAAAATATTAAATTAATTTCCTAAGTCGCGTAGCTTTAAGGAATCTAAACATAAATAGGATTTCTTATTCTGACAGAATAAATTCGACGTAGAAGTGAACCTGCTCCTAGTAAAAGAACGTTAAATACTATTGACTGATCCGTCTCTGCTTACATGCAACTATTTCTATTCAAATGGCTCCCTATAATTGCTTGTTTCCTGGTTTTGTATGGTAAGGATTTCCTTCGAGCAAGACAAATTTTGTTTACGTAACGATAGATTATCACATTTGATTTGTATTCTAATTGCCGAATGGGTAAATTTAAATAAATATTTGAAGTGAAACTTCTTTATCGGGGTTGAAAAAAAAATTAGTGTAACATTTTTTCGTTACGCGTCACATTTTTCGGTTATGCGCCATGTTGCTTTTTGAAGTCATACTTCTTTATCGGCGTTGGAATGAAAGTTCTTTATCGACATATGGGAGAAATTTTGTAGCAAATCGTCACGTTTTTCGGTTACGCGCCATGTTGCTTTTTGAAGTCAAACTTCTTTATCGGCGTTAGAATGAATTTTTTATCGACGTATGGGAGAAATTTTGTAGCAAATCGTCACGTTTTTCGGTTACGCGCCATCTTTTTCTTGTCCCTACCACGGTTGATCCGAAGAGATTCGAAGCCATTAATAACAAAAATATATAATAACGATAACAATGATAGTAATAATTCTATTACAATTAATGAAATTCTGTAATAATCTTAGTAGTAATAAGGTAAAATGAAATAATTGTATTTGTATTCATGTCTATGATAATAAAAGCCTTTTGTTAAACTTTATTTAACCAATTTCGTTAAGTTGCATATAGTAGATCATTTTTTCGAAAAATAAGGTCATAAAGAAGTTTCACTTCTTACGTGTGTACACCTAGTACACGCACACAATTTTTTTTACTATACATAAGACTGTTTATGATATGGTATATTATTAAGAATTTACGCCCTCAGTGTGGCAAAAATAATTTTGTGTCTTTTTTTAGTCCAAGGATTTTTAGTACCTGAACGTAGGATTATCAAAAAACTATTTATACTATTGGATTTATAAAGGCATATTTTTGAAAAAAATACTATGATAATTGACAAGCCCGTTCCAAATGAAACGTTTCGTTTTGCTTTAATTTTATTGTCACTGAACGTAGTGATTAAGCTTCACTTTCCATACATTAAACATAGCTCAAGTAAGTGTTGAACGATGCTTATCTCCATATAAAAAACGAACGATTCGACCAAGACGAAAATAAAACGATACAGATTCGACGCGATAGCGGGCGTTCGTTACAAATCGTCGGATCGTTGAAATCAATTACGCGTTAATGATCGTCGGGGGTTGTAATCATCGTTTCTTATTTGTCATTCATCAAAATTGCTACGGTCTTGGTCCATGTTAGACAACATAGCGGCAGCCATCTGCAGCGGCTGGTCGTCTTCCGGTGCGCTCATGTTGCGAGGTATATTTGTGAATGTCAAATATTCCAAGTTCATAACGAACCTTCACGCGCGTTAAGCTGGATCGGCGAGTATAATGTTCGATTGTTGAATTTGGAACACTATAAATTTTTGTCTTTGTCAAGTTGTCAAAGGCATATATAAACTTTTTTGTTCCAAATTTAAAAACTATGTTTTGTTAGTGTGCAATTTTCTTGTAACGGGTTTTTATAACTATCGTTAATCTTCCGGTTAATTTGAACTACTTACATTTTAATGAAAATGATTATAGTTCGCTTATCATTTGAACCACAAACAAAATACACTTTCAGTTAATAGTTTTAAACAAACATTCCTATTACATCGCATGAACTATGGTTATCGTAAGTAAAAAATATCATTAAATACATCTGATGGACGAGGTGATAATTTCGTTAATAGTAGAGTTAAGGTGTTACTTGTGATAGCTCCTTCCTCTCTCAAAGTATTTAGTAAAGATTTTTTACTATGCATTTATATTAAAACGGTACAAGGTTTTATCAGTGTAAGCAATTATTGATAATTATAATCATAGCACCGTGTAGTTTTATTTCTAATGATAGATCTTTAATCCATATCCGTTGTTGTCAGTAATGATTCGTAATGTTTCTGTTCATTTTAATTCCCTTGCGCTTGAATATATAAAGCATTCTAACTGGGTTGCCTGGAAGGCCCTCGCGACAAAGGCAATTCAGACAAGAGGTTTCACCGGTGAAGGTGGGGTCCTTTACTACACACTTCGCGCATTCAAGTGAGCTTCCGTCCTGCCCGTCCGGCTCATGGCGAAGCCCGAGTCTCGCAGGAGAAGCCCTTGCGCTGGCCACGGAAAAGGGCCGGCTGAGCTACGCTCGCCATAACAGCCCTTCAAGTCCTGTCAAGGCAATTCAGGCCAACAGCGAGTTTCCATTTAAAAAAATTGCCTGGAAGAGATCGCTTATGTGTGAATGTAATCAATTGCAAATATATGTTTAATAAATAATAACAGAATATTGCTTGTGTTTTATACTGATAAATTCTGCTCTTGTATTAATATTAAGACATTAAGGAATAATAGTTATTGTTAGTTAGTATACCTTATTGCGGTTTTACAAAAGTATATAAATATCGCAGCTGAGACAAAATGATACCTCAACCATCAAGATAAGTTGGTGGAGTTAGTAATTAAGGAACAATACCTAATTCAAGTTTTATGAAATTAGAAATGCTATACAATTGTGTTTAAAGGTTGATGTTAAATCACACTTTTTAAGTCGTCCTAAATTTCCGAATTAAATCGCCTTACATTACAATATGTTTACTAAGCATTTAAAATAGTTTCGAAGAACTTAATGGATTAATAAATTAATGCCGGCGGCTAAATTTCATCATCGGACGTCAAGTCAGAATGCAAAATTCCACCCGTTCTACCTTGACGTCTGGCGTTCCAAGATTGAGCGCGTTTTAAGACACTTTGTGCCGCGCACCACCAGTTTTGGAATCCGCCGACGACGCACTTGCTGATAGTGTTACTTTATCAGTTTTTCTCTCGTGGCGAGAAAAACGACCTGCACTGTCTTGGCAATGTAGGCCATGGTGTCCAAGGATACTTACTTCAAAGCCACAGGGACAATTATGGGCAGTACATATGGGCACTCCTAAGCGAAGGTTGATAGCAATGCGAAGTGATTCAGGGTCCAAAAGGGTGCCAGTGTTTGGCGAAGGATAAGCATTAGGCCAATGACCGGATTCCCTAGACCCCACTGCCATCAATTAACTGTAAATAACATCACTGACCTAATAAGTTTTGAAATTCAGTTTAACAAAGAGGATATATAAATTAGGTGAAAACTGCTTCGATATTTCGCTTTTTACAGCTAGTGTGACCACATCGTATTAATAAAACGACAAATTTAATTTGAAACCGACATAAAAAATTGAGTCAATTATAGAAACGAGCATGTTGTCAATATTCGCATATCGTACACTCGTTCAGTCGTAATTTTTAATCAATTTCACGTTGGTGATACTTTCACGAAGACGCTCAAAAAGAAAGTCAAATGTTAAAAAAAGAGAATTGGTTTACAGTTGCGCCTGCGGCGGTTGACGAAACAGAATATTATGTAGCACAATTATCAATGATGTAGGGAGGTGGTAATGTCGATAATTGGGGACGATATAAGATTTATATTTTACTACTATTACTCTCTACTACATATTATAGCAACATAATTAAATTAACGGGCCAATATGTTCTCTAGAATATGCTTATCTGTGAGTCTCTAAGTTTTTAAGTAGTTTTTTTTACTTTATCGAGTATAAATAACATGTTAATATGAAATAAGAGATATCGGTAAAAGATTGGAAAATAGTAGCGAAGATGAAAGACAAATGAAAGAATTAGGAGGTCGTGTACTAATATTAAATATAGTAACATAAACTTAATGTAATTTTTATAGTACCAGAATACAGGCTATTTTTATTTTATTTTATTTTATTTAAGTATCAATAATAACAAGTTAATGATATTTGCTCACATCTACTGTGTGCTTATTCCAGGCATAGAAGGCTGATCGCCTACTTGAATATTAGAAAAAGAAAATAATCTGATACAGAAATCTGTGGCCCGGACCTAAAAGATTATGGCGCCAAAAATATTTATTATTATATTTAATTACTAATCTCTTGTAATTACGATCTATTTAGTATTATATTTCATATTACAGTGCAATTTTAAATGAAGAATTTTCGAATTTATCGATATACCAATTACGGTTGCACATCACTACGCGTATAGTGCAATTACATCGCGATGAGCGTCACGTTTACTTTTCGTAGGAACATAAAAGACGCCGCGGAAGTATACGTGCAAAATTTCCCTCGCGACCGTACCAATGATTATTGTTATTATCAGAGAAATCATTATAATGTGTCAAGCAAATTGATGGACCCTTGGACCACTCTAGTCGTTTATAATTACATAGAAATTATCGTGTTAAATGTGTGAAGCAAGATTTTAAACATCTTCGAAGTTATGCAAGAATTTCATACACGAAAAATTATTGTTGAATGGCAACATACGCGAGTATTTATTATTAAAATGTTCTTACAACTTTTAAAACCTATACATAACAATCAAGTATTTAAGTATTTACAATTTTCTTGACCTACATAGATAGTAATAATAAAAATAATATCAAATTATTAAAAATAAATTAAAACAAATTTTAAAAGTTTGGTGTGTGGCAGTGTACCTTTAACGCTGGCAGCATTTCCTCGCTGTATTGCGATTCTTATTCGTTGAGCGAGGAAACCACAAGCTCTGAGGTCCTCGGTATTATCTACCCGGCGGCAACTCAAATCTTTAATTAGCGCCTGTGCACTTGATTCTCACGGCCCATGAGTCTCTTCTCCAAAGAGAACAAAATCGAAATTGGAGTTTATTATATTACGCCTACGTATTATTACAAATATCCAATGTTAAACACCGCCTGGTTTTCTGTCCAAAAATTGTTGAGTTCGTGAAACAAATATAATGGTTAAATGAGAGCCGCAGGAAACCGTTGCCGCTGCCTTTCCGTGTCTCCCGAAGGACCTATAGGCTTTTAAATATCTCTTACAAGCACAAATAAAACATAAAAAAATGTATGTTTTGAAATGTTGCGAAATTATTTTATATTCAATTACTTTATATTAGATTTCTATACGATAAATTATATCTAATGCGCTTTTGTTACGTTAAACATAAACAATAATATTATATAGTAACATTTCGTTTCATTTAGAAAATGTTGTATGTACAAGAACTGTAAATTGCGTTAAAAATTAATTCCATTATAAGAAATAAATTGTTGAAATAACGACATTCGTTTTCTTAAGAAAATATTGAGTTACATTAATTTGGTCCTTTTTATCATTGCAGGTAAATTGCTGGGTACCGGTGAGCAGATTTTCGCTTTAACCAAATAATCGATACTTGTAACTCGTTTGTAAAACTCATTAATATGCAACGAAGTAATCAAAACACTTGGGGCTCGTTAGGTTTACGTTATGTCATGTCGATTTATTATGTTTATTTTTCTTACAATATATGTATTATAGCTAGCTGGGTGGGGATTTATACCTTTAACTTTAGAGGTGTCCATACTTAGTTTGCTTGAGAGTAGCGTGGACTGTAGGTTAAGGGCATCGATACCCATAACCTGGGTTTATGACTGTTACTCAATTGTGTCAGGGTATCGTACTTAGGACATTCGTACCTGTCCTAAATGATACGCAATATGATTATATAAAATATTTATAAATAATTCAAGTATTCGCAAGCCATACATACCATCAATACTTACAGTCGAGAATCGAAGTTAGGACCTTCGAGTCTTAAACATACGCACTAAGCGTTTTTTTTTTAATAAACAGGCAAACGGGCAGGAGGCTCACCTCATCTTAAGTACTATACCAGAGGGCTCGCAAGTTATAATCGAGTCGAAGTGGTGGCTTCACTAGGCCAACACTTATATGTTAACAAATGACATAGTTAATTTATATATATACAATGTTCGAAAATACCACCCAATAGATATCAAAATACCATTCGTCGCACATCGCCGGAGTACAATTAAAACCCTATCAGCACCTAGCACTAGTTCAGATAGTATGCAAATAGAATTATTTTCCGCCGCGGTCGGCACGCTTCAGCATCTTAGTTCGCAAAGGTGCCGCTAGATAACGCCACGATTAGATGCGCACAATTTACAGCACTAGCCGGCTTATCGTGGACAATAAATTAGAAATTCGTTAGATAGAGACGTACCGAGTGCCAATTATTTGTTTAGTGCGGAATTCTTTGATGAACGCTATGATTTTATGTGGAATTTTTAGTAGATTAGCGTGTGATTTTGCTTAGAGAATAGCGCTTGTTAATACTATTTAAGATAAGAAAAGTGGCTTTTGTCTAAAATCTCTTTAGTTAAAGCATACAATTGAGGTAAATGCGGTTACAAATATGTTCATTATTTTATAGTCACCGTATTTCTCGTGCTTTGGTTGCGCGTGGACTTAAAACGCATAATACTGTTAAAAACTCGTCTATATACGTATATTATATATGAATATAATGTATTATGAATAAAGAATTTTTATTTTCTTGCTAGCCTGAACCATTTTCTATTGGCTTAGGAAAACAGAAGAGTTGACTACACAATACAGCAAAAAAACTAAATGCAGTTTTTACTTTTAGCGGCTTCAAACGCTATAATACGTATATAGAAGTTTGTGTATGCAAGAAACCAGACCAGTAAATCATTTTTCAAAGACAAATGTCTGAATGTTGTGCTTATTGGTACTAATTGACATGATCGATGCATTTCTAAGGTCACACAATTATAGAAAATTACGTAGAATGTTTCAAGTTATATGTTTTCAAAAAGTAAGTGTTTTCTTTTGTGTACTGATTTATTATTGATTTGATTAAATTATCAGAATAAATATTTTTTAAAAATCAAAATCAAAACAAATTATTTTTGGGGTTTCTAACCCACATATGGTTTTTATGCCACCATTCCTTGTAATGTCAAAGTAAATTATTTTACTACATGACCTGACCTATAAAATTGACAACATTCTACGAGTTTTTATTTTAATTACTAAGTAAATTTATTGGTCTAAGTTGAGAAATTTGAATTTAAAGTCTTGGTACTAATCTAAAACATGCTATTTCAACCTTATGTTATGACTAAAGTTCAGTAAAGTATAAAAACTTGTATGAATAAGTAATACTCAACAAATAGTCCATAAAGGTCATTCGAACGATCGCCTATCTTGTCATTGGCTGTATATTGTAACAAGAAAACCTCATAACTTGTCATAGACTATGTTTTTACTACCTGGCCAGTAAGATATTTTTAGAACACTGGACTTTAAAAAAAAGAAATAAATTTGAATCTATTTAAAAAGAACCTCTTTGTAGGTTTCGCTTCCATTTTCAAATAATTTTAATGTCACGAATTTCAGGTCAGGGAATACTAAAATGAAAACGTACTTATAAAATTTATTAGGGTTGGCAACCAAATTGAAATATGCTAATTACTTTCACCTTTCTCCTACTATACAAAGACATTTAAAAACTTTGCGATGATAAATTGAAAGTGAGTTTATTTGTTACACTTTGACGCGTAAACCAATGAACCGATCTTGATGTATAGGTACTGATAGCTATCTAATAACTCTAACCAGAGTAAGGTACATAAACCATTAAAATATAATTATATTTAAACAAGTTATTCCTCATGACAAAAAAAATATTGTTCTATAGTAGACAACCCTAGTACAGTACCTCCCCGCCCCGCCCATGACCCGCCTACCTCTGTGTTGGCAACTTGGTGGGAAGTGGGATCTTAGACGCTAGAGTGGGGTGGGTTGACCAACGTACTATGTGTGATCGAATAGCAGTAAGACTAGTTTGATTTGCCCTACCATATTTACGTATTAAGTAGCTAGGTAAGATGAGGTTTACAGGTCATTAAACTCAGTTTTTCAGCCTACGACTCATTCATAATGAATACGTTCTATCTAGTCCCGTGTTCTTATTTTAAAATCGAAACATTGTTGTTTTAATGCGGCTTATAATAACACTAACTATAACCCTTATACCATACCCACAAATTTACTGAAATTTTAAAAACGTAAAAGTAGATTTATTCTCTAAAGGAAAATGTAACTAACAAAGTTACTAAAGGACCTAAAGCAAACTACAATTTCGGATATCAATCACACTAAAATAAACTTAACTTTCATACTTCTAAATTACAACATTTTGTTTTCCCATAAGTGGATATTAGGAGAGAGTTAATAATAAATGGATAAGCATAGCCGTTAAATAATATACCCTCAGATATTATTCTTCAAACGACAGAAGTTTTCAATCTTCTTCGAAAATAAGCTCGCATCTCTTTGAGTTTTAAGTTTCACTCCAACCGTTGCCCTGAGTTAGGTAACTTAAAAGCACTTTAGTATTCCTCGGTGTATAAACAAACAAATTTCCGTTAGAGAGAGGAAATTTCAAGAAAAATTTAATACCTACATTGTAAAAT
The DNA here is from genome assembly GCA_963693345.1 of Pieris melete. Lineage (NCBI taxonomy): Eukaryota > Metazoa > Arthropoda > Insecta > Lepidoptera > Pieridae > Pieris > Pieris melete. The sequence continues at coordinate 460,222 of CAVNZK010000096.1, read as the reverse complement.
CTGTTTGCTTTGTCTCGGGAAACCTGAGCGTTTGAGGAAAATGCTTTTTAACGTTAATAGTTTTAAACGTTTTCCTATTTTACAGATGTTTTAGTTCCATTGCGTTCCTTGCGTATATTTAGGTCGTATAGCAGCGGTTTCCTTGAATAATGTTAATTCAAATAGCAAAAATCATTTCTGATTTCATCGCCTCTAGTTGACATACTTCTTTATGGTTCAAGTATAATAAATATGTTAAAGTAACGACTAAAACACGATGGTCGAATTCCATGAATTGGGCTTCGAATTGCTTCCGCATCCTCCAGATTTGGCCCCCACCGACTTTTTCTGATCTCAGAAATTAAGAGAATGCTCGCTGGACAGATATTGCACTGATGAAAAGATAATCGTAAGACAAATCGTACTTTAAAAACGGTATCGAAAATTTTATGTATAATCGTTGTATCGCTCTCGAAGGCATATTGAATAATCAAACAAAATTCTCTAAAAAAATGTTTTTTTATGTTAGCCTATGTACTTTTCAGCTCATCGATTAAGTTTAATATGTTTTCGAGTAAATCATGCTTCAATCTTTCAGCAAAATTTGTTAAAATGAATGTGAATAATTCATACAAAATTCACAATAGACAAACGTGACGATTGAGAGACCACACACGATCGAACCTAGGATATCCGGTCAGTATTCCTGGTTATTGTAAATTAAACATTCATAATGCGCTCAGAATGAACTGAGACAATTCATTTTCTTTCTGGTGTCGGGAAACTTATAATGCTATCTTAAGCTAAATATACAAAAGTAAGATTGTTAAATTTGTAGCTTTTTACTGAATTTTTGGTACGCTTGAAACACTAATGCCCTCTCATTCTATTCTCATACAATAGCTACCTTTTGGGGTGGGCATGTCCTGAATTACTCTTGCTTGACAAAAGGTATATTATACAAAACAATTAGATTCTAGCGTCGGTCCTAGGAAATCATAGACGACAGAACCAAAAATTATTTATATAATTTATCAATACGAATATTAATTTATCAATAACGCCATACGAATGCAAAATCGGATTCGAAAATAAATGTTACATAACAAGGTTTAGGGGTTTCACTGATCAATCTCTACAGGGTAATATTCGTCCCAAAACTACAAAATGCTAAAACTAAAGTGGGTTACTATTAAAATAAAAAAAATGAATTGCTGTTCGTTTGTCTCGCAAAAGAGGCTGGACCGATTTGGCTCATATGTTCTTGAAATATTTGTTAAAGTTTAAGGAAGGTGAACGATGAGAAACATGCAGAAGAACTTTAAAATCTACAAAAAAATTAGCATAAACAATTAAATTTTGCAATACAACTATTTTCTAGCTTCAAAAAAATTTATGTCTTTTGTTTTTTTAGAAATTGTTACTTTTTTTTTAAATATTGTCAAGTTCGTTCTGAATTTCTGTTTCAGAGCTATCGTATGAGGTTTTACTACATTTACAGAAACATATGTAGGTGATAGTATATAAATAAAATGCTTAGCTATGTTTATAATACAGCGCGGTGCTTACTTACACTGTGAATATATCGCAATTCGTACATATTGACAAATGGATGTTTAAATATTCCTATTGGGCGTGAAGCACCACATTCCTCGCATAACTGGACTAGGTGTAGATCTCAGACATCTCATATGTCCACAAATCGCCTTGGACGAGGGATTTATGTAAATCAAAGTAAATCAATGCTCACTCCTCATATAGAATATGTTAATTAAGTACATATAGAGGCAAAGTGGTAGTTTTATAGTTATTTATTATTTATCTCCGTACTTATATTTATTTCCTTGTTTTTCTATTGGATCGAAAATTTATTTCAAATTTAATGTATCGAATGAAAAGGATATTTAATTTTACATTCCTATAAAACGTATCAGTTTGAACTAAAGGACTCTTTGGTCTATTTCTATCAAATTGTACTAACGCTGTGATGAAAAAAAAACTTTAGTTAAAAAAGTGCAATTAGACTGATTGATTGATTGAGGTGAATAAAATAATTATGGAGGACCAACTAAACCAAAGTGAACCCTAATCAAAATATGACCACTCTTAACGATTAAGTATCGCAATACAGCGAGGAAATGCAGCATTAAAGATATACTGCAACAGGGAACTTTTTAAATCTAATTTAGTTTTCTATTTGTTCCTTTTTTTATAAAACTATGTAGGTTAACAATATTGTAAAAAACTATATTTGTGTGTTATTAAATATAAAAAAAATATATCTAAGTTAAATTTGTCAAATTTTTAAAAATAATCAAGATTTGATCCGAGCGTGGGCACGTGGCTATCTGAGTCACCTGCCCCGTTTTATGTCATGTCCAAAATAGGCCCCGGGCAATTAACTACAAGTGCTTTTTGTCCAAATTTAAATAAACACGATTCTTAACCATATTTGGCCTGAGCTACTGTTTCGTCCGTCAAGTACTAGATGGTGAGATGCCATTAATGTCAGAGATTACTCTATTTGGTAAGACTTTCCTTTTGTTTTGACCATTGTTTTAATTGTTGTTACGAAAACTGTCCGTTTCTAAGAACTTACTAATGTCTACTAATAGATAATTAGATCTAGCCCTTTACTTTGTATAATAATAAATTTTAATTGGAATAAATTAAACTACAACTTACATGTTTTTATATTTTAAAAATAACCAAGATTAAATTGTGTAGTGTTTTGCAACACACGCTAAAGCTTGAATGCTTCAATTCTTTCAAACCATATCTAGAACAAGACGTATACCTTATTAGATTTTGAACTAGAAACATTTAGCAATGCGGGCCAAAGTCTGCAATCGTGGGACATGTGACGTCACTGGCGCCCGCGCATCCTACACAGCTGTTTCGTTGGTCGTTAACGCTAATGATTTATTCAAATCAATGCTATTAGAGACCATTTATACAGTAATCGGATTATTTAGTGTTTCTAGGGCAATGGATTCTCTCAGATTTAAATTATTAAACAGGAATTAATAATGCTATCAAATTTAAAATATTGTTTAGCTTTTAATGTAATTTGTTATCTACTTCAATTCAATATAGATACTTTGCGTGTTACTATACCATTTCAGAGATATTAATTTACTTAATTTTGCTTCCTTTAAAGTTGGTCATTAATTCATTCTTTACTGCCGATTCAATAGTGACAAAATCTATAAAATTTCATATATCACTTATATGTCTGTGTGTGTAGACTCAGTTTCGGTACTTTTGGTCCGTTGTGAGGAATACCTAGCTAATTACGCAAAGCTAGCTCCTTCCAGAAGCGACTGACTTGCGTTATTAAGTTTTCTTATTTCTTGTAGCTCCTGTCTGAGCGTCGTGGTCAGAAAGGAGCGGACAATCTGTTTCCACCGGTTTCTGTCTGTGTACAGTTTTGAGGCCGATGAGTCTTTCACTTGATCGGTCCGTCTGGTTGGTGAACGGCCACGTGATCTTTTGCCTAACTAACTATGATCAGTTTCTCCAAGTTCTCTGCGCATTGTATGGCCGAAATATGTTATAATTCGTCGGCATATGGTAGACTGGCGAGTCCGTTTGTTCAGGATCGATGTATTGGTGCGCTTTAATAAGTTATCACTTATATTAACTTATTACGCTAGTCAAGTCACTTGCGGTGACTAAATCATTAATGGATGTTATTGTAATGGACAAAACAATAAATGACATATGACGTTAGGAGATTGCGAGCACGTTGACTACTTCCGCTGGTTTCAGCCCACTCGGTGACCATGCTTTTGCATGAATACTTGTTTGTATTATTCCACTGTATATTATTTATCAATGAATCACTAAACAGAAAAATATTAGGAAACAGCACATGCTTGGTAATTTGCATGGCATATATAATAATTTTTAATGGGAATAAATAGGAGTGTATTATTAATATTCTTTTGATAATATTACCACCTTTGTGGCTTTTAGTCCTGCATATAATTTGAACTAATATTTGTATCCCGTTTCAGCAAAGAAGGCTTAATTTGCCTTAAATAATGAATCTGACTTTGAATTTTTGAAATGCGAGTTTCGTGTTGATAAAATGCAAATATCCTAAAACGACAGTAAGTTATACTCATTTGTCAAAACGTAAAATCGTAATTCGGCATAGGGCCTGCATTCCTAATTTCCATCCGAAGTGAACAACCTCGGCCCGGAAGCCCTGTCTGCGCGGAAGTGTTCTTTGTGCATTTTTTTTCACTCATTTCTATTTTCGTCACATTCGCAGGATATTATTTTGGGGTTATTGACTTGTCTAGCTTTGTAATTACGTGGTGAGAATTGTCGTTTTCTCTATTGTTACATGTTTATTGGAAGACTATAAATATTTTTTTGAAACTGATACATAGTAAAATGTCAAAAGATAAAAAAAAAATATTTCCTGATATTTGTTTTTACTAAGAGCGTATGTTTGTTTGAGCATGTTGGTCTAGTGGTTAGGTGCTCCTCAATCCCACTGGGGCAAACGTTCGAATCACGACAGTGTACCAATTTTTAATTCTATATCTGCACTTTAAAACTCATTTTGACACCTGACACATTTTACTACGGTGTAGTAAAATATACGTACCGGCAAGCCTAAGTTCTTAATAGACGGCTGTTGTTAGAAAGCTCAGAGATATACAAATATCTGAGGCAATGCTTTTAGTGATCATTATTATTTTATATGTAAAAAAACTATAGTCTTAAGTGGTGGACGTACGGTACGGTGGTAAATGGGGAAAAAATTGTGAGTGTCTTCCTCTTAATAGAGACTGAAAGTGTTATTGGACACTTTCTAATATAAAAGATATTTAAGATTAAATAGTGTCCAAAAAATTATAAAATTAGGTTAAATTTAAATTGCTTATTAGATTTAAGTTATGCTAAAACGTAATTTTAAATTGTGTCTTTGTGCATAGACGATTTATAAGAAAATATGTAAATCACCAATTTACAGTAAAGAATAACAATTTCTATACTATAAGTTGCTTTAGATAATTTCACTTTGAACTACTTGAAAAATAATGGGTATGTACGTACTCTACAAAACATTTTAAACATAAAGGTTGTTGATTAAAAAACATATGTTAGGAAAAAAGGCTGAAGTATATTTCGGGTGAGATTCTGTAACCTTTGTATTGGTGACTTGATGATAGATGGTTGATTATCTGCGCAGAAGCGACTTGGAGAAGTATATCGTGACTGGTAACACTCAAGGCAAAAGGCCGTTCACCAGCCAGATGGACCCTATCAAGTATACTCGCCTACAATCTTCACCGCAGTACGAGTGGCGCTGGACAAAAACCGATGGAGATACATAACCCATTATGAATGCTACCCCGCTAACCGGGACTCTAAGTCACTATTTACCGAAGTAGGAGAGTGACATAAGCACATCACCTAATCGCATCGCAATAATTTAAATACAATGTAACTTCCCTAGTGACAAACTACGATTTCACGTCACGTAGTCGGGTCGTATTCGTCACGTTGCAGGATGGCCCTAATTGTCGTAGTGCACTGCGCATGCGTGATGCACTTACCGAATTTCAGGTTCATTTGGCGTCGATTTCATCGACAGCCTATTAAAGCACTGCGGGGATTTCCTCGTTCGAGAATTTGTGCAATATATCGAATTTAGTGTTTAGATTTCGAATTAATTTCTGCAAAATATCTTAGTTTTATTCAAATTAATTTGGTACATGTAAAAAACACATGCTACTATTAATATAATTCGCTTTTCACGTACCAGTGAAACAGAGCTTTAGCGACTACTTTAGCTGATACAAATACAAATAAAACCTGCTTTTGACATTTCCTTCATTTCACAGCGTATCACAGAATTCTTTCGCGGACTAGATTGTGGAACCATATTTATGAGTTTTTCTTTTCATGGACTGAAATATTACAACGATAATATTAAGTACTTAGCGTGATCGTATTAAGCAGATTTAATACTGACAAATTATTTTAGAACAACACAAGATGTAGGTACCTACTTAAGAACACTTTTTGGGACTATTATTCATTAAATACGGTGCTGCCCTGCGATTCTGTAACTCACTTTTCGAACTCGCACAGCGGTTTTCGCAACGGCGGTCGCTCTCAAATCAGTCGTGAAGCAGTCATTTTATGAATTGGCATTCTAATAAACAATAAACTACAAGCTCCCACCTTTTCAGAATCGCAGGGCTGTTCACTTGCTTACTGTTTTTATCTTCGATTTTACTATCTTATGGTTTCGAAGTTACAATTATAGCTTAGCAGCCAGCAAGCTTGATGGCACTGTTACACCTTTATTCTGTTAGCCTTAGAGCTGACTTCATTCTCTCTTTTCAACTACGTAAACACTTTGCTTCCTATATAACAAACATCCCGCTCAAACCCAATCAGTTGTTTCCTACTCCTAATTCAAGACGGTTGCTCCGAAATCAAAATTTGTTTTTTTTAAAAAGCCTAATTCAAGTTCAGTTATAACAGCACGAAGATCCCGAGGTTGAGTAACTGGAAAGGTTTTAAATCTGTAAACGCGAAATTTAACTATAGTCGTATTTTTAATTAGACGAAGCCAACTGACAGTAGCTAATGTCACTTTGTAAAATAATGTTGCCATATTTAAAGTAATAGTGATACGTTCAGATCTTGTTCAATCAGATGAATGAACAATGAGTGTGAATAGTTAATCATTTCAAACTATAAAAGAATATTATTTCTATTTCAAAATTGTATTAAAGTGCTCTGATATAAGTTAGGTACTAGTACTATGTAACTACAATCAGTTTTTTGACGGCTTATTACAAAGCGCGGCGCGGCGACTAGTGCCATCACCGATCATTAATTCAGGGGTTTCTACTTTGTCACAACACTATTTTTATTTCATTAAAAACTGACAACACCGTAAACGTCAGTTGACTTCGTCTAATTAAAAATTCGACTATAGTAGGCGTTTAACTCTTAAAAACGTCAAATTTATTCAACCTTATGTCAATATTAAAACACCACACCAGTATCAAATTATTTTGTTGTGTAAGCGTTCATAGAATTTTGCCTTGACTTATCTAGGAACTGCTTTTGTTTCTGCCGACTGAATTCACAACACGTTCCTAGATACTTAGATCTTGCCGAAGTACATTTTGATGCACCCGCAAGATACTATCAAGGAGAATATTGCGTTTCATTTCAACCGACATGGAATTGATACTACATAATAAATTTCTATATATCACAATAATTAAGCCTGCATATTTCTTTTTATATATGTATCTAAATGTTAAAGGTTTTGATAATACTAAAGAGATAAATACAACTTCGCTTCGCTTATAATACTCCATCAAAGCTTCGTTTATCCAAAACGAACTATGTAATACTCAGTTTCCACACTCATAATCAGTACATTGTCCGTAATGTCTTATATTTACTACAAATTAATATATATGGATTTGCTTTTTGGGTGACTGAACCATGGCTATTTGGCGGATCATCACTCTGACGTGACTTCCGAGCTTACAACGGAAGCTCCCATTGTGGCACGAATATTGATCTACCCAACCTATTTAACTATATAGTAAGTTTAATAAAAACGTTTTACCATCTGAACACTAATAACAGATTACAGAGACATTTACTTATTATTTATATAATTTTGGTATTTGCTTTGCATAACAAACTTTTTTTATATAAATCAAGTTGTATTTGTTTTTTTGTGGTTAGTTGTATCGAGCTTTAATTCAATCACAACATATAATAAAGAAACTAATTTGTTGATAAAGATATAAATTGAAGAATGTTCTGCATACAGCTTATATCAACTTCAATCATTAGGAACAATATTTAGTTTGGTTTTAAGAATAAATCCCAACGATTTAAGCATAAATTTTTATATAAAAGCAATAATATACTAATTTGATAGAGGTGGCACAGGACAGGGATCAGACTGATTCTTGTTTCGAAGGCCATGACACTTTTTGGTTTGCAGAGAGAGCGGAGTGAGTAATACACTAATAATATTGGAATACAATAATTTATACTGCGTTACATACAATATGATATTAATTACCAATATGTTGTTTAATATGTATAAATTTCATTAAATCTTAAAGACTTGTATTGTTATCAGGCCAAGGATATCATAACTTACTTCATTAAGGACAGTTAAGTATAAATTAGTGCGTTGCAAAAGTTTTTATTCGCGAGTGAAATATGTGACATATCGACTTGTTTCCAATAATAAAATTTCGAACAATATGTCATGGCGCGTGAAAATTCACACGGCCAATAGAAGTCGCGTGTATAGTTAGCGTTTCCACAGTATTCGATAAACAATATATACAAATTTTATAAATTGAAAGGATTACACTATAATAGGTGGAATAATTTTTGATTATTTGTCGTGTTATATTCGCGAAATATAAAGAAATCGCCTTGCGTTTAACATTTGTTACCAAAATTGAAAATACAATATATGACGGCTTTGTCTAGCTGAATTTCTAGCTAGGTTGGGTATTTCCTGTATGTTTGCGACTTATATATATGCTTGTACTTATTCAGAAGTTTTTAAACTAAAACAGGATATGGCAGATAGGTAGAATAGGATCTCCCAGGCTCGCCAGTTTGTTGTATTTTTTAATCACATGAAACAGCATTTTCATGTCGAAAAATGTGAAAGTGTCCCTGCGTTTAGGACAATCATCATATATTCTTAACATGTATGTACGTATGAGCACAGATAATCTGTCATAATGTAAATCCTATTTGTTGTCTATGTATCTATTTTCTGTGACATGAAGCATATGTCTTCACAGAAAACACGACACAGTTTCTAACAAAACACGTTATAAATAAACATGGTTCGTTTTAAATTTAAGTGAATAGGAACATTGAAGGGTAAAGTTATCATACTTTTGGTCATTACAAATAATTTATGACCACCAAAAGATGTAGCTGAATCATACATCAAAAAAGTACAGAATTCTTTAAGAACTAAACGATTATGACTCATTAAAACAAATTTAAAATGTAATTAAAATTTTCTTAAATGTAACAGTACATAATTTTAAGAAAACATCACAAGAGATTTATTGTGTTTATTAAGTCATTTATAAAATTTATGATTTCTTCATAAAATGAAGAGAAATATTATTTATGTGCTCAGTGTTTATTTTCAAAAGCCAGTCATTTTAACTCAATTACATTTTACTATACGAAATTGTTTTAATAGCTTATGAGAATTCATTCATAATTTTGGAATCAATGCCTTGTATAATTTAGTTCTATAAATATAACTATGATAATGCTTGAAAATTTAAAATCTAAATTTAAAGGCTATATTATTATTAATGCTTGAATATTGCATGTCTAAACCCCACATAGAAAGTATTATTGTTTCACCAGTAATCGAACTCAGGATAATTATTATTTAATATGTTTTTTTTGTTTTTGGTAAAAAAATATTAATAAATATCCTTGTTACTACATAGGTACATATTTTTTCTCTAGATTAATGAATTAGTACAGAGTCTGTATGTAATTATGGAGCTGTAGTACAGACCAGAAAGCTCCATAATTAAATACGTAAAATAAACCTTAAATAGCGTCTCCTTTCTATCCTTATCACTCTTATGGTACTTAGATAATAAATAAACGGGATAAAACATTCTGAATGTATTTGACGCCTACGAATGTGTATGTTTTAGAATATGACAATTATTTCCTTTATAATAAATTACGTTCTACTATTATCAAAGGTACAATTTCCGGGTTGAATTGGGACCTGTTGCAAATGCATCTATGACTAATAGAAAACAAACGTCACGTTATCAATGTCGCTTTGATAGGACCTCACTCAAAGGCTGTGTGGTTTGCGAGCAAATTGAATTTTGGTACAAACGTTCTATTGAACGAATAGCATATACAATGCTATTCGTTCTAGCTATAGAACTGCAGTTCAGTAGTTATTTCTTATAAGAAAGACGCATGGTTGATATGTTATAGACATCTGTACATCACGTTTTGTTTTAAATATTGTCAGGCATCGAATCACACTTTTTAATTAAACGGATGAAAATGCGAACAAAGCTGATTATAAACGAATTTTATTTATTTAAGAATTACAAATGTGATATGGTAGCTCTAATCATACGTACGCTGGTCCTCACACTAGGGACATCTCTGTGTTGTGGGTGACCAGATACTCCGTGGATCATATTTACGTGGAGCAATACAAAACAGTTAATTACTAATCTATAAAACAGTTAATGATTTTTAATTAAAACAAATCAGTGGCGCTAGAACCTCTTTATGTCTGGGCCTCAGATTTCTGAATCTATTTCATGATCATTTTTCAATCTAATAGGCAAGTAGGTGATCAGCTTCCTGTGCCTGACACACACCGTCGACTTTTTGGGTCTAAGACATGTTTGTTTCCTCACGATGTTAGCCGTCACCGTTGGAGCGAATGTTAAATGACACATAGAAAGTCCATTGGCGCACAGCCGGGGATCGAACCTACGACCTCAGTGATAAGAGTCGCACGTTGAAGCCACTAGGCCAAAACTGCTCTGATTTTTTTATGTAAAATTAAAACATTACAACTAAACAAAATTGTTATTTTGTGTTCGTCTAAGAGATGTGTACTATTTTATGTAATAAAAGACTTTGCTAACCGAGTTACACCATAATTTATATTCTCGTCGAACAGTAATAATTCAATACATTATTATTTTAAACGTCAATCATTGTTCGGTTGCATGCCGATATCACAGCTCACTTAGTACGTGACTTCAATGACAAAATGTATGCAAAAAATTTATTAGTCACAGTGAAACACATTGTTAGTTTACCTTTGCTTTAGCACAGATCATTAAATTTAGGTATTTACTTTAATGATTTAGTATTGGCTATGATATGAAGTCTTTGGATTACATGTGTTAACGGTGATCATTAAGAGACCGACGCATCTCCAATGACCACGACTGACACGACTCACAAATTATTTAAGTGATTTGTGAGTAATTTGTTACGCCTAGCAAAAACAAACAACGATTTTGTTGGTATAGAAAGATCGGATGTAGAAAACTACATATATCTAAAATTTAAGCACTCTCAAGTATTATGCTCAAATTTACTGTACCAAAACTACTGTTCTATAGACTATTGTTCCTCTAGAATGGTACCTGTAATACATTAATATGTTGGTTTTATTTATATTAAAACCATAATTGCGTTGGTGATTTCATTGTTGCACACGGTCCATTTGATGTGAATAATCTAAATTAGACCTTAAGGGGAAACATTTAAAGCACAAATTATGATTCATCTAATTCTAAGCTTAGCGCTCCTTTTATGGATGGTTTAAAAATGAGGTTATATAGTGAATTTGTATCAGAGACGTACTACGCTTTTTATACATTATAGCCTACGGGATAGCCACAAAAGGCACCACAGCTCATAGACACCCATGTTAGTAAGTGCGTTACCGGCCTTTGAAGGAGGAGTATGCTCTGTTTTTAAATACTTGGCGGTCGTATCTCTCTCGTATATGGCCAGATCTCCACTGGGAACTTATTCCACGGCTCGTTTTATTCGCTTAGTTAGGAGTAATTTGTATTGTACCCAAAATTTCATTGATAGTTTCGAGTGTATAAAACTGAGATTAAGATATTAAAACGTATTTAAAGACCTCTCAACACCTGTCGGCTAATAAAGGACACAAATTAAAAATTCATTAACATTTGTTAGATGAGAAAAATAATTTGCGTTTAATTTAAGTACGTGTAGCGACATCTATGAACGTGAATTGTAATTTTATTCGTAGGCAAGGGAATAATTATAAAGTTTTCATTTCTACTTGTGTAAACGTAAGGGTTTTTATTCAGTCTTTATTGTCTATGTAATGCCTGTTGTTTCTTTTATCGCTGTTTTTTCTCATCTGAGAGTAAAAAAAGACGCGATTCCAAAAATTACCAGAAATCAAAATTACCAAAAAAACAATTGAACTTGTACAACAATTGTTTTTCATTTATTTATTTTACGCCTTTTTCCCGAAGGTGTAGGAAGAGACCCCGGATATCCACTACGGTCCTGATATTCCTCTCTCGCCTCATCCAATTTTATGGCATTCACCAAGCATGCTCGTCGGTTATGTGTACTTTTAACTTTTCCCTTCTCTAGTACCTCCTCCTGTCCAGGTATATTTGACAAGGCCTACCCAAGCTTACTTCACCATCCACGGTTGCCATGTATAATAATAAAGGACTCTTAATATATATAAACTTAACATCTAGATAAGCTCAATACACATTTTAATGTGATACATTAGAAAGATAAAAATCCTATATAAATCGACTGAATTTCATATGAATAGGTGATTCATGAATAAACAGACCCGGCTCTGAAAGTCCTAAGAAATGTATGACATCTCTTGTGTTTGTAATATGGGGAATAACTTTTGTTTGCGAAACTTGTGTTTGTTATCCGTCAAGGTTGTTGATGATAATCGACAATCTTACAAAACATACTTTTATATAGTTTATGCTTAGAATAAATAATAATATTTGTATTGTGTCATACAGTTTTTCATTTTTAATGGCTTATAATAAAACGATTACAATGTTTGCTTTAACATTACAACTTAATAACTTAGTCAATACGGAAACCTTAGAATCAAAAATCCCAAGTTTTATAAACTTCAAAACCTTGCCCGCATTTTTACCATAAATAACCCTATTACAGAATAAATCTCATTATCAGGTCGTATTGCATTCAGTTTTTTGGGCGAAAATTCATTAAAACCAATTTACATCAACCGCTAAATGCGCGGGGCATCCGCGATGCATTTCTTGCTATACCCCACAAACAATCAGCCCCAATCTCACGCTGTGAAGTGTTTTATGGCAGCCATGAGCTGAATACTGCGGTAGCTGCGGTCATCAACACTTAAATCGGGAATTGATTAAACAATCACGAAATTCATCTCTCGTCACCCCCACTGTGCCTGCTGCAGCCAGGGAGGTCGTTTTTCGTCGACACGCATAAATCTAGCGGATTTATTTGATGGGACAGTCTTTTATTTGACCGACAATTAATTTAAGATATCCGTTGCGACGAAATCATTCCTCCGTGACAGATCCTATACCAATTATATTTTTTTTGCGTATTTATTTTTTTCGCTTTCGCCAATTTCTTTTGATATAAAGTTCATTGTTGATTGACTACGGTTTCACATCAGCAAATTATTTTTAGTCTGCTGTCAAAAAACGAATCGATAGGTTTTTGTGAGTTGCGATCAGACCACACAGGATGGGTTGGCCTTCGCCAGACCTCATGTAATTACTAGTCAAACATTTATTGCGAGTATATTATTATAATTATAGAGAAATAAATAACTTATTTAAAATTTATAATGACTATACTTGAGTAAAAAATTCAAGTATTTATGGAAATTTAAAACAATTACTATTATGTGTTAATATTTATATTATACGCAATAAATGAAGCGTAGATTCTCTTTTTCACGCTTTGTTTGTCAAAATAAATTCAATAAATATCTATAAAAGGATATTTTTAAGTATGTAACTTTTCAAAGTAACCCGACTGAAACGGTCCAATTATGGTATGTGAAAACTGAAAATTCTAGTCAATAAAATATTGCGTGTGGACTAGTTTTACCATAAAAGGAAGTTGATTTCTATTATTAATATATTTTCACGAAAATATAACTTTCTGTATTTATCAACATATTCAGGCGTTTCCTTAACATGATGGAACATAAAGTAGCTCATGTTTTTGACCTGATTACTAACTTAGGTTACAGACCTTGAATAAACTGAATGATAATTAAATAAAAAATTATGGTTAAAAAAAGGTTAATTAATAATCTACGTAATAAGCATCATCATCTAAGGCCACAGACTCTGTTCTGGTCTGGAAACATAACATTTATAGAATAACAAAATGCATGTTCTTGAAGTTTGCAGATATCCATAAAAATAACTAAACAATTTCACTCAATCTTGACAATTGAGGTGCTAAATGGTTTGGCGCAAGAATTACCAGTAAAAACTGTTTTTTGAATAAAGTTGGCATAATAAGCGCCTAATGTTCGTTCGCCTAGTATTCGTTTTAACAAAAAACTCCCAAGCGAAATTAGAGAATTATCACTAAATAAATTCAAAGCCCTCGTTAAACGAAAATTAATCAACAAAGCTTTTTATAAATTTGAGGACTACTTAAATGATCCTAATCCTTGGGATTGATTTGCTCCAGTTCAAAAAAATTGTATGACAATACTTGGCGATTAAAAAGAGTGGCAGAAAGTTTCTTGCCAGTTCTTCTTACCCGCTCTACGCCCTTGACTTACGAACTGGTAGTAAATGTAAATTTACGATTAATTTAACTTGACGATTCAAAAGTGTACTTGGTTACCCACTTGAATAAAGATATTTTGAGTTTGAGTTTGAATGTCAGTCAGTTTTGTATGTAATAAATATTTATTAGTGTTAGTAGTAGCTCTAGGCAGAAGATGAGTAGATGCTTCCAATGGGAACACTCTACATAACAGCACACATAACAGATTCGCTCATAGCCTTATGGCTGATTGCAAATACCCGCAGAAAAAAACAATATTAGCGCGATATATAACTTCCGTTAACAATAAGTGTTCGTATAAATATCAAAAGGATGAAAATAGCATATTTACCGTTTTAATATTAACTAAAAAGTTGGTATCTTAAATTCAAATACCGCCTTATTAATATCAAATTAAGTAAAGATAAAAAGCGAAATATCAAAACGTTATCGTACTATCAACGAGCATTTAGAACTACTTTTAAATTTAATTCTTAAGTTTTTTGAGACGAGCCCAGTCGTTTAGCGACGGACCGAGTCATATTTCATAACTTTTTGCAAAAATATTACTCACAAAAACACGCCACCATTATAGCACTTATGACATAGTAATAAAGGACATATTACGAAATATAATATATATCTTTGTCCTTACTAATAAGATTCCCAAGTGATCAATCATTTGTCACAGTTCACCGATAATCATGATTTGTGTGTCTGTTTGTGTGTAAAAACATTGTCAGATGAATGAAAGGATTTCCAATACTTAAGCTGCTGTTTATAAAATACTGTCTGACTGGCTGTCTGTTGCAAATCTCTAATGTGAAAATATGTATTTTTGTTTTTAACTTATTGGTACTATTTACAATCGGTCAAGTGCATGGTCATGATTTGGCAAATAATAATCGATATAAGACGTTACCTACTGCATGCATTGCTTTTACTCAAAAATGTTCTGCACATTACTTGAATAACTTTACTTAATTTGAAGCTTTAATGTTTTCTTCAGAATTCAGATGTTCTTTTTTCAACACTTCGCTATTACAAAACGTCGTTGTTTCAACTCTAAACAGTGCTATTTTTCTAATTCTATCAGTATTTTAGTAATTTCATAACGTAGTTTTAAGTAAACTACAAAATCGCGCGAACCAAACCACGGATGGCAGTGTTTGGTATTAAACTCATTGTAGTTAACGCCGAAATTGCGCGGAGAACGGATTCAAATTTGTATACTTTTTACACCTATATTTATATGTGTATGTATTGAAAAAACACTCCATTACTTTGTTCAAACAAGATAAGAAAATTACTTTAAAAAAGAATTTACTAATAATCAGTATAACAAGTGTATTATCCACGTTAATAATAAATTAATAATGTCTTTTCATTATTAATATATGTACTATGATTTTAATTTAATTTGCACGTTCATACTACTATTACTCTAGTTTAGTTTATATTATAACTATTGTTATTAGATAGTTAAACGCTAACTAACATATAAAACAAGTTGAAGAATTATTTTCATATGCATTTGTCGCGCTTCAACATACTGCTATTGTTATACTACTACAAACCACAGTGGTTATCAAATGTATTATTGTGTAAAATAAATAAATAATTATACACAAAAACTAATCCCTATTTATTCTCTAATCTACGAATTGACAAAAGGATTCTTAGTATATTTACTAAAAGCCACTCCGACGCAGTATTTCTTGCTCTCAATTTAACTTCAATAACGTATTTATTAACTTAATGGCCGTACTCTGAAGCATTGATCTTCAATATTAAGGCGTCAGAGAACCAAAATGAATCATAAAAGATGTCAGAAAATTGATTTATATCAAGCACACAATTTTTTCTCACTACTGAGTTTTGGAATCGCTTTTATATTGCCATTGGGATAAATCAAGTTGTCTCATTATGATTTTTTCTGCCACTATAGAAACTTTAATATAGCTAAATTGTTTGGCGATTAGATTGGTATTTGTATGGAACTTGGTCACACTTTTGTGTCCATTTCCTCTTTTTGTTATAGTCGAGTAGAAAATCAGTGGTTTCTATTAAATTATTCGAGCGCGGACATTAAAGTGCATTTTTATATGGATTTATGTTAATGGCAAGTAAGCGTTCGGTCTTCCGACTTTACGATGTCGGTAATAGTAAAAAAATAAATCTACTAAACCAAACCTCATCCACACGGAAGTAAAGTTAAATAAACGTACATATGTATTGTATTAGATATTTTATAAAGATATTATCATTTAGAATTAAAAATGATAGTATTGTTCCTTTGCAGTCCACAACACCGCGGCCGTTGGAGCGTATTTCTATAATTTTGTTTCGAAACAGACTCTCGTCAAAAGTGCACTTGATTCAGAAATGAGATTTAAAAAGAATCTTGCAACAAGTGCATACAACTTGCTCTCATTTCTGAAAACGTCGGAAAATATTTTTCTCCGACCATTGCGGGCGAGCGAGTTATGCAAAACCAGGTTTTTAAGTTAAAACAGCAATGGATTAAATGACGTTGAGGTAAATTCTATTACTGTGCGGTTTTATTACGTTGGTAGAGAAGCTCAGCAGGACAAAAGCTCGCATTGAAGAGGTTTGTAGAGTGACCAAGTTTTTTGGTATAATAAGCAATGCACCTTATTTATGTTGAAAACCCTTTCCCTTTTCCTTTCAGATTAATGAGCATTTAAATGCGGTTTACAATGTAAAATGTATGCGGCCTTTATATTTCGTGTACTAATAAGTGCCACCACATCTGGTATGTACTTATTAAACGTATTTTTATGTGCATAATAATGGTACATGGACACGCAACACTAGGACTCTTTTAACCGTCGATGACATAATCTATTTAAAAAAATGATATTCCAAGTGTATAGCATTTTTCTACTATAACTGAATGTAATCCATCTAACATGTATATTTTCTGAAACATTTTCGCAAAAGTTGTGTCAAAAAGGATTTAATATAAAATATATACAAGAGACGAGATTTAACATACATTAGCAAAATATAACATTCATCTGAGTGTTATCTACTTTGTAGCTCGTAGCGCCTTTTCGTAGAGCGACGTAGCTTACTTAATTACCACTTTAGTGAGTTGCCGAAAAAGGCATTGAAATTTAATATTACATTAACTCTAATAAGTTTTAGTGGCAACATTATTAAGAGGCGTTTATAAGTGATTGTAAAAGTCCATATAGGTATTAAAATATACTGCACGTTGGGGGTCAAAAGGGCGGATCGGTAGCCGAGATGATACGATATGATATCGCTTGGAGCAAAGGTGCAGCATTGTTTGATAACCGGGAACAAAACCCCGCTGGCTTGCTCATTTTTACATAAACATGTGTTTGTGGTGTATTGCTTTTATAGACCAGTCAAAATAGATACTAGTTGTAATATGTGACAAGTAAAAAGATATTTCTTGTTAATTTTATTTTGCTGCAGTATTGTATTACACGTACAATTTAACACCGTCTTTACGATGTGATTTTTTCATCGTGCTCGTACGGTCTTAAATGCCTATTTTAAGGTAGTCGGGGTTCGAATGTACGACCTCAGGTTGTCAGGTATATCTCAGAGTTGCGCGCTTAACCTCTAGGCCATCACTCCATCCACGGCTTTATGTCATCAATTTATATCCATCCCAACTGCAGCTAACGTAACTAGCAACGTAGAATAGCAATTCCAAATTATAAAATTGTAAAACTCGGGTATTAAAAATTTAACCCCGTTTCGCGGTTAACTTCAATCTCGATTGTTATTATCGTTTGTTAGATAAAAATATGAATGAATTCAATCTATTCAATGTATTGTCTAAACCGAAATATTCACCAAAAAATAATATCAGATGAATCGGAAATTTGAAAAGGCATGCGTTCCGTCAAAAATAAATTATTTATCGGACAAAATCAATCCACGTATTAAATCGATTTCGATCATCAATCATAACCATGCGCGGGCGACGGTATCAAACTAAATCGTTGGGGAATCGAATCTTTTAGGTTTCTTGCTCTCCCAAACAACAATTAGCTATTGTTTATTGTATTGCGACGAAATGTGGTGAATTAGTATATACAAAAAGAGGTTTTATTCGGTACCAGACTCGATTTATTTAGAATTGAGTAAATAACCGTAATGTAAAGGCCGGTGACAATTAATGGAAGTCTTTAGAAGCGGTCGTTTTTACATTTTTGCGAGATTACGTGCAGATATCCGTTGCTCTCTTTGTTCGTTCATAAATTCAGTCTGTATTCTCTGAGGGTTCCAATTTAATTGCACAATGTCTTTATTAAAACGCTTAATTAAAAATAAGGATTTTTACTTTAATAATTTAAAACAAAATTTGAAGAAATATCTAATGTTTGACAAGATTTTAAAATCACAAAATCGTGATAATATTAGTCAATATCATTGAAATAAATCTATTATAAATATACATGTAAAATATTGTTACGAAAAACTTGTTTCTAGCACCAAATACTTTTCAATGGGCCTTGTGGCTTATAAATAATACAATATACATTCAGACTGTCACATTAGAGGCTTAATAAACTTAAATATATTCCTACAGTAGATGCCGACATATTTGGGCCATCCTACATTCTTCATGCGGTTTTGACTGTGAATACTGAAATATTTACAATATTAAAAGAATTATTGTAAATAATGGCTTAGTTTGTGTCGTATTGGTACCTCGTAACCATGGTAACGAGGTCATTTCTATATGAAAATGATAACCATGGTAGCACCGTAAATGAGTTCATGTTTTGTATTTGGCGTATTTGAGTTAAACGTTTTGATAATTTTAAAATGGAGTGAAAGGGCTGTTCTAAATGTACGCGTGGACTATTTATTTAGTTAGTGAAAAACATAATATAGCTTAAATAAAAGTAGTAAAGACAGTAAGATTTCTAATTTTATACTGTTATTAATACAGGTCTAAAGAGTCATGCATTTGTGGCTTTTAGGCAGAACTAATACTTTTCTCGAATGTTCGAGACAAACATACATGATCATCATATTCATAATAATAATTCTCAAAACCGCCAGCCTAAGAATTGCATTGTGACGTGTTTTTGTGTCTATACACGGTCGCAGGCGCCGCGCCGGTCGCTATGATAACACATTTTAACGACGATATTAATATTTTTTCCCTTATATTCGGGGAATATTTAATAATTGACTTAGTGAAAAATATGAGTACTATTAAATCAAAATAATAACTTGGTAAAGTAAAATAATATGAAGATAAAATTTTAATCAAATAATAATACATAGTGGGGCATGTGGAAACTGATATTTTTTTCATTTTTATTGTTAATACGCTTTAGACTGTGTGCTCACTATTTTAATGAATTCTGCGATGACAAGTATTTGCCAACAGCATTATTGCGCTAATCTTTGATTTTTGTCAATAATTACAGCCTTATTATGTTTCCTCATATTCGGGGAATTATTTCATAATTGATATAGGGAAAAATAGTATCTGTAAAATCAAAATAATAACTTAGAAAAGTAAAATTCTATGAAGATATAATTTTAATCAAATAATTTACATTAGTAGTGTATATATAGGTTTCGTAACCAAAATAGTGGGGCATGAAGCAAATCTCAAATATGCTCTTATATCGTAAACAGTCTCAGATTATTGTGTATTTGTATGAATTTTGCGCTAATCTTAAATTTTTGTCAATAATTACAGCCTTATTACATTAAAATTGATATTATCTCGACATTTTCGTTTAAATGAAATTAAGATTATGCGGGGCCTTGACAAATTTACTGTTTTTTGAGCACCTCCCATAATTACGATGAAGGATGTTATCAGTTGATAGGGACGACCTTAATAACCACAAGCCAAACAGTTAATTTGTAATGTCCAAGCATAACTCATTGAGGAGGCGTTATTTTTCTCACGTATCGGAACATCTTCGAGTTTAACAAGTGATTAATTCGCGGTTTTTGCCGCCGACAATTTCGGTTTACGGTTCTTAGTTGCTTTTATCTACGATGCAATTTTTATCGATTTTTTATTGGAACGTTTTAAAATTTTAATCCTCATAAAAGTGTTTGACCTTTTGTTTCGTAGTGAAGTCGGAATGCTTACTGTAGAGAGATATATTTTAAGTATTATAGCACGCATAAATGATAAGATATTTACTATATTATATATTTTTTTAAAGGAACATTTCGTGTTTATTATTCCATAAAGAGTAAAGCTTGTTATAACACGTTAATTTAACTATTTTAATAAATTTTGTTGGTGTAAGTTATAGCGATTAATTGTAATGTGAAATTATCAACTGAACTGCATGATTAGTAGAAGTCGATGGAATACTATTTATTCATTAATTTTTAACTCAACTCAATACACAATTTTATTTTATAAGATTACCTTCATTCCTGATATTCTTTTCTACAGTGGAATCTTTTTTTAAATGTCATACTATCGCAATTATTTATTTATTTACCAAAACATGGACAAACACTTACAACAACAACAAAAAATCGCCAAACTGTATAACAGTTTGTTGGCGATCATAGCGCTCTGTTATTCAAACAATCGTGCGCATTTTATAATTATACTAATGTCTAAGTACTTATATTTATGTTATTAATTTATTGCATATATTTATTGAATTTTGAAATATTTCTAACTTATAAAGTAATACACTAGATATAGATGATACTCAGTTACATTAAATTTCGTTTTTATTTTTCGTAACCTTTAGGCCTGTAACTACTATAACCGTTAAAAGGCATATACTGTCACGCTTATAGTTGATTTTTATATGAAATATATTTTTAATATCGTTTAAATAATTTGTGATAACTAAAATTCTACCAATGGCTCAGCATAACCTCAGTAAAATCTATGGTTTTATTAATTAAAAAAAAGATACCCAAATTCTATTTGATTAAATTAAAGCATGTCAACAATAATTAAGCCGACAACTGGGTACCGTGTATAACCGATTGTGGCCACAACAATCCATTATAATCGGAGAATCGATCATCGCGAATCGCTCGCAAGCTACCTGTCAGGGGCTCGCCAGACTTGCACCTTCATTATACGGGAGCCAAGAACAAATCAAGTG
This sequence comes from Pieris melete, assembly GCA_963693345.1. Classification (NCBI taxonomy): domain Eukaryota; kingdom Metazoa; phylum Arthropoda; class Insecta; order Lepidoptera; family Pieridae; genus Pieris; species Pieris melete. The sequence goes on along the minus strand of CAVNZK010000096.1, from coordinate 438,746 downwards.
GGCAGACAGACAGACAGACGACCGGCGGATACAATAACATATTTACAATAGTATGAAACGATATGCGCATTGTCATGTAGATCTGAATTTAAACTTTTAAGCTCTATTGAAAGCTTTCTTTAGTTGTTAACAATTATTTTTAGAATATGTTTAATAAATGTTGTGCTTACTACGGTTAAACAAAACACAACACATCTACAGCAGGCTATATATAACGTTCGTAATTAATTATTATATTAATTAGTAGTTAATTATTTTTAACGCCAATTTGAAAATTCATATGTGTAAGCAATTTTTAAAATAGAGTACTGAGTAAAAATTACTAACGTGTGCTTTTCTTTAAATTCAATAATCTTGTAAAAGATTACCTATACCTATAGATAGTCAAAAATAAGATCATTTATCGTTGTCAAACAGTGTCACATCCAAGTCAACGTGATGCGCAATGACACTTTCGTGATACTTCTATAAAGGTGTATCGGCTCTGGGCGACCACCATTAAAGTATCGCAAACATCATTACCAGTCATTATATCCAATTCATCTATCCAACCCACGATTCTGATTCTTTAATTTTTTTTTCAGTCACGACGACACCTCGACTATCTTAATGACGCTCTATTTTGAACTAAATCGTGTCTCGGAAACGTATGGAATTCGACGTGTGGCGGCCTCTTGTCTTGTTTACTTTATTCAAATTTAAAACGTCGAAAATCACAATAGGCGCACACCACTGTGAAACGAAATCATCCATTATTAAAGCTCAAATTTCTCTGACTTATATCTCGTATATTACTGTTTGGGTTTAGATTCCTCTTCATCAGAATATCAAAGATTCTGCGGTGATTCACATAGCATCGGCCGTATATCTGTACACGAAGGTTCGAATTAAAATTCTGCATAAAAGCACTTCTGACTTTTGACTTTCGTGGCTCGCAAGTGTAGATCATGGCAAAGAAGGAGAGAGGTGAACCTTATAGGGCAGTCGCGTGGCAACGTCTCGGAGGCATCACACATGTTTAATTGCACACGAAAAACTTATTGAACCAGTCATGGAATCCCACTCCGTACGACCACCGTTTAAGACTTTTGCTTACGTATAAATATGTATAGGGGCCAAAATTGTTAGAATTTTTCGGTTTTTAATGCGTAAATGTATCGGGCGTGGGTGTCCCGGAATTCTGGAAGAACACAAATAGTTAAGTGGTTATTAGAATTGTTTAAGACTCTATTAAAACTGAAATGGAGTCGACATTTCTTCGTGATACAGATGTTTTATCTAAATATGGCGTTCCGCAACTAACGGTGAGGTGATCGGATAATGGCGTCCCACAGAGATCACCTATTAATTATTGCAATTTAATATTTACTTATCTGCGTTATTTCATAATAGGTCGGTTTCCTTGTATTTAAAATGTATGCTGTTCACTTACGAATTCTATACTTTTTCTTTTACGAACATAGTCATATTACAAGCCGTAAACATTCTTTACTATATTAGAAATAAATTTCATAAATTGCATTCCTTAAACTCAAACTCAAACTCAAACTCAAACTCAAAATATCTTTATTCAAGTGGGTAACCAAGTACACTTTTGAATCGTCAAGTTAAATTAATCGTAAATTTACATTTACTACCAGTTCGCAAGTCAAGGGCGTAGAGCGGGTAAGAAGAACTGGCAAGAAACTTTCCGCCACTCTTTTTAATCGCCAGGTATTGTCATACAAATTCTTTGAACTGGAGCAATTCAATCCCAAGGATTAGGATCATTTAAGTAGTCCTCAAATTTATAAAAAGCTTTGTTGATTAGTTTCCGTTTAACGACAGCTTTGAATTTATTTAGTGATAATACTCTAATTTCGCTTGGGAGTTTGTTGTAAAAACGAATACAATTTCCATATAAGGAGTGGTTTATCTTTTGGAGCCTGGTTGGTCGTACACTCAAATTAGTTCTATTTCGCGTATTATACTGGTGAAAGTCACCATTTGTTTTAAAGTCGTTTATATTTTTTTGGACATACAACAAGGCTTCAAGAATATATTGACCAGATAGTGTCATAATATTTAATTCCTTAAACTTATTCCGTACCGACTCCCTCGGAGAAACACAACAAATACCCCGAACAGCCCGCTTCTGCAGCACAAATATGGATTGAACCTCTGCAGCAGCACCCCACAGTAAAATACCGTACGACATTACGCTGTGAAAGTAGCTATGATAAACAATTTTTGCCGTGTCCTTATCAGTAAACTGTCGGATTTTCTTTACTGCATATGCTGCAGAGCTGAGCCTATTCGAAAGAGTATCTATGTGCGGGCCCCATTGGAGTTTACTATCTATTGTTATGCCTAGAAAAACAGTTTTGTCAACAAAGTTTAGTTCACTGTCCTTAATTTTCAGGTTACCAATATCTCGCTTTACGCTAGTAGTTGTAAATCTAATACATTTTGTTTTATTCTCATTAAGCAGTAAGTTATTTACATTAAACCAGTTAACTATACGAGAGATAGAATTGTTTACATCGTCCAATAATACGTTATTCCTATTCACTTTAAATAGAAGTGAAGTGTCATCAGCAAACAATACCATCTCATGAACTTCGTTGACAAAGAATGGGAGGTCATTTATGTAAATCAGAAATAAGAAAGGCCCGAGAATCGATCCTTGGGGGACGCCCATTGATACCTGCGAACCCGGAGAGGTGACTCCATTGACATGAACTCTTTGGATCCTTCCCTTTAAATATGAATTCATCAGGCTGGAAGCTTTGCCATCAACGCCATAGTGTTGAAGCTTTCCAACGAGTATATCAGGATGAACACAGTCAAAGGCCTTTGACAGGTCACAAAAGACGCCGACTCCATCATATGATTCTTCCCAGGCGTTAAATATGTCCGAAATCAACTTCACACCGGCATCGATTGTGGAGCGACCCTTAGTGAAACCATACTGTTTATTATGTAAGAGTTTATTTTTATTAAAATGTAAAGAAAGCTGGTCTAGCATTATCTTTTCAAAAACTTTGCTCAACGCAGGGAGCACGGAAACAGGTCTGAAGTTTGACGGATCAGACTCACTACCTGCCTTGAACAACGGTGTAATCTTACTTAATTTCATTTCGTCCGGAAAGACTCCACAATCGATACATCTGTTAAAAATGATAGACAATTCAGAGCTTATTACATTAATAACGGAATTTAAAATGACTGTTGACATACCCCATATATCTTTACTTTTTTTAAATTAATAAGCTTAAAAGTTTTAACGATATCATTACAAGTTATATGTTTAAACTGAAATTTAATATTACATTCAGGTACATATTTTTCTAGCAATGAGATCGCAGCAGCAGGTGAAGAATCTAGGGACTTGGTCGTATTTAGTGGTACATTTGTAAAGAACTCTTCAAAAGAAGAAGCTACCTCTGGGTCAGATTTTATTAATTTCCCTTTAACTTTTAACATATAATCAGTTCGTTTGTCAGACGTTTTACCTGATTCTTCATTTATTATTTTCCAGGTAGCTTTTACTTTATCCATGCTATTTTTTATTTTTGAACTTAAATATTGAGACTTTGCAGTTTTGCAATCTTTTTTGAAATTATTTGAATACAACCTAACATATTCCCTAAATTCCACACTAGTGTTATATTGCATTTCGTCATACATTTCATATAATTTTAACCTTTTCCTGTGTAACTCCTCATTTGCCCAGTCACAGAAACTTGTTTTCTCAGAGACCAATAAAGTCTTTTGAATGGAGTCCTTAAAATGGAAGTGATGAATTTTTCGTACAGTATAAATATTGAAGGAAGTTATAATATTTTATTAATATGTAATTATAACAAACATACCAAGCGCATATTTTTTGTTAATCATGCAATTGTATTAAAACATTTTAACTCAAAAGTTTATTTCAGTATTAACATTTTAATTGTCTTATTGAAGAACGAGTAGAATTATTGTAATATCGTTGACTTAATATAATAACTAGGAACTTTCATATATATAATTTTAATTATATAAAATGTTTAAAATTCATAACTTGAAAAATCAGTCCTAGATGTCTGCGCTTTTGATTTTTTTAATTTTGACAGGGTTTCTAAACATTAGTCTTAAAGGCAGACTCGACGAAATGATATGGTATATATCTGTTGTTTTTTTATTTTTAAGGGGGTGTCAATTGACAACGCATCGCTACCATGGTGGCAGACGTGGTCCTTAATATTCCTTATCGTATAAATTCTAGAATTTATTAAATTATACATATTTTGCGAGGATGTTTGCGTACATTATAACAGCGTTTGACATCCGAGCTCCATACATCTTTTCACCGGCTACATTTTAATGTTAATATTTACAAGTAAACTTTACCTAGTAAATATTAGGTATAAAAAATTATCTTCGTTTAATCTAATCAAAACATGAGCATTACTTTGCAAGGTGGATCTGCACAATTCTTGTATTGCCATAAACAATCTAACGCTATATTTATTTTTTCCTCAGCAGGGTGTCCTGCAAGGTTGTATGTAATTGTCTGATTGAATTGTAAATAAGTTAATATTAATACTGCTGGACCACAGATCTTACTTGAGATAATTATTAATTACTACATCATTTTCTGTTTGCGTTTGCTGGCTTGGTTTTTGTAGTATATGTACTCGTATATGGCCTTAATTGGGTCTATTTATGCTGAAAGATTTAGCTCCTGAAGACAACTAGCTTAAAAGAGCCTTTTTTTACTTGACTTGGAGACGGCCGTAACTTGCTGGTGACTTTCTATTAGATAAATTTTACCAGTTGTTTTTAAATTTTAGCCGCCTTCAAAAAATGTTATTGTTATTTTTGTCCTTTATTTAATATTAGACATATTCGGTAGTAATCAATTGAAATGAATTGTTAAGTGCCTATTTGATATCTCATCCGATGTTTTACAAGTAATTTTTGCTTTGATAAGTAAATCTAAAAGCAAGTGTAATATTTTTATTATTCTTATTTTTTGTAACATTTATGTTTACCGTAATCTTAATATATATAAATTACGTGTCACGTTGTTTGTCCGCTATGGACTCCTAAACTACCGCACAGATTTCAATCAAATTTGCACACCGTGTACGGTTTGAACTTAAAATATAGGATAGCCTACATCTAAATATTTGTTTATTATTTGATAGTCACAATTCAGCGTTTCAAGTAAGCTACAATTTAATGGCATTACCACAAAAAAGCATGGTGGTCCCCATGACTGGTGTTCTCCTACTGTTTCCCTTGAATAGTTTGCTACTATGTAATATAACAAAAACCTTAGCCACAGCAACGCTTGGCCGGTCTGCTAGTTGTCATATATTTTAGAAAACATAACATTTACTGTAGATATAGCATTTTATATGTCGTGGTGAACTTTAATAAAATAATAAAATATTAAATTTTCGATAGTGAATCTCAAATAGCATTTGTATTTGTAATTTTGTTAAAGGTTTAAAAACTTAAAATCTGTTATCTGTTTATACACTATAATTTAATATTAAATTACGCAATATGACTGTAAATTGGCGTTACGAATACCCTAACTTCACCCTACATTTTTTCAGCTGTGTATTTTGAAAGGTTAAGTGCTTTTGCGGGCATTCGCGTCATGATGACAACAATTTAAACGCTTTTTGCGCGAAACAGTTTTCCGAATCGATTTTAATACCGTGGACATCATTGGCGTATCTTTGCCTGTGTATAACATGATATCACGTACTAATTGTATGTATGCATACAATGTTGTTCGCCTTTGTTACGCTTTGTTTTATTAGAATTCTTTCTTATGATACGTACGAGTAGTTCTCGAAAATACATTTATTAAACAATTGCATTTTATCAACAATTTTAATTAAGTGGAAACTATTTTGAATTATAAATAAAAAGCTTGAGCCGTTAATTGCGTAAGCATGCACTCAAATTATACTTTAAAATTACATTAAATTTAATTAAACATTTAAATCACTCGAACCGCGATAACAGTTAAAGCAAAAACCGTAACAATTATAAGGACTCTTTAGTCGCTGGGTGCGTTCAAAAAACGTCTCGCGTGCACTGACTGACAACGTCGGGAAATTAATTATCGGATGGTAGCCCTGAACTATTTGCGAGTGGCAACCCTTGTTATGGCATGCTACGTTGGAGTACTCGCAGCGTAATTTTTTGCGGGTCGCGCGACAAGCCAGGAATATAAAGCTGCAGTCTTCCCGGTCCATATTTGGTGAGGCCCTTAGGCGGGATTCCGTCAGGGTGCGTACGATGAGTATAATATATTTATTTGTCCAGCAAATGAGGCATCGACCGCGAGTTTCAGATAAGAGTCGCTATGTAATCACATTTTATTGGGGTTCAATGATTCTTAAAACGTATACTAATTAGGTATCTCATGTACAGTATTTCTTATAAGTAATTGAATTACTCTTTGTTTTGTTAACGAATTTTTAGCATACATATATCAATTTTAAATAATTCGAAAAACATAAAACCTACCTATGTGCTTGTAAAATTTGGTTTTTAGAATTTCTTAGAAACATAAATTTTGCAAAGACATTCCTAAATCGTAGTTTATTTTAATCAAATATATTCCTGTGTGCTAAAAAGTTTAAACAATTGTTATAATCGATACACTAGAATGTGGAGTAAATGAAATTCCCTGTTGTATCTAATGGACAAAGACAAGCTGTCTAGTGCAAGCGCTTGTGCGCGACGCGGAACAAACTGATAATTTATTCAATACTCTTTATAAGTGTAATAATGGACTTATTTAGACAAAACATGCAGCCCTATTACAGCTGGCCAAGGAAGAATTCAAACAATTATACAACCATTTAAAAATTATATTAATTTGTTTATAGAAGTTTTGGCATTTGCTCTTCAATATAAGAACGTGTTTATTAACGCAAGCATACAATTCGTAGTAGTAATAGAATTTGTAATTTAATATTCATTATTCATAATACTTTTGATTATAAAACATAGAGGTCGCTGTATATCGATAACAGTCCATGTAAGTAGTGAACCGTTTTAATATTTAACAGTTAACAAGTGGTTACGCGACAATATTTCACCGCTTATAAAAAGATATCATTAGAATCGAAACATAGATCTTCTGTAATTATCTTCAATATGTATTTAGCGAGCCAATTATAGGTAGGCTGTACGGGCCGCACGTTCCTCTGACGTTCCCAGGGATAGTTCCGGGTACATTTCCCGGTACCACGTGAGAAACACGAGTGCCATATATCGAGGGTTAGTCGTTTTTGCTGTTGGCGTACAAACGTACGCACTTGCTACCAGTTTTTCCATGGTTCACGGGTTTGTTTTGATTACAAGTGAATATTAAGTTGGATATTGGTTTCTTATTGCGTTTAACGCATTTGCAATGATAATTTAATTTTTACTAAAGGTTTTATTATACTAATGTTATGGCTCAGGACGGTAGTGAAAGTTTAATATTATTTGACTTTTACGCAAAATCTTATATATAAAATTCTCGTGTCGCGGTGTTTGTAGTTAAACTCCTCCGAAACGGCTTGACCGATTCACATGAAATTTTGTGTGCATATTAGGTATGTCTGAGATTCGAATTTATTTATTAATTTTCCTTTTTTAAGTTCTAAATGTTAAGGGTACCCCTAAATTATTTTTTTTTTATTTTTTGATAATTTTTTTGTTTATGATACAGCATTAAAAAATACATACAACCCCTAATTTTCACCCCTCTACGATCAATACCTATTTTTTATTATAAATGATATACATTGCAAAACGACGTTTGCCGGATCAGCTAGTCACCATATAAAAAACTATTATAGAAAGTGATTGAAAGATAATTCTGAAGTTGTAATAGATAGTTATTAGGCAGATTTGGTCCTAGTTACTATCATACAAATTATAACTGTTCAACTAACGAAGGTTAGATAGAAATATTTTTCGTTATCCTTTTACAGATCTCATGGTTGACCATGGGAACTGTCTGAAATCATCGTAAGGGTCAAGTAGCCACAACGGTAATCCAAAAACGTCCAACAATTCTAATTGTATTGACAGCTGTCACAATTTGACGTGCGTTGTCACTGTCGCCTGTCATTGCTTTAATCCTGCTTAGTTTATGTTATCTGTGTGATTTTGTTATGTACTAGGTAACTATTAAATTATTCCGATGTCCTAGCGTTAATTCAATTGGTTTAATTATTAGTTATAGGAACAGTTTTTACTATAATTATAGTCTAAGTTATTAATTTTAATTGTATCCTAATTTTGAATTAGGGTTAAATTAAATTAATTAAAACAAATTATTTAACTAGATACTAACACAAACTTTTCCGTATATTTTTTGTTATAATTATAATTGATAAATGTATTTTTATAAATTAAGAGTTAAACTTACATTATTTTTACTCATTTTATCTTCTTGTCTATTACCTATTTATTAGCTAGCAGTATTTCATAAGCTCACCCGTAAGTCTTGAGCGACAGCTGTACTGACATCCTATTAATTTAAAATAATTTTATTTATAGTAATAACTATATTTTCTTTATTTAGACTTAATTGATTCTCTGTGGGTTTGTAAGATTTACGTTGTGATGAATGTATGGTTATATAAGATAAATCAATCTATGAACGGACAGACTGCCAACACATTATTACGTAGGACTTAGGAGTGCCTTTTAACCACTTAGATTGATTGCACGGAGGTCTATATCTACCTTACTGCATCTCTATGGTGTATCGAGATTTAAAAATATTAAAGAAGTGTAAAATAAATGTGTATAAAAATTGCAAATATTGATTTTCATACATTGACGTGACACAAAACGGTCACAGATTAGTTGAATCGACGATTACGTAGCCTAGTTGTAAATAATATAATACTTATTATATATAACACTTGTCTAATCTAAATACTGTCTTAATATTTTGGCATTTTTGTAATTTAAGATGATAAAGATTATTAAGACGTTACAAACTTGACATTTTTTACGCCCTATGACGTAGTCTGATGCGGTGAAAAGCGTTGAAATTAAGAATGTTTATTTGGAATGTTAAGCTAATACTTAACAAAAAACACTAATTTAATTTAATTTAAAAAAATCTCTAGCAGCACTCGGTCACACATGCTAATGCAATTGTTCATTAGGATGTTTCACTATAAAAATGTTCATTTCTGCTAATCTTTGTATAGCAATTTTTTTTCGGTTTTGAAATTAGGTGTCATTTCTGCGTCTATATATTTATAAAAGCTTAACCAGGCGTACAGTATGAAGCCTGTATGGGAAAGTTACTTATGAACTCCGAGTTATGAGAAATGATCTGAATATCACAGGTATTAAATCCAAGTCTGAAGATAACACTCTTCGTGATAGGCCGAAGACCCAAGGCTATATCCTCACCGACTTCACTTTGACCGATCTCTGGCCATTTAACTTATTTATGAAACTGCATCTTTAGTTTTCTCCTTCATATTATGATATACATATATATATACTGACAGACAATAGTCAGTCAGTATTGTTGTCATCAATATGCGTAAGTAGTTAAACTCTAACGATACAATTGTCAAACTCAAGCTGAGCTTTTGACAACGATATACGAAAAACGTCAAAGCTATGGGAAATAAATTAATTGTAGTTAGTGGTACATTAGGACTAGTTGTAGTCAACTAATTGTGTAAGAAATATACTAACTAATAATTGTAATTATTAATATTAAACATATTATTGATGTAGGAAGCCCATATATGCTGCGCAAGCGGCTACAAAGAGTCTAGCGTGTTTTTATTAAAAAAGATATTGGTTGTTTGTAAAGTAGGTTTACGATCGAGATGTTTACGTGATAACGTCTTATTGGTGATATAAGTTTTTGGGAAGTAAGGAATTAATGAAGATAACAATTTTTTCAAATTTTAAATTACATCTATCGTTTTATTCACACTTTTGATGATAAATTTCGGGTGTAAAATGACAAGTTTACTTATTCGACTATGATATACATTTTTCTTCATACATTCACGGAATGACTGGCAGCGCTCGAGATGAGACGGGAGATCGGTCCGTCTCTCTCTCGTTATACCTGCGATCGCGCTCGTGAGGTTTTGGTGTGACACAAGTTTCTGAACATGTCACCCTACTAAAACGATTTTAAAGACGTTATCACGTCAAAAAAATTAATTCGGTAGTGTGGTGTGAGTTTTATAAACTATCTTTTTAAATTCGGTATTATTTATCCAGACGCTAGAATACAACGTGTTTATATTTATCGTCATTGTCAATTAAAATGTATGCAGTAATCGTGATCGTCAAAAGTTGGCCAACGTTTATATCCAATTCAAAAATAACAATATATATTTTTTTCACGAATATAAAATGATGTTTATCGCTAACATAAAGGCTGGGAAGAAAGCAAAACGTTAAGTAATGTTAATTCCATTAAAAATTCGCGTTTTGCAAACAATTTTTTTTAATATGTAGGCTTTACAGTGATAATATTATAAGTACATAAACTTTTTTGCTATAGATTTTTTTAAAGGAAATAGTATATTAATAGCTCCATAAGGTTAGGTTGGAGGGGCCTGGGGGCACCACGATGCACGACAGCCACCGATGATTTGCGCGGCGCGATGTTTGCGAATGATCGAGCTTATTCGTCACGTTCCGCAAATCTACGAGCCGGAACGGTGTGAACTTCGAAATTATTACCCATAACTTGTGAATCACTGATAAAACCTGCTAAGAAAGACATAAAACAGTCTCTAAGATTAACTTCAAGAAGCTCAATTTATTTTTAAATTTGATCTAATCGGCCTTCTTTTGTTTTACCAAATACCAAATATACCAATACTCATACTTTTAGGCGTATAAAAAAGAAACTAATTTAATCTGTCAAACCTTCAGTAAGTAAAGAATTAACTGAACGTGTGTAAACCCATAGTCAGAAAAGTCAGTAATTGTTATTAAAAATAAAGGCAAGCTTTTGACGTGATAACGTCTTTAAAATTGTTTTAGTCGGGTGACATGTTCAGAAACTTGTGTCACACCAAAACCTCACGAGCGCGATCGCAGGTATAACGAGAGAGAGACGGACCGATCTCCCGTCTCATCTCACTCTAGCGGCATACAAACGAATGGAGATTTTCTCGTGCGGTTAAGTTTTGTAAGAAAAATGTATATCATAGTCGAATAAGTAAACTTGTCATTTTACACCCGAAATTTATCATCAAAAGTGTGAATAAAACGATAGATGTAATTTAAAATTTGAAAAAATTGTTATCTTCATTAATTCCTTACTTCCCAAAAACTTATATCACCAATAAGACGTTATCACGTAAACATCTCGATCGTAAACCTACTTTACAAACAACCAATCTTTTTTTGTAATTTTCTCCATCAAATCGTTTGTAAAACAAAGACAACGCTTCTATTATATAAAGATGCCGAGTCTACTATAAATTCTCTTTACGACTACGAAAACCGACTCGCATAATGTACCCATTTGATTTAAAGGTCATTTAGAATCAAGCACTCTTTCATTTCTCATTACCGTATAATATTACATGTCCTTAGAGAATTGAGAATGCCATGTGTGTTCTGCCATTTTCAATAAATCCCATAACAATGGTCATAGGCGCAGGCGCAGGCCACCATTAGAGGCGATTACGTCACGCATATTAAATGAGCCTTTCATCTCACCGACTATTGTGAGCTGACTTCCTTATGCACAATAGGCAAATGTAAGCGAAATAAAAAGTTGATAACCCACTAAGTATACGAACCTCGTAAGGTGGGGTTTTATTATCATTTGAAAAGTGACTTATGTGGTACAAATATAAAAATGGTTGCAGTAGTATCAGGCAGAGGGCGTTCACAGTGAGTCTCCATCGCATTCGGTCTTGAGTCTTGAGCCTCACATTTCACCTCGCTCAAAGTCTTTCCGGCTCTCTTTGCAACATCTGCAACTGTACGACGTCAGGGCGCGATTTCCTTGCGGATACCAATCAAGCGCCTGCTTGGGGATATGATTGTAATGTCTTCCGAGTGTATGGCCTATCCATTTCCACTTGCGTCACCCTGATTTGCTGGCTGTGCACCAATGAATTTGCATAGCGAAACCCCGAATTTTTATAAAAATCATAGACAAGAGACAAATTACCTTTCTAATATAAGCGCCAAAATTGTTGATGAAAACTTACGATATAAAATTATCTGTTAAAAAATTGTTAATCTTAAAAGTATGAAATCCTCGGTGTCTTTAAAACAGTTCAAATTTCTTAACGCTTTTATCACTACCACATTGCACTATGCAGCATTGATAGTAGATTTTCTTCCCGTATACCGACGTGAGTTCAACCTTTTGCTTGGGTCTGGCAACCTCTACCACCCAAGCACGCTAACCATTATTATTTCGGTCTTCTAGTAAAAATTAAAAGCCAAGGGTGCTGTTGAAAAACAAATTAAAATTTCCATTGTCATGTTAAATGACTGTACAATAAAAACGGGCGAGCTTTTGTTTTCGCGTCGCGTAATATACGCACGAGAGCTTTTTGTCATAAATAAAATAAAACGCTGTATTTGTATCGAAAAACAATAGGCTTATTAATATTATTGAAGGTTTTTTTTATTTTAAGGTAAGATTGTTAAACAAGAATCCGTTGAGTTGATTCGTATATTGGTTTGGATTTCCTACAAAGCATGGTTCTGGCGTAGAAATGATTAACTGATGTACCTAAAAAAATGCTCTTTTATATGATTTTTTGTATTATCTATCAATTAGTGGCGCCTAAAAATTTTTTAGGTCTGGGCCTCAGATCTATATCTGTTTCATGATCATTTGTCAATCTAATAGGTAAGTAGGTGATCAGCCTCCTGTGTCTGATACGCCGTCGACTTTTAGGGTCCAAGGCGGTTTCCTCGCGATGTTTTCCTTCACCGTTCGAGCGAATGTTAAATATGCACATAGATAAAAAGTCCCATTGGTGCACAGCCGGGAATTGAACCTACGACTTCAGGGATGAGATCGCACGCTGTAGCCACTAGGCCAACACTGGTCTGTATTATAGGAACTTAAAAATACTATGCTGATTTACAACTTAAGCGCTCTTATTAAATGATTTATATAAGCTATTTTTTTTAACCTGAACCTAAGACCTCAGCAATAAACTACTAAACCAATCTTACATGAGACATCTGAAATCGTAATTGGCACCTTAAGTGAGTTTAACTGTCTCTCAGAGTCGAACCCAGAACTATAACGGACGTGTGTCGCCATCTACCGATAACAACAGTGATGTCGGCATGTCTGACCTTAAAATTGTCCGTACACTTTATATTCTATTTCCGTTTATATTAATTAACCTTTACATTAATAAATACTAAACTAATTTTATTAAGAGGTTATGCTGATACCTCTAAAACGGACGTGAAATATGTATTACTTTGTCATAAACATTTGTTTCCCGTTACTACGCTAATAACTAGCTTAGTTTAAATTTCACGTACAAATAATTATTTTTATATTCAAAAATGAATTCAAACGTAGAACTGTCCAAAAATATATAACAAAGCCAGAATAGAGGAAACTTATTTGAGAGGAGTAAGAGGTATATCACAAATGGTCGCATTGAAAATTATTCGTTTTCCATTAAATATGTTTATACTAATGATATTTATTATGTAAGAGGTAAATTGTATTTAAATGTGCAAGAGAAAATATTATATTGTACATGTTTCTCAAAGATAAAAACATATGATTTTTCTAATATCAAATAAGATTTCCATTGAGAAAATAAATTACACAACCAGACTTGATAATTTATCTAAAAGATGGTCCAAAATACAAATGTTATAAAGTTTTTTTGGTTATTATTTGAAATTTTAGTTATGGAGTTTTTAGGTTTGAAACAATACTAATTAAGTTATTTGAACCAGGATGAACCACAAATTTAAACCACTTTTTAGTTATTGTATTGGCAAATCATAATAGACGAAAAATTCGCAACACATTCAAACCATGCGGGTCCAATCCAATGAATGTATTAAATCAAAAAGTGAAAAGTTTTATAGGCTCTCATGAAAACTCAATTCGCGTCCATGAAAAACCACTTTTAAATCCACAAAGCCTATTAAAATATAAACACGCTAGCATCGTTATCCAACTTTTCATTTAACAAACAAATCGATATAATCTATTCTGTCAGCGCCCACGCAATGTATGAAAACACGGCTATACAATGTATAGAAGCGGCGATTGTGAACATTAGCGGGATTGACAGGAACAAGCCGCTTGTTACCGCGCCCGCTACCAGATGCGTATCGTACCTTTGGGCTACTGCTTTCGTATCTTTGTATTTAGAACGCTGGATGAGTTTTACGTGTTAAAAGATTAGCTAATTTGCAATTCTATCTGTTTTGTTTCAATTTGCAATATTCACACAAAATAACGTGCTTTTCACAGAGCCTTTTAATATATTTAACTTGCTTTAGCAATGTAGCATCGTACTAATTGGTCTACGCTTATATATATAAATATTTGTATAGGTAGGAACAGTGAAATGGAATTGTACCTATGAATGGCAGTAGAAAAGTTTTCTATAAAACTTCAAACATTTTAAGTACGTAGTAGAAGATAATCACGGAAATGCGTTATCGATATTCAGTTTTAATTAGCCTTCGCATCGTGGTAATTCTTCGTGCCAGTTCTTCTTTTCCGTTCTACGCCCTTGATTTGAGAACTGGCAGTAATTGTAAAATTAGAAGCATTTAATGTATGTTTCTTTTTTGACGTTCATAAGTGTACATTGTGTTACCTATATGAATAAATGATTTTTTTGGTAATGTCATTATATAATCGTGTTGACGTTCGTAATTTGAATATTAAGATTAGATTTATAACAACATTTCAGATAGATAATACATGGAAATAGAAAATAAATGACATGCAAATAGGCGATCTTTTCCAGGGAATATACATGCGCGAACAGTTCTCGGGGTGTAAATGGGTGCATAATAAGCATCCATTCAAAATCAAGGAGACATTCCGGTATAATGGGAGCTGCTACACATGTTTGTGTGTTCGTACGCCCCGGACATTTGTATGGCCGCGAATAATGATTTACTTATATCTATAGAATCGTTATCTTAAGTTTCGGGTGCGAAATTCGGAATTTGTATTGTTTGCAAAGTTTTCAGAATAATGAGAGCTGAATTTTAATATTGCGGCTTATCAGATTTTTTATGAAGTCACGAATACTTGTTTATACATCTGAGCTATATACATACCTATGTATCGGTCAAAACCAATTAAATTTTTATGTCAAGTCACAAGAATATGCTAAAATTAGATTTTATTAAAATTATAAAATATAAATTTAACAGTACACCAGCAATATTTGGGAAATCTTATTTAAAAAAAATTCAATACGCATACATCAACTAATTTTAAAATGTACTCTCTCCAATATAAACTTTCTACTACGAAAAGCATCAACTAGCAAGCTCTCATAATAGGCGATAAACATGCCGTTGCTACCCGAAGCCTACAGAAACTCTATCAAAACGAACAGAGCCAATTGTGGCCTCTCACTTTGTCCTGGGAATTTAGCACCTGTATACAAAATCACACGGCATTAACAAGTGGGAATAATTGGATTAAAGCGAGAATGGATCTCCTTAATTATAAATACTCTGTTATAATAGTAAGCTGTTGAATTTGGAGTTAACTCAGATGTATTATAATCATTTTAAAATTCTATTTATGAATGTTGGTTTATCATCTCGTGTATTACAGATATAATAAAGGATTGTACACGTTGAACATAAAACCTTGTAGAACTTGTCTATTTTTGTTGATATATAAAATATAGATATATTTTTCTTTTATATATACGATAATATACCGAGGTTTCAATATTGTAAGCACCTGTTCGAGAATATTTTAATTAACCATGTCCAATCATTCTTTAAATACATTTTCTATACTTTTTTGTCTGGTATCAAATGTTTTAATGAATTTTGTGTAGTTGAATTTTACCCAACATCCTTCGTAAATATATTCGGTTAAAATCGATATTCTGCAATAACACTTGTTTGATTGCTTGATTGAATCAGTAGAAGTATTAAAAAAATATAAAATTTGGAAATAATAGATCGAACAGATATTAAGCACAACTTTATAATACACATTTATAGCTACGGTTAATACATCGTGTTTTTAATTGCCATTGTCACTAATGAGCTGAGTTGGAATCTTATATCGACCATAATAATATAAACAATTCATAATATTTTATATCTTCTAGGAGTTAATTAGGCCTTTAATATCAGAAAAAAGTTTCGATAAATTGCTTATATAAAGAACAAAGACAACCTTAGTGGTGGATAGCACAAACACTTTTTGTGTATGTTTATAAATTCTAAATTTGAATTTTAAGTTTGCTCTTTTTATAAAAAGAAAAATTATTAGGCCTTAGTTAATACGAATTTTAGTTTTTTTTTTATTTTCTATGAAAATAACTTTGATTATTTTGTGTTAGACTTTACTTTGTCGTCAAATAGTACTCTTATTATAAAATTCTAACCTTTTCATAAATTTTGCTACGGAATATTGATCGATTAGAAGGCAATCTAGGCGCTAAGCTGCGATTGTAAATATCGAGTAGTAAGTTTGGTATGCGTCGACGGTAGCCTATAGGCTTATTATATTACAATACTATTAGCATCGCTCGGATGTATCGCCTCTGTATCGAATGCCATCTGATCAGATAAAATCGACACCATTGTTTATGGACAGTGCTAATTTCTTTACGAATTTTTATTTTACACAGATTATTAAGCGATCTAAAAACTTGTCTGTGAAATATTTCTACCTATCATAAGGTAATCTGATCCTAAGCTTTGTCATTTCCTGTTTGAATACGAAGATATAAAGATATAAAAATTCTAAATAATTTCCTTCGATTTGAAAGTTTTTTTATCAAGCCTTTATTGCTGACAACCTGTATAATATATTAACACTTATGAAGTAACATAATAAAACTTAATTCTATCACATAAATAAAACTTAATTCTATCACATAAATAAAACTTTATCTAATACATCTTATGACCCGTTTTAGGTAATCAGCGTGGCCTGCGACACATAGGCCTGTTCCAGCTGCTTCCATTTTTTTCTCATGTTAGCTCTTCTTGACCAAGTTGTGCCTCCTATTCTATTTATATCGTCTGCCCATCTCTTGCTCGGTCCTCTTTTCCTTTTTCTATCGGGTGGATTTGAAAGTAGTATAGTAATTCACATCGACGACTTCGTAGCTTAGAATCATTCATTTCCGTTTAGCTTTAAACAAGGAAATTTTCACACAATTTAGTACACATAGATGGCGCTACTAGTCTAAATATATGTATAACTTTTAGTTAGCCCTAACCTTCAGAAGACACATGTATACATTTGTAATTTGATTGAAGGACCTTTGTTTAAAAAAAAGACAAAAAGGAATTGCGAAAAAAATACTATTGAAGCCAAGGCCTGACGTGGCAGTGGACGCCCCAAAGACTACAGATTATAACCACAAAATAATTTCGTATAATATAAACTGTGAGTAAACTACAGATACACAGTAGATAAGTTTAGTTCATATTGCTATACAAGGAAGGCCATATCTAATTCATTTGCGATGAGAAGTTAGTGAAATAAATTAGCCGAGACAATAATAGGCAGGCATTGTGACGTCACAGCTAGAAAGCGCACAGAACAACCGTGGATCCAAAACGGATCGCTACCGAATGGGTACCGTCGGAAAATCAACCCATTTAATAAGATTTAAGATCTTCAAATCCGAGCACTGATAAGAGGCTGCCCCGATAGCCCGTAGTTCTTCTGACGACGATCATATGTGTGTTATCACTTACCAATATGTTTGTAAAATATAAACATATGTATGTTTTGGTCACAGCTATTACTTTACCTAATCTTTACCTAATTCTTTTTGGTCATATTGCCCGTTGTGTTGGACAAGCTGGTTGTCGTCGTCAATATGGAAGGCAAGCTACGCTAAGGGAAGCAATAGACCGAACAAAGTGGAGAAATATGACTAGCAATAGGTACCTTACAGTGAGGCGACCTTCAGCAATGAAGAATACGACTAATAATAATAGATAATAATAATCTTTATTCATTTTTCTCACAAAAACTTAGTACATAAACAAATGACAGTTATATTCTATCTACTATATAAAAATAAGTCGGGTTTTCCTTCCTGACGCAATAACTCCAGAACGCACGAACCGATTTCCACGGTTTTGCATTCGTTGGAAAGGTCTCGGGCTCCGTGAGGTTTATAGCAAAGTAAATTCAGGAAAAATTTCAACAGAAAAGCGGGATCACCAAACGGAATGTTACGAGTTCGCCGAGTTTGCTAGTTATAAATAAATAATTGTCTTTCTAAAAAGAATCTTAATTATAAATAAGGTCTTTAAAATTTTAATTAAAAACAGTGATGACATTGGTTGATGATTTAATTGTTATTTAACTAAGCAGTTAAAAAGCGACTCGCGCATATCTTGATGAATAAAAATGTATCGCAAAATATGTTGCTAAGCTCAAATCTCGAAGACGGCTGGACCAATTCGTGTAAATTTTAATTTATTTATTATTTAGTACTTAGATTGTTACTACTGAAAATAGTAAAATCGAGTAGCATAGCAAAATGTTCCATATGTTGGTATTTAGCTACTAAAAAGTTATCCTAAGTAAAAATCATATTAAGGCGAAACGAAGTTCGCGGAAGCAGCTAGTGTTACTATATTTATGTCACTAGATTTTTGTGTTATCGAACGCTTTCACAAAATCTGCTATCTTCCGTCCATCTATTGTTTTTTCATTATGATCTAGTTTGTATGCTATCGTTACTCAGCTATCAGATGGACAGAGGCGAGTGCGTTAGACGGTAGTTAGTTAGGCACAATTATTATTATTTAGTGCGGCTCACTGCGGCGGGACAAAGCCTACACCCACGCGTCTACGCACGCTAAGTATCTATGGATAAGCCATAGATAGTAGAAATATGTTGAAATTTCAAATTTTGGACCTGCATCCTAGTTAAGATACTATGCAGTCATACTATATGATATAGAATCATTCGACCAGTGTTTCCCAACCTCTTGTGTCATGCCCCACCTTAGCCTACCCCCTATGTAACATACATAATATTTGTATTAACAACTTCAATTGTTATTTGTACACTTAAGAAATTTAAATGATAGGTTTTAGGAAGAAATCACTAGGAAATTGTTAACGAAATAAGTAAATATTCAAAACATAATGAAAAATTGGAATTCAAATTACAAATAATTTTTATAAATATTTTTCTATATTAGTGAGCACCTTGCGCTTGATGCTTGCTGCACAGAGATTTTATATTAAGTTCCAATTTGGTGAGGTTAGTCTCAAGTCTCCACCTTATGTTATAATCAGCTGATTTCCATTGCCCCCCTTAACAATCAAATTGCTCCCTTGTTAGGCGTGGACCCACGTTGGGGAAAACTGCTTTAGACTCACAGACTACATCCGCTGATCTCACAAACTTGTCTAGATCTCAATTTCTATTGAGAGTGTTACTCTTAGTAGTACCAATTCAGTTTAAAACCAGATTCCCTCTAAAAGAATATCCATACTTTGCTACTGTTATGTAAATCGTATTTAAGTATACCCATTTATAATTTTACTCTTAGATCTCTCTGCATCTTCTACCGCATTTACCATGGAGAATGGTCAGAGGAGTTGTTCGAATTAATACTTGCAGCTGAGTCAGACGCGGACGTCGAGACAGAATACGAAATTCCACCAGTACCAGCTTGACGTCCGTCGTGCCACAACTAAGCGTTATGTAAGGCAGTTTTTGCCGCTCATCACCACTATGTGGAACAAGCTACCCACTAAAGTATTTTCAAACCAATTCGACTTAGGGTCCTTCAAGGAAACAATGTACAATTCTTAGCCCTCGTGCATTGAGTGTCCATGGGCGTGGTATCCCTTAACATCAGGTGAGCCTCCTCCATTCACCTCCCGATTTATATAAAAAATATTAATTTATTTTAATACAACACATTCTAGTATGAATAACATTAATAATAGGGTTGAAAGACTTGGCAATTGGCAATTAAATTGAAAGATTTATAGTTCTATTATCTGAATTTTTGATTTAAATGTTTTGTGTTTAAATTTTAATTTGGCAAGGTGATGACTATAGGGAATATATTAAGATGTGATCCTTTAATTGAATTGTCACATCTGCATTTTTCTTTGACTTTCAATTCTATATAAATTATAATAAATAAATGAAGAATTGTATATGTATTATTATAGTATGTATATGTAGTAATATTTCTAACATGTTAAAACTTTTTTTATGCTGCTAAGATATGGGGTCCTAATTAGCGGTCGCCGGTTTTTAATGTATGCGCGAATGCTGGTTTGCTTTTAATATGCAAATTTCATGAATCCTAATAAATCTGTGAAGCGTGAAGGTGTAGCAAACTACGTAAATAACACTGTATGACATATAATGTCGACGCCTTTTACATTTTATACTCATAATGGAGCGACAAAAGGTTTCAATTTAACCAGGCGTAATTGCTACGCCTGGTTGTTTCAATAGAGCATTTAACAGATGTTATTTTGTACCTACATTTCGTAACAATTCCGTATTTTAATTATAGAAAACGGGCGTGAAACTTTTGACATTGCTATTGCAATAGCATATAATTTATATGAGTCTTCGTAGTCCGGAAAAAGTCATAGTATGCCGGTGGATGTTCATTGTTGATTAATCACACCTACAATGTATCTAGTAGGTCTTGGATTCCAAAAAAAAAATCACATGGTTTAAGTTTGAAATAAACTTTGCAATTTTCCTGCCCCATACTGAATACTCTACATGACTTTACATAAAAAATGCATTCATATTCATGGCTTAAATTGTATTAAAAGTATTTTATATATTTCAGTGTTATTAAATAGAAATTCGGTAGTGATCTAAGACGCTGACCTTATTACTGTGGTACAGTATTTCCCTCAAATAGTTTAGTTTCGGCTTTCCAAGAATGTTTTCGTGAATTTCTTGCTAGTATCGCGGCAGCAGAATTTTGGTTCATTATAATTCTTTACCTGTGTGCCATTTACCAACCAGTCAAAAGCTTCACTAAAACCTTTAAGTATGAGAATACCAAATAGATATAATTCGTTGTAAAATTATTTTGCTGTATAATAAAACCGAGCACATTCAGTATATTATTATTTATCACGAAAGGATCAAGACAAAATCACTTTTGTCATTTGAGTATTTTGGTGATACAAACATCGTGAGGAAATCGGCTTGTCTTAGACCCTAAAAAAAAGTCGAAGGCGTGTGTCAGACACAGGAGGCTGATCACATACTTGACTATTAGATTTAAAAATTATAATGAAACAGATTCAGAAATCTGAGGCCAAGTCCTAAAGAGGTTGTAGCGCCACTGCTTTATTTTAATAAACATGATAACTAAAAGTCATTGCACATATAGTATTGTTAATTGTATTTATTGATACAGCACATTTAATGTTAATTGATCTAATCATTATTGTTACAGGAAGAACCAGCTACGTCTGGCGACAGCGGGGATGAGAGCGGTAGCGAACCTGACTTTATGTACAATCCCCAACAGAACCAGAAGGATTTCAATTGCGATAACGAATCAGTTTCAAATAAAAGGTATAACCCAAACTTTACTTCATCCATCAAACTAACTTTTATGAAAAAAAAATGTTTTAAATGTAATTAATTAATAGACACTTTTAATTTCTCTGTAGGTTTTTTAGAAGTTTAAAGTATATATCGACAATCCCATATGAATGAGATCAGTTCAAACATATTTTGCATTGTCAGAATCAGTCGAATACGATGATTATATTTTCTTTACAGTATTTGATATACACGGGTAAATTAAACTTTTCCATAGAAAGTTAATTAAAGAAATATATGAAAATCTTGTAAAATACATTTTCAGGGAATCCGAAAACCAGCCCTCTACATCATCAGCAAACCAGGAAGAAAGCAAGTCAAGTCAACCGTCACTACCCAGACTACTTCCAAAGATAGATCTACCAGGGGGCGCCATGTTGTACCCCTCAGGGGTCCTAGCTGGCCTGGAAGGTTTGGGGACCAATTTGGGACTTGGAAATTTGGCTATGGGATATCCGCCTAGCTTTATTTTAGGTTTAGCTAATCAAGGGCAAGAAAATGGTTAGTAGACTAGACCAAACAGATAAGTACTGTCTGTAATTATAAATATAAAAGTGTATTAGTACACTTAATAAAATCATACAAATTAAAATTATTTATTAAATATCATTCAGATACTCTTTATTTAGTAGAGTTCTGTGACAACTTTTGTATCTAATTCGACACTTTTGACATGTCATGGGATAATATTTTACATACAAAATAGGTATTACTAGTTTAATAAATATTTTTAATACGTATCAAGTAACTGATGACAAGTATTTTCCTTTGATTAAGATTTGATTATTTTATAATTAAGCGATCGTTAACTAATTTACGTGTATTTTAGCATCATCATCCAACCAGCCACAGTTCATCACGATACCACTTTCGATGGCAGTAGCAGCTGGTGCAGGCGCTCCGAACGGCGCCGGCGCATCTAGCGACGACAGCAGTGAACTACAGGATCTTAGTACGGGCATACGGAAATGATTGTAAGCTTCACTTATTAAGTTTCTCATGTAAAAAAATATAAAATATTTAATGAGAAATAAAAGTCTTTAAACATTATGAGTTCTCTAATAAAAAATATAACTAAAAATACACACTAGAACTGTATTGTTATTTTTTTTAATATTTTTTTTACATACGTTTGACAAATTGAACAATTCAGTAAATAACTAAAATATATCACATCAACCACGTGTATTTATACCTTTTTTGTTTCAGATAGTCCCGAGAAGATTTCATAATATCCTCTTAACCAATAACGTATATAATGTACCAAAGTACTCGTAGATACGATTAAGTTCCTTAAAGCTCATTATTTTGAATATGTGCATTCATTTATAATCCATATAGATTGTGTTACAAGAATTACGTAATTACCAAATGTTGCTGTTTATTCGTTATATCAAATACTCATGAACGTACTTCAAGCCTTTTGTATCACTTTGCAATTAAATAAATGAGACAACACTTTGATTCAAATACGTTTTTGAATAGACATAATAATTTATAAATAATTAAACTTTTTTATAATATTGGCAAATGAGATATTTGTGTTATAATATATAATTTAATTCCTATAATTTTCTTATTAGTTCTTGATATTTTCCTCGCTTAAACATAAGTTTGTTTTCATTTAATGAGATAGAATGTCACGTTTATTCAATATATACTTCCCTATTTTGTATGCGGAAACACAGCGTCCAACTTCATGGCCCGTGATCCGTCAAGCATATTTAATTAAATAAAAATTGTTTTCAATAATACAGTTGTTTTGTGTGTACAGCCTAGAGTAAGCCCGATAGGATAACAGTTTTTGATGTGTATCCAGGATGTAATTAATATTAGCGGTACAAGGACACTCGCCGTGAATTTGGCGTCACCTTTGTATAGTACGCCTTATGATTAGTATAAGTGTTAACTATTTTCAGAAATACGTGTATTTTTGTACTAAACTGTGAAAAATTTGTTGTCCTCTAATTTATTACCACGCCTTGTATTATTTTCGTATCCCAAGTGTATTTATCCGTTGATTTAAGAGAATCAATCTAATGTAATACAATCTAGTGTAAACCAAGCGAAATATACATACTTAATTAGTGTCGAGCATAAGCTTCTTTACGTTTTGGACAGTTTTCTATTGTCTATGAGTAATGACAGTTACCATAAAGTTAGAGACATAGAGAACATGCTAACACAAGCTATACTTAAATAAAAAGATAACGTAATAGAAAAAGATTTGATATCGAAAAGCATTACTTCAAACTACTATAGAATTGTATTCGTAAATACTATATACAGTAATATACTACTCGTATATACCACACACATGAATAATGTTGCTGGTGTATATTGAGTATTCGAAAACTTGAACCGAATATTTAAAACTGTAGCAAAGTTAGCTAAAGGTATAATAGAACTCGAATCTATCGAACAAAAATACAAAAAGTTCCAAGTGGCTATGTTCGACACAATTCTTATTTTTCAGTTTTATAGTTTCATGTTTAGGTTCTTAAGTTGCAAAGCATTTATTATTTAATTTTGTGTCCCTTGCATGAATTTTAACAAATGTTGATATTGTATGTAAAATGTCGACTTGATTTAATTGTATTACTTAATTAGTTATATTTTAGGCGGGAAATCGTAGACTAAGAACGGTCGAGTTTGGTTTGTGTATTAAATGTTCCTTTTCACTTAATAAAAGTTATAAAATATTTGTGTTTTTTTTCTATGAACCCAAAGCGTTGACAGAACTGATAGTCAATTTAATTTTACGTGAGTAAGGGTCAGCAGTTTGTTATTTTTACTTTTGCTAGTTAAATGCGCGAAGTCCCCATTACATCAGTACAGTATCGCTATATTTATTTAGTAGCTTTTACCTCCTAATACACACTTAACTCCTATCACAAATTTCACTAAGATCAACTAGAAGTTTAACCAGGTACATGGATAAAAATGCATGATTATGCCAAATAAACTGCATCAAGAGCACACCCCACACACACACACCTTCACGAACATACTTACAGACAACACACCCGAATTAGGTATACTTAGTTAAATATACATCTATTTGAAGTTATACTTCTGTAGGCCGGTTATGAAAAATTGATGAGAGTGAAATTTTACGATGCGCGCGCACCGTGACACCAAATTAACAGAATGAAGTTGCCCACTAAATCGCTCATTAAGTTGAGGAAATAATTTCACAAGGCGCATGTTGGAAACGCACGCCGCCTCTGTTCACAATATTTATAATATTTATGCACATGCTTTGAGTTTCTACATTTAATTTTTATTTAATTTTTCAAATGTAAACTGAACTTTATTGATATATATATTTATTGACTCTTTTTCCAGTCTTTGATTATTTAATTGTAATTAATTATTTGCATGCAATCAAAAACTATTTTTAATAATGCCAAAGAAGTATAACTTCTTACGTGCGTAAGAAGCGAGCATTATCTTTTTGTATATATTATGTATTCCATCTTTGGCTATATCTTTAGTATATGTTTTTTGTAATATTATTTATTTTAAGTTAGCTAAAATAATAGCTGTTAATGTGTCTCTTATTACTGATAGAAGCTTATATTTTTTTAAGAAAACAAAGCTTAACGCAGGCACAACGAACATTAGTAACCGTAATTTTTAACAAGAACATATTCACAAAAAAGTTATGGGAAAAAATATTTACACGCTCCATTTCTCTTAATTAATATAAGAATAGCTAACTGAACTTAATATTTTTTTAATGCATTTCTGAGAGTTCGTTGGAAAATCGATAATCTATAAATTCCTTTGTATTTATTCTTTTGTGCAATGTTTTTAGTTTATAATAAATAATTATGAACTTTCTTTATAGTTATGATATTTAATTGGATTATTACCCTTTAGTTCCCAGTTCGCATCGGTATAACGATAAACTGTGCTTTGAGACTTAAACAAAAAACTAATTTAAAGTATAAAAATACATCGTAATGCCCCATAATATAAAGGTATATTCCACAGAGTACACGTCTAAACGCCAATAGATTTATTAGTCTATATTCTTAATTAAATGTTCTCTAGTACAGATTACGACCATTTTAAATGTATAAAGTGGTTTTAATTAAAAAACGGACCATTT
Source organism: Pieris melete (assembly GCA_963693345.1). Taxonomy (NCBI): domain Eukaryota; kingdom Metazoa; phylum Arthropoda; class Insecta; order Lepidoptera; family Pieridae; genus Pieris; species Pieris melete. Next base: position 412,835 of record CAVNZK010000096.1, on the reverse strand, counting down.
CGTTTCATTAGCTAGCTCCATCAATATTCAGCTTTAATAAAAGCTGACGTCTACAAATGACTTGGAGCGTCTATATTACAAATAGGTATTTTCTTATTTGCATTGAAACAAGTTCTATTTTGTATACGTTGACAAATTTTCAATTTAAAAATGTATTGAGAGCATTTGTTCAATTTATTTGACTAGAGAAATAACCTTGGTATTTTTTCAAAATAAAGTAAGTAAGAAATTCAAAATAACATACCGGATTAATATAGTGTTTGATAATTAAGTAATTTTTGAGTTTGCTTAATGCACATGTGATAATAATAATAAAGATATTTTGCCAAGGCTTTGACAATATCGATTTTTAATGCCATAATGAGCCGTTGGTGGAAGACAAAATTTGATGAAGAAAAAGAAAGATGAAACAACCGTCAATTGTTTTTCAAGAAGCTCTTGTTTTTGAATTTCCTATACTATTTAAACAGTAGCTAAGTTATATACGGGTTATATTTAACCAACAACTTAGTTGTATCACCTCACACTTTTTAAAGGTGAACTCATTCGCAAGCCAATTCTTCAAAGTCTAAATATTTCAAATTTCAATCATATTCATTTGCTCATTAAACCAGTAATGATACTTATTACCATGTTAAGATCTGTATATGTTAATCTAATTCCTAGGATTCCTAATGCAGATATCCTTGCGACATTTCGATGACTCATTTACCATCATGGTTGCTAGTTTTAGTACCTATATTATTATTTACAATATTACCACCCTACCGGGAAGACTTAATTCGGCTGCTTTTGCGAGAAAAAAGATTAGGTTATTATCTATTATTGAAATGGCGAGGCTTGTTACATATATCAGTTACTTCCATAGAGTTATGCAGCCCCGGAACACCATATTATATGGTATGCTGTTGTGGGGCTCAGTGGCCGATATTCAAGATATTTTTGTATTACAAAAAAGAGCAATACGCGCTATATATATATATATATATATATAAATTAAAACCGCGTGTCTCGCAAAGAGAATTATTTAAAGAAATCAGTATTTTAACAATTGTCTCCCAAAATGTGTATGAAAATATTATGTATGTTTATAAAAACATAAATACATTTCTAAAGCACAGTGACGTCCACAATTTAAAGACAAGAAGTAGGAATAGACTTGCCTTTCCAGCTTTCAGACTTCATAAAACTGTTCAGCCATTTATGGGGAATACAAAAAAAAATTAAAATTAAAATTTTTGAATGTTAAAAAATTAAAATTAAAATGTTGGAAGATAAATTTTATTTTTGTTTAAAGATTTGTTCTGGTCTTGTTTAAAGATTAATTTTTATATACATATTCCTATACTTTCCCAGAGCGTTTGGGGTTAAAATAATGAAGAAGAACGCTAAAGCAATGCATAGAGAACGCTAAGCAATTATATCTTTGATCAATATACGTTAAGTGAAGGCCCGCGTTCAGACCTTTTAGCTAATATCCTGATAACCAATATTCTATAAGACCTTTTAGCAGCTCATCTGATCAACCAATACGTTACAGAACAACGTACTACGTAAAATTCAACATAAGAAAATCTGTGTCGCCGCAGCCCGCACCTAGCTAGTTCTAGGAAATATTCGGAACGAGTTTTCATCAAGTTTTCCGGTGCCTAGAGTATTGTAAAACGTGATTAACAATTCAGTGAATAGCATACATAAATATTTGCTAACAATCATTCTATGGACGCATTATTTTAATAACCTGTGCCGTAATTGGGCGCGAACGTCAGATGGTAGGGTTACCATGACTACGAGCACATTGCAACCCCTAATGTCTTGCCCATACAGAGAATGTATTTCACTGATATTCTTTTTATGCAAAAATAGGTGATCATGTCTATATAGACATATTACCTATAGACCTTACGTTGGATTTAACAATGAAACCGGAATCGAATAGGATGCTGAAGACGGTTTTTGCACTACAATATACTACTTCAAGGCTGCTGAAATTTACTAACACCTGTACACCGTCCTGAATTATATGAATACTTTAAAAGTTGTATATTAAATTATCTTTAGACTTTAGATAGTTTTTTTTATCGATGTTTTAACGAGGATGATCACTGGTTCATAAGAAAACTATTGGCGTTACCAGATACACTGTATAAGGTATCAAATGAAAAGACAATTCTCAATAAAGATAAAATTTTGGCCAAACGTTCTGTATTAATATTTTCATTACGAAGTATTAATAACATAAGATTTTTTCTTATGAATGATGATAAAATTTTGAAAAAAGGTGATTATACTAAAAGCAACTTTTGTGTACAATGTAACAAAGAATGTATTTTAATTTTAGAAAGTTTTTTACAGTCTTAAATTTAAAGCCGGCTTTCAGCAGGCCCTGTGGCGCAACGGATAACGCGTCTGACTACGGATCAGAAGATTCCAGGTTCGAATCCTGGCAGGGTCGCAGTAATTTTTTATAAATTTATACTTTTGCAATAGTTAATTTTTTTGTCATATAAATAAGCGTTGCCCTTCTCTAACTATGACCGGGGCTTAATATTTTTAATTTACATTCCCTAAAGAAACAATTTCAAAAATTAACAAATTTTTACCAAATAAATATTTAAAGAATTGTTTTAATTTAGCTGTAGCGTTAGGTATTGTTTAAAAAAAATGTATAAAAATAAATTTTGTAGCGAAATGATTTATTAATAAAAAACCTGTTTAAACCATTATTTTCACTGAATATAACAGTTAATAACCAACAATGTTTTTATTTATTATCAATATACATGCAAATAGGTTAAGTAAGATTGTTTCTATTAAAACATGGTCACCATAAAGAAATCAGTATGTGTGCTCACGCGCACCCCTAAACCGTCGCGTCCGCTCCGTGTATGGTTCTGTTCATTGTCCTAACTGCCTGCTGACGGCTGAAGGACGATATTCGTTTAATAATGATACGTACAGGGTAATTAACAAAATACATATGTACATAAATATATAGCTACAACATATAAATATCGCAACTAACAAAAATAGGTTCAAAATAAGCTTCATCGGAATAATACGTGTTGTAGTGATTTCATTTTCCATTGCTACGGAAGCAAATATTTAGATTTAATGTAAATTACAACTGAAATTTAGAAACCTTCAGATTTTTAAGCTTGTGCTGAAAAATTTAATTTGTAATACAAATTACTTCGTTATAACACTAAGAACCGATAAGAACTAAATGACCATAAATTATTAGTAAAAATAATCCTGTCCAAAGAACGTATAGTTAAGTTCTTTTTACCAATTCAGTTCTCACGTACTATATAACCAGTGCAGAGTGCAACCGTTTCTCAGGACCTACATCTTAGAACTAACTAGACACGATGGCTCGATTGGATTCCAAGAAAGAGTCTGCGCAAAGCGGTGGAAGTCAGTATAAATCTCTAAAGCTCCACGGGTACAGCAAGTGTCAATCACGGAGATACAAACGTAATCAGGGAACAGTGTGCCTTAATAAGGACGCAGTATCGGAGAAAAAAGGCAAAATTATGAGATGGACTGATCGTGTTACGTGAGCCACAAAAACTACTCGATCTGCTCGTAAGGATCCCGGGTTCCTTTACACCACGCGATATCTGATACGACTGTCAACTGTCAATTAATTTTCCAAATTCAAAATTACATAAAGATAAACTAGTCTGTTGGTTCGAGGGCAAATTTCTAAATTCAAATACGTTTTCCGAGTGTGCAAGGTGGTACTACTGACAACGTAAACCTTTTTAATGCATTTCACAATAAATGTTATCAATTTTATGCAATAATCGTGTCGTTCAGTTTAATACTGTCATAAGTTGTAAGATAGGGAACAGTCCTGATATGCAGGCATACAAGGCGTAACTCCGTCTCCTCCATTTAGGTGTAAGCACACGGGGTGGTTGTTCATATGTAATTTAAAAAAACAACCTTTTGACAATGTTTTATGGTTTTATTGGATAACATTGGTGTAGTATTTTTGTTTAATCTAAATTGTATTTGAAATGTGAATTAGCGTGTATTTCATTTTAAAGGTTACCTTACAAGGTACTGTTTTCCTATGAAGTTTGAATAATTATTTAAAAACCATATTTTGCTGTAGGAGTGAGATGAGAAGAAAAATGCACGAGTGTGTGATGATCCACGCACGTAGCTTATGATATTCAGCGTACGCAGTTAACAAAAAGCGGTCGCGGCCATTTTTGCGTCGCGCGCGCACTCCGGGGTTATTACGGGAAATCTTATGTTAATTACAATTATATACTCGTACGTGCACCGTCACATGCGCCCTCGCAAAAACATATCCTATACAATTTTAATGCATTCACTGGAATTTACGGCGCATTCCCTCAGCGATTAAAAAAAAACGTGTAGTGTAGAGCGACGTGGATCGAATTTTGATAGACTTGTCTAGTAATCGTATTGGCATTTTAGTAATGGGTGGAGTCTGGTGGCACACCTCTTCATCAATATATATGTACGAGTAAATAAATAATCTATACATATAATAAAATTGTATGGCCGACGTCGTCAATAGTCCAGAAAAACCTATACAAATGAAGTCTTACATTAGTGGAAGGCATCACGTGGTTCTTTTCTTCAGTATTGTAAGAATTTCTATAAACTATACCTAGTATTAAAAACACAATTTTCCTATGCATTATGCATTTTTATTCTTCGAGCTTTTCAAAATCTTATTTATTGCATGCCTATGCCTATTTCTTAACGTAAACCAGGAATTTAATTCCCGCTAATACAATTACAGATTACTTTCCTTATCAATTGAATAGCAGAAAACCTATTTAGAGCTTAAGAACATTTTAACCAATGCAAGGTTTTTGGTAGCAAATGGTCTATTTCAATCGTTCCGAACTTCGTTCTGCATTTCGTCATGATCGTAGAACAACGTCGGATTTGAAAAAAAAACAAAATCCACTTTTTTATCATTCTTGAATACTAAATTGACTAAATATTACGGCTACATTAAAAAAAAATTCAAATAAATGAGTCGGTAAAGTGACGGATTTGATAGAAACGTGATTTTTCTAGAAAACTGAGTTATTTAATGTTATTATTTTTATTTTGTTTGAAAACAAACCCTTTTGTTTGTTTGTATGCCAATTTTCATAATAACAGAATATAAATTCAAATAGTTATAACAAAAACTAACATGATTATATTATTTTGAAATGTCTGCCCTGTAAAGTTTACTATTTGTCAGATCCGTCACTATTCTGCGACTATGACGATTTATTTAGAATGCCTAGGTGTTTAGGTGACTAGGTAAATACACAAACATCTTGGCTTTTTACAAGGATCCGTACGAAGTCGCGAGAACCAACTCGTGTAGGCTAAATGTCCACGGTATTTATCGATGCATTTATTCAACTGTTTTTGTTTGTTTTTACAATTATGGATACAAAGTTATGTTTATATATCTTATGTATACGAGTTTTTTGAGACAATATGCTCTAAGGTGCATACATATGCATATATATTGTAAGTCTAATTACAGGTATGACATGTTGTAGGCAAAATGATAGCCGATGATAGAAATGGAACTTTTTTAAATTAATCAACGATTTGGTAGATATTTGTTTTAACTAATACAGGATACGTTTTAGTATGACGAGTACTACAGTAAAAATTATACGTGTAAATAAATAAGTCATTAATTCAAAGTAAAAATCAGCTTTTTGTAAAGCGATGGACGAACTCTATTATTATAAATATACTTTCGACTATAAATTACAAGATACCTTAATTCAAATCGAAATTTATTTATTTATTAATATTTGTAACATAAACTAATGAACGCCAATATTTTCCGTACAATCAAGTTTACAAAAAGAGTTCAACATCACATGAATTACAATTTAGCCTAATCAATAAGTATGGCTTATTAGTAATATTATGTTGACTTAATTTTCAACTATACTAGTGAATAGCTTAAACTAAGGTAATGTTCATTAACAGTCCTAGTGTTCTATAATGTTTTGGCACTGTTCATGACCGAGATACCGCACTTGCACTTATATTCACTACACTAGGTTTGTCAACTCAAAAGGTTTAGTTCTCTTTAGGCGTCTTATTCCTGTTGTGTCAAGAATATTTAAAAACATCTAATTAACATTCATTACCAGTACCCAAACTGTCCACCACTCTTACACATCACCTATATATATATCACCTACATTATTTAATTCTAAAGATGGCAAGTATGTCTTCAGTCGATTAAGATGTCGCTTTGACATTTACAAAGTAATTTCAGTAGCATTATATTTTCATAACATCTCGTTAGCTCAATTTTAGATACATTTTACAAGTCCGCAGCAGTTTTAAATTAATATCAAAGAGTTTACTAATCATTTTTGTAACAGCGACAACATTCTTCCTCGCGCTTTGTATACCAGAAGGCAAAAAGCGAATTATGAAAACGGCTAAGAGTAATTACGAAACCAGAAGACAATTGAATAAGAACTTAAAATATGAAATTAATATACGCAATCTAAAATATGATTTGTGTGGCTTAGATCAAGTGGTATGCACTTTTTGGGTGGTCCTCAAGAATCCTTGTGAAATACCGAGACGTTGTAAGTTCAGCAAAAAGGGACACGCTCGCCATTGCGACCTTCGTATTTTTTATAAAATCGATTGTTACAAATTCTTTAAGATTAAAAAGTTGTGCCCTCACAAATGTACACGTATTTTCAGAGAACAATTTTAAGGTACTCGTAAAATCGTATGAGACTCACATACTTTGGTCCAAATTTTGAAGAAATCGACATTTCGTTACGAAAAGAAATCGTCTTGAGTTTATATTTTGAATGTTAATGAAAAGAAATGTCATATAATTCAAGGCATTACCGTTTTTAGGTACATATACCTATTTTGTTCCAAAATTAACAAACACCACTAGTGGCCAGTATTATCCAATTTTACCAATTTAAAACAAAGATACTTTATTCATTTCTATGAACTATTTCGTTATATGTTCTGAGTGATATCAGTATGATCACATGTATGTCAGCAACCAAACCAAAAACAAAAAGACAGATTTGATAGATACTTACTAAATATAATCACCAAAGAGTAAAGTTATGTGGATGAAGTTAAGATTTTTGATACCATTTTATTAAGAAACATTCGGTATGTGATTTTTAATAACATTTCGGTGACAGAATTACCATTCTCGCTAATACGCTCTTTGAGACTGTAATGTTATTTAGCAATTCTATAAAAAATACGTTCTTAGCTATAATTTTCATAGAAAAATGTACACATACTTCGCCCATACATATTAATTTAAAGATTTTTAAAAACCTCGCTAGACCGTTGGCCGCTCTTCCGTAAGCCTGGTTAGGCCTAAACGGTCGCGTCCGGCGGAAACGCGAAAGCAAGTGCCCTACGCCATATGAGGATAGTATTCCGTACGTGTACACAACGACCTACTGCCCACGGGAACTACATAGGCATAGTGAAAACACACTCATCTCACTAGAACAAAAGCGCTATTCATCTGAAAGAGGTATTACAAATATTGTAGGCGATTTAAATAAGTATACATGGAATACCGTTACTTAGAAATTAATTTCATTCTTGCTCAATAAGCTTCCATATGAAACATTCGCTTCCATGGAAGCATGAAATTTTCTTACATATTTGTAACAAATTGTATGGTGATACACGAACTATTACTAAAAATAATTTGTGTAATAATGAACTAATTTAACAGCACATTTTTGTACAAATTTAATTAATTAGCGAGATGTTTCAATAATTAGCAAACGGCCTGTCACATTTCGCGCGCTTCCGTCAGCAAGATGGCGGCCATTGTTATGCAATTGGCGCGAAAGTAACTGTCCACGTCCTTCCTGTAGCACCGGAAAAGAAAATAAATAAATGATCCTGCGCTATTGGCCAGCAAAGCACGTAACCGACAAACGGGGTCAGAATATTATGAAGAGATTGACATTGAAATATGAAATTAATAATTTATACCAGGTCTATGATTGCTATTTTATTTGCGTTATCTGTATACAAATCTGTTGCTTATCGGACATAGATATAACGGAAGTTTCATAAAAAGGTTGCATAAATATTATTTTAAAAGAGGTTAATTAGACTCATCTGTTACAGGTACTTTATGGTGTAAGTTAGTAAGTAAAGTTGTATTTATTCAATAAGTACATTCAATTAACATTTTCTACCATTTGAAATATGCATATAATTACAAGTTTTTCCGTCAACAATAATTTAAATTAAACAACCCGGAATATGTAAATACATTCATTAAATCAAAAAACGGGTTGATTAGAAAAATGAGTTTCCCTGTAAAATTAATATTCAAATCAATGTAAAATATAAAAAATGTGGTCATTATATTTAACGGGCATTAGTTACAAGTGGCTGACTTCATGGCATTCTACGGATGATTGGAAATAACCAATTTTTAGAGGGTGAAAAGACAGTTGAGCTCCATTTATGGCGTAAAGTCACAAGTATGACGCAATTATACACAAGAAATGTTAATTGAAAGATATAATGAGGGGAAAAACTCTAATATTACGGTGTGAATGGCTCCCATTTGTCTACGATTACACGTAAACAATGGTTAGTCAACGAACAATCTAACATAGTGCAAGAGGCTAATGTATGTAGAATATGTTCGTTATTTGCAAATTTATTCAAAATATCAAAAAAGTAAGGATTTTTAAATACATATTCATGATTACGTGCGATCGCGGTGATAGTGGTAGACTGGACGCCGTCAACTGTTATTCATTACGTCTATTCTATTGAAGAGAATCTGCCTATACCAAATCCATCTTAATTTTTTATATGAATATATATTAAAATTGTATTATAAAATACTAAAGGGATTGAAGAGTAAAGCATGGTTTAAGTACGTTTCAGCTAGATTTAGGAGTAGACATATACCTGACCTGCTTATATCGGGGTCATTACGCGATCTGCATACATATAATATGTAAATCGCAACATTCGACTTGAATTTGTAATGTAAAAATATGTTTTGAATATGGATAATAATAATCGGCGTCTACCTACCTTAAACCAAAAATTTGGCAAATTTTTCACTGATAACACGATTAATACGTATCAATATAAATCATTTAAAATCCCACTGTGCACACAACACGACCGTTTCGAGACATACAACCAAACGATTTCATACCACTCAATTCAATTATGGTAAAAACCAACCCCACATTTGGTCTACACATAAAAACTGTTACATTACCATATAGTGGCACAGTTGAAAAAACCTATCTTAAAAGGGAAGGTAAACAACCATCTTCGAACATTATATAACATAACGGGGCACCCCATTTGGATACGGACCAAAAAAAGGCAGTACTTTTAAGAGAATCTTTAACGTGTACCTGTTAAGGCCAGTGCCTTACAAAGATCGACTAAATAAGTCGTTGAAACTGGAGTGTTGCTACTTGATAATATGGCTAGGGACCAAAATTATGGCGGCTCTCATGTATGGAGATGCACGTGGTGTCTGTCTCAAGGGGTTTCCTCTGAATGAAAGCGAATGACCAGGTCATTATCAGCTGATACATATAGGTGTCTGCAATTGTTTACCAAATATACGCCGCTCAGGGACAGTCTGACAACTTGGCTACTGATTGAAATTATAAGGAGTCTAGTCAAGAATGTCACAGGAATTGACTCTATGTTCTATATGAGAGGGAGAAATTTGAATTTATAAATGATTTTCAGTAAACTAAAGATATATCCGGGTTAAATATTTAATAAATGGCTTTGAATTTGGATTTAGACATGAATACAAAATACCATCCGTATCACCTCGACGTCTACAACTGAGCGTTTCTTAAGGCTGTTTTTGTAGCGCACCACCACTATATACTTTAGCTGCCCACTGAAGTATTTCCGTCCCAATTCTTAAAAGACCGGCAACGCACTTACGAGCCTTCTGGCAATGTGAGTGTCCATGGGTGGCGGTATCACTTAACATCAGGTGAGCCTCCTGTCCGTTTGCCGTTGTTTTGCGTATACATAAAAAATTGACATAATTTTTCGTAAACTATTTATATTTGTATATTCTGTCATCTGTTCTGGTGAGGTGTTTTAACCTAAACCCTAAAACCATTTTTCTTTACTAAAAACAAAAACCATAAGACCATTTTTTTCCAAAATAAAATAAGAACATAATAATTTATAGTCAGTCCATTGTACTAAACTAAAACCCCAACGGGGCTTGGGTCAAACTCGTTCTATGTCTGTTTCATTGTTCATTTTCGTGTGTGTGTGGTGATCAGTATTCTATGCTTGACGCACTTGTCGATTTTTAATTCTAAGACATATCCGTTTCCTCACTATGTCTTAATCTCCCGTACGAGCAAGTACAAACACAAGTTCTCTATCTGTTTGAGGCGATTATCCGAATCCCTTAAGGATTTATTACATAAACATTAAAGTAGAAAGTATACTTAATTATTATTAAATTCGCTGCAAAAGCTGAATAATTTTAACCAAAATCAAGTGAACAGCTCGTCTATCTCCCAGCGGCACTCCTTTACTGATTACTGTTTGACTTTAAACTCCAGAAACTTTACGAACTTTGAGTATTTCTTTGTGAATAAAGTGTTTCATTAAGCCGCACTGGTCTTTATAGAGACTATGTTTGTTGAACAGATGTTCTTATTGTACGATAGTAAATTAAAGTCCTTTGCATATAAATTGTTATAAATTGTATTAAAATTACGCTTTCGAAGCTTAATTTGTAGATTTTACAGTTAAATTAATTTAAATAAAACCGTTCACAAAATAATTTGTTAATCTATAATGTTTCCGCTTTTATAACAAGGAATTCTTAGTCCGTATGTAATGTAATTTGGAGTAATTGTTAAAGCTTCTTCTTCTTTTAAATATTTATAGTAGAGAGTGTCAGATTTTCCGTAATATTTATAGTATTAATACGTAAACATTAGCTCATTTCGTGTAACCATTAAAACAAATTGTCCTTGCGTGGGAAAATTATCACATTGACGTTTCAAACGTTTGTTAACCAATTCGCATAACCAAATACGACTCGGACACAATAGATGCACCCAAATTTGGTGCCAGTTTTTGGTGACAATACTCTAATTATGCTTACGAGTGCTACGTAACATGTTTACTGAACGCTATTCTCAATGTCGACAACAGAAGCTTTTATACCACGGCAAATTAAATTCTACATAAAATGAATTAGTATTTATATACAATTAGTTATGTATTATTAGATTGTAAATATTAACTGGTATTTCATGAGTCTTTACTGGATTTCTCTATAGAACTTTTGAATTTTTAAAAAGATTTTACAATAAGCTTATAGTTAATGTACTAATAGCTATGAACACTCTGTGCTTTCTTAAATGTAACACACATCTGAAATAAATACAGCGCTACAACCTTTTAGGCCTCAGATTTCTGTATCTGTTTCGTGATCATTTCTTTTTTAATCAAGTAGGTGAACAGCATTCTGTGTCTGACCCACGCCGTCGACAATTTTTGGGTCTAAGGCATGCTAGTATGAAGTATCATCAGGATATTTTCCTTCGCCGTACAAGCGTTAAATGCACACATAGACAGAAAGTCAATAGTTCACAGCCGGGATTCGAAACTACGACCTCAGAAATGAATGTCGCACATTGATACAGCTAGGCCCACCATTGTTTACATCTACAGGTATAATTAAGAATGTTTTTATATCTATAAGGCAGTAATGAATCTGAAATTGTAGCTGCCCACTGTAGTATTTCCGTACCAATTCTTAAATGGCCGGCAACGCACTTGCGTGCCTTCTGGCAATGTGAGTGTCCATGGCCACATAGCATCAGGTGAGCCTCCTGCCCGTTTGTCGTTTTTGTTTTGCGATTACATAAAAATAAATCATTTATATTTGTATCTGCGATCCATGATATAACAATGACGGCACAGATTTTGAACTTCACTTACTTCTTAAAACCTAATTTAACCTATTTTTATTTAAAGTCAATGACACCGCCTCTTACCAAAGACAATATAAACAAAACCATAAACAACTTTATAGAAATTAGCAAATCCAATACAGTTTAAGACTTAGTCATCGCTACCTTATCAGAAAATTTACTAATAAAGTGTTACAGTTAATCGTAAACCGTTTGGGAATCTAGTTTTGCCTAAAATGTATTAGGAAATAATCGTAAAACCGAAAAGGATCTGTACCGTTGGGGATGACGTAAAATGAAGCCTGAAGAATGGTTTAAGTTAAAAAAGTACTTTAAAAGTTTCATAACCAACAGAAATTCAGTTCACGGCTTGTACCTTTTTGATTTTTTTTAAACTAGAAAGGAATTTAAGATTTCAACTAAGCGACGGTGAGTTATTCCTGCTTTCCTTTGATTATATACAGAAGTAGCGAAAACAAGCAATATCGAATGTATACTGAAACCTACTCTTTTAACGAACGAACAAAGAGCGTATTTCGAATTAGGTGTTATTAAACACTCTTATATTATATCGTGTCATAGCTATATTTACAGTAATCTTATTTAGATCTTTCTATTTATAAGTTAAGTAAATTCTCAAATCACCTACAATCACTTTGGAAATAAAGCAGAGCTTAATTGATGTTTCTTTTAGAGGTGACAAGCACAGTGTTCTAATAATCAATAAATTTCAAGCTCCCACCTTTTCAGAATGCCAAATCATAAAATGCGAAGCGAAAACCGCTGTGTGAGTTCGAAAAGTGAGTTACAGAATCGCAGGGCAGGTTTAGTTGTGACGAATATACAGATTATCACAATACTGTGAAAAGTATTAAAGTATTTAGAGTAGCCAAATTAGACTGCAACAACATACCAACAAAATAAATATCTATAAAGAATATTTTAACAACTTAATTTACAATTTTATTAGTAACAATGATACTAAAGTATTTCACCTGTAAAGACAGTTAAACGGACGTTCAACTTTGGTGAAATCAGCAGTCGCAATAAATTCCTTTTTAGTAGTTTTCGCCTACACGAACACCTTTGGCTTAACTTTTAGGTAGGTACATAACAAAATTGTATTTGATCGGCTCCTACATGGAAAAGCTTGGACTGTTATATTTCCAAAAGCATTTTTAAAATAAAAAGCAATTACAGATTCTAACGTATCTTAATGTTCATAGACAACGTTTGTGGTATCTAGCTATAAGTGATTAATAATATTATAATGATAATTAGATTTTATTAAGGTTTTTTAAGCAATATTACTATTATAAAATATTTTTATTAAGCAAGCGATATAAGTCCTAACATTACGGCAAGTAGTCTCTGGAAGGTTGTCGCTAATTATCCGAGTCTATTTTCAATTTTAATATGTTTTTATATTTATTTTTGCGCTTTAATATCTTAGGTTCTTCATTTGATATTGTTTTTGTTTAAATTACATGAACCAAAAAATGTTGTACTCAGTATTAGGGATATAAATTGTCTATCTCATATGTACCTATTTGTATATATTTCTTGTATGTGATCTCACTTAAAGGCGCTTTCTTTGACAACTTTTGAAGTAAATATTATTGTGTAAATAACAAAATAAGTTAAAATTTTTCATCACCGGTAATTTTTATATTTATTTAGCCCTTAAGTGTTATATATAAAAATTAATGTTAAAATTGTGTAATTTGTTGTAGGTCGTGAAAGCAATTTTATTATTATAAAAATCTTTGTACCATATATTTTTTGATCTACATATATTATATATAATTAGTAACAAACTAATTTTAAAGAACTTTTGTTAATTTTATGTTAATAATAATATTCCTTAGGATATCGTCAAATAGATCTGTTAGTGACATCTAGTGTTGTATCTTTGTAAACTAATGCGGAATCATTATTTAGGCCGCTTGTCTTTATCGTATTGGTTCAGTAATATTACACAAGATGGCGTTTATTTTAATGACTTTGAATTATTATGTAATTTTATATACAAATGTAAATATGTGGTACAATCGTTTACTAAACGTTGGGGATCCCTAACGTTTGTATTGGTATAAACAGACAAACCAAAGAGGAACTTATTTTTAAATAATACATCTGTCTATTTTTTAATATTTCCAGAGACAAAATATTCCCTATTTGCGTAACTGAATAATTGTGGTATTAGGAATTTCATGAACCATTTTAACTATTCATATTTACAACTCGTTAAATATATTCCTTAACAATAACGAAATGTTTTAATGTTAAATTTCCCCTATTATTGCTTCACATAACACAAACAAACAAACAGATAGAATTTACTTAAGAAAAACGTAAATTATTTGTGTGACTAAACTTTTAATTTTCTTCCTTTACTAACCTAATTTAATAATAGGTTTAGCGTGAACATTCAACAGGCTTTTATAATAATCGATTTCATATTCGAATAAGCCAAATTAGATGGAACTTCCTACCTCCTCTGTTAGTTCGATTTAATATAATAGTGCGGTGAGGTAGTTGGAACAATTGGAGCTCAAGTGGGCTGGTGACGGCAGCCTGATAATTAGAAAGGGTGGCAGGGTGCATGCATTATGTAGCAATCGATGCTTGGTGTTGGATACTGATTGCTGGATGGGCTAGTGTCAGGTGGACAGCAAAGCTATTGAGTATATATATAATATACATATATATTTATAAGTATTTTTTGCCATAGTCATTTTGCATGATGATTTGATATTTTAAAGGAGTAGCGAGAGATTTTTTTTTCGGCCTACACCCTCTGTCTTCTTTGCCGATGAGTAGAAATGTCTACCAATTCAAATTTAATGACGTGGAATAAGTGATGCCTGTTTATTATTATATTCCATAATAATCATATTTTTTTTATTATTTTATAAATACTCGAATAATTTACTCGATATTGCAGGTCAAATTTCTTTGTAATTCCTAATATGAGCACGTGAAAACCCTTCCACGCTTAAACACTGAGCTGATTAATATTAATATACATCCAGTACAGAATGGATTCTAGTGATACCAGTCACTACACGTAGAGTAAACAAAACCCTTTTGCTGGTACTGATTAGAGAGAGGTTGGCTTCTTATAATAAATTGTTATCAAGGAATTGCATACAGAACTATATATTGTATATAACATCTACGTGAAGCCATTCTTTCTTAATTTACCTATATATTTATCCCGAAAATATTTCACATAGTGTTAATTATACTTACGTTTCCCTTCTAGATTCTTCTCCAAGCATTCCTCTGTCCGACTCCCACGCCGTGTCGATGTAGGGTGTTGGCCTTTAGGCGACCCGTAATTTCTGTATTAAGCATTGTTGGATATGAATATACAGCGATTTATACGTGAAGATACTTAGCCTTTTAAAATGTACAGAGAAACTTTATACATTATCAACAATTTATATTTAAATATTGACTTTGGTTGAAAGCAAATTAATGATAAAAAAAATGTTGGTTGAAGTTCCAACGACCTCAATTATCAAGACCTCTCACGCAATGTATATTAAAAAAATGTGATCCAGCTAAAGATATATACAACATGTACCATTCTCCCTAGTAATATAAATGTACACAATTACAATGTATCCCGATCCGTATGGAGGCTATATCCAAATTTAGCCTACGACCTACATTCACGCAAATATCAATATTTATTAGTCGCTCTATCTATTAAGCATGCCTGGAAAAACGGAAAAGCTATAGTCAATGAAGTGTAGTGACAGTAACTTTAACAAAATCGATTCGACCGCAAGCTTTACGTGTTAAGCGTGGATTTAAATTAACTGTACATGTAAATAGCAAACCGAATGAAAACTTATTAATTTTGTTTATATTGTGTAATTAATGTGAAATTAATTAGGTAAATAATTGAGCATTGTTGCTGAATATGTATGTCATTTGAGTATAATACTTGCGACTCGATAGAGTATCTTTTTTTTAACTGAAGCTCTTCTTCGTGGCTGTGAACTCCAAGGAGCTTATTAAAGGTATGTTCCAAATACTTGGTTACATTATCCTGTGTAGTGAAGTTATGGTATTATTAATGGTTACCAGGGAAAGCAACCAGAATGTTTACAAACAATTACATTGCATTACTTTCGAAATAATATAATAGGTCTAGGGACTCGTAGTCTTATCTGCAATTCTATTTAGACTAAAATATTGTACGCGTATGAAATTATTTATGACTAAAAATTGTACGTAAGCGTATTTAATAGACAGAAACCCTAAATCAAATTATTATATTTGACGTAAAACAATGTATGTAACGTTTTAGTTTGAGTTCGAAGTTCAGTAAACCCCTAATTTCTTTACATACTTAAACTAAAATCAAAGACCTTTGCATTTACGACTATGAAACGACAGTATTAACTTTGTAGTATAATAGACGATTATTTATTAATATACGTATAAGTAATCATCATGTATTTATCGAAAAAAGCTTGTAAAAGGGATTTAATCAATGGCTAAAGGCGACAGATTAAAAATGTCAATTGGCAGCGACCCTTATCCGGTATAAACAGAGGAAATTCGCAGTGATGGTATGAAATGCGATAGATTACCGCCTTCCGATACGATATTGAGGTGAGCTTTATTTTCACGTGGAATATTAAATAAGCGCGCTCGAAACCAACAAAGTGAATTTGGTATGAATACAATTTTATGGTCCATTGTTTTCATCCATCACACTTATTTATGTAATTACTTGAAAAAAAGCAAATATATAATAGTCTTAATGTCATTTTTAATAACCACAGTTAATAATATGGGACTAATTTATTTATTTGGTGTAATAGCGGTTATTGGGCATCTAAACCAGGTCAGTGGTACCAGCAGCCACGATTTGACGGTGAATCAGAGGATGACTTGGTTAAATTCCTTTGAGTTAGTGATCCAATTGCCTATTTCCCAACCCTCGACGAAAAGGTGTTATAAATTAAAGTGTATTCGTGTCCGCTTCAACGCATCCAATTTTTTATTAGATTTGTTTGTTGCAAGGTTATTGATTAGCTGAATTGAATTAAAGAGTTTTGGATAATTCCGTTTCGAACAGCTTTTCGTCCTCATCCGAGGCGAAGGATCATACAACATTCGAAATACGTATTTATTTATATTAATATATTAATATTTGTTCGTTATAATAGTCGCTATGACGTATATATTTGGTCCCACCCGGAAGAAATGTGATCTCGTAATTTTCATCTGCCGTCGAACTGTTTGACCAAAAAGGCAACTTTTATAAATAACTAGCCGACCGGGCAAACGTCGTTTTGCCATGTATATCATTTATAATAAAAAAATAGGGGTTAATCGTAGAGGGGTTAATCATATCTAAAAATAAAAATAAAATATTTAGGGGTGGACTACCCTTAACATTTAGGGGGATGAAAAATAGATGTTGTCCGATTCTCAGACATACCCAATAAGTACACAAAATTTCATGAGAATCGGTCGAGCCGTTTCGGAGGAGTATGGCAACGAAAACTGTGACACGAGAATTTTATATATTAGATATGAGTTGATACTATGAGCTTTGAGTCAAATATTCAATATCAAATTTGATCGTAACTTTTAATAGGAACACGATGTGTCACAGAATGATTCATGACCGTTTTATACTATTCGAGTTATAATACACTTTTCAATCGTACGTGGAAATCAAATCCAATTTCACTGCAGTAAACCAACCTATCCTTTATTTCTGCCATTTTATTTTATTAAAAACATACATAATATACTTGATTCTAACGCGCTTCTTTTTACAATTTTATCATTATTTATTTAGAATGTATGACGATAAGACTGTGGTAATGTGAGCCGCATTATGTACAATACTATCAAAGATTCAAATAAAGTTACGCAGTTATTTAAACTTTTCAGTTTTAATAATGGGTTGCGGTTCATCTGGTCACGTAATCGCACCAGCACCTGCACAAGAAAACGGATCAGTCGCCAACGGACATACTGTCAACGAGCATAGTTCTCACCATGATAATGATCTTCCCACCGTGATGCTACCAGATACACCAGCAAAGCCTAAACCACGTAAGAACCTGTTAATGCTTTGAAATGCAAAAAAATTGTTCTCTATAATATACGAAAGGAAGAACTGCCTTATAATAATTATAATTTAGCCTCGTTTATTCCTTTAAATATGCATCTATATTTACAAAAGATTCACACACACACTTCAAATTTTATACAACAATAATAATTTTTGCAAAGACCTCCGACTGGTTTCATCTCTCTCTATTTTTCCGCAAATTTTCTGCATTTTTCTGCAAATCTTCCCCACCAACTTCTTTAAGCTTGCCGCTGTGCAGGAGGACGACCTGCCTTTTCCTTGATGGGCCATTCCAGCTTGATACCCTGTTTTTCCATCTGTTATTAAGTCTACACTGAATTCATCGCTTATTATATTACTTTTAAATAACATAATATTTTCGGGAGTGAAAAGCTGTTAACTGTTACTTGTAATCCTGAAATAGGTGGTTGCACGTTTGTAGTATCTTGAAATACAATGAATAGTAATGCTCTAACTTTTGCTTCCCAAGGAAGCAGTGTCGAACCTAAAACTTCGAACAATGTGCGCAAATAATGTTTATGCAGAACGGACAACGCCTTGTTTGCCCTAAAATCTCACAAGGTATTTTTTTGTCAACCTGGGATGTGATTGCTTGACTCAATTAATTTACTATAGATGTAAAGATTTTTGTATATGTAAATGTGTTTTCGTTTCGTTGGATGAAGGAATGTACTAAAGGAATTGGTATTTCAGTCACCAAGGTTAAGTCCCTTAGTGTTATATTGGTCTATTTGTACTCTTAGTTTGTTTATAATGTTTAAACAATAATAAAAAGAAGAAAACCCAAAATTCAATTAAACTTCTTGATTATTTCAATTCCGTTGTTTGTGTAAAAATATGTTATTTTTTCCTTTAATTCATAGATATTCATTTCAGCTATTGCCTTTGAAATTCCAATAGAAGAATTCGATAGAAGCCATCGGGCAATCACACCACCAGCTCATCTACAACGGTTACTGCGTCCGCCCAGCACCGACGTTAGTCTGCCTTATATTGAAGAAAAGCTAGCAGAGGCTGAACAAAGAAGGCAAGCAGTAAGTTATCAATATATCTTTATATTGGTAGCCCTTAAGAGCCATTGGTTAAATTTTAGGCATTTTAATCTTACTTTAGTTAAGGTAGTTCTTTAGTTAAACATTACGTGAATTTGTAGTTATTCTATTAAGTTCAAACATGAAGTCGACTAAACAATAAGCTAGAAGCTCCCTCCTTATCAGAATGCCAAATCGTAAAATGACTGCTTCACGACTGATTTGAGCGCGATCGCCGCTCTGAGAGTTCGAAAAGTGAGTTACAGAATCGCAAGGCTGTTATTATTAATATATTCTACTACAACGACAATCATACTACTTGAGCTTCTATAAAAGATCGCTTATATCGTATTTCTATTGATCGCAGATACTACAACAACGTGCAGCTTCAGCTCAAAAAAGGTCACAGAAAATTACAAAGAGCTTCCAGGATATCAAGAAATTTGACAAAACGGAATTTGTGAGTATTAAACTTAAATATGTCCACAGAGTATCTCATAATATAGATCATATGGACATGGACAAAACAATCACCGACGGAATGACAGCTTTAATGTTGACTCTCAAACCTTTAATCACTGTCTATAACACACTGTGTAATGTGTATGTAACATGTGCTTGTTTGATTTATGTCTCATGTGAAATTCCATTTTCGTGGGTGAGTTAGACAAGCCCGCAAGTAGTCATTGGACGCAATTCGCAATGTAAGAACGTTTTCTTATGAAACCCGAAAATAATGTTTTACCATTTTCGGGTTTCTGAAGAAACATTTTTTTTTTCAAGTGAGCCTCATTCCCGTTTGCCTCCTGGTCTATAAAAAAAAGAGTCTTACCAAAGTAGTACCAAATTACGATGATAAATAGACGTACTGTGCTGTGACCTAGTTGTTATATCACGTGAGCGTTAACATTTTCGGTTTCTTTTCATCGAATTTAGAAAAATACATTAAGTTATTCCATTACAGAATCATGATGAAACCAGTCACAAGCTCATCATTCCACCAGATCCAGGACTTGAAGATAAATTAATCTAATTATATCTACAAAATATTATCTAAAATGTACTTAATGATAATTGTACTAGTCATTCGTACTATTAATTGTCATTTAAATAACCTT
Source organism: Pieris melete (assembly GCA_963693345.1). Classification (NCBI taxonomy): domain Eukaryota; kingdom Metazoa; phylum Arthropoda; class Insecta; order Lepidoptera; family Pieridae; genus Pieris; species Pieris melete. The sequence goes on along the minus strand of CAVNZK010000096.1, from coordinate 392,569 downwards.
AATATGGCCCCAACTAGTACTGAAAAATAGTAGTTCTATTTTAAGCGGAATACGCAAATTAACCGTGGGCCACCGTATAACTTTGCTTTCTACAAATTTTTGTACTCAGTTTTATATAAATTATTGTCATTTGTATCTATAACGTATTTAAACAACCGTTTTCCATTTGAGTAAGCATGATGAATTTTAAATCCAGCCAGCTTCGAAAAACAATTTCTTCTCAACGCTTATTTCCCTTGAGATACCTTGTTGAATTTATTTTGACTGTATCCCCGCAATGAATGGTATTTTATACTGGGTACTCTGTATCTTTAACTTCATAATGTATGGTATAGAAACTGTATAGGATATCCTAAATAAAATAATCTTAATTTAAATGATTATATATATGTAAATATATTTCTTATAGGTTATCAAAGCTTTGCTCTCAAATTATTCAAAGCCCTGAGAAGTAAGAATTCTAATCCGGACCTGGGAATGTTCCTAAACCGGTGTTTACCTTTAATATAAGATTCAATATAAAATAACTTTACTCACATACATAATTGTTAAGACGCCACACACATTGTGTTGTGTTGTGGGTGTCTAGACTAAAGCGTCTCCTTGCTACATGATAGTGAAACATTTTTAAAACAAAAGGCCATATGTGTCATTCCTTTTGTTTTAAACGTGACATGACAATATGACAGGTCGTTCAGCGTCACTATACTTTCACGTAATACAATATAATCCTAGATATAATAGACAAATAATACTGTTAAAAGAAATTGTATTTTATTGTATAGTTTCGTAACACTTTTTAATAAGAAGTGATTCTTGTTATGCTTTTTCTGATTAATATATTCAATGTCAGCCTTGCTATTCTGTAACTCACGTCTCGAACTTACACAGCGGTTTTCGCATCGGCGGTCGCTCTCAAATCAGTCGTGAAGCGTTCAAAGTGAAAAGTGAGTTACAGAATCGCAAGGCAGGACTTTAACACTTATATTATCAGTATGAAAGGTTTATAATTCTTATTAAAAATTACTATAAACAGAAAGTTGAATAACGTAGATAAGGTTGTTTTTTCAAAGTAGCGTCGAAGCCGATTCTACATTTCAAATTTTTATTAAATTGTCTAAAAAAATTTTTTCTGATACCCTTATATGTGATGTAATGTATTATTACAATAAGAACGATTAATTTATTGAATCAGCAAGTGTTGTAATATTTACACAAAACGGATTGCGAATAATGTCTTAATAAAATATTAGAAATATATTTATTGCGATTCAACTTTCAATCAAACACGAAAACGACCTCAGTGGCCGTCAGTGCGTGTGAATTATTCTACAATTGCATTGAAACGTAACTAATGGTTATACGTAACTCATAATTACTATAAGACTTAAATTACCTTATATTTGCATATTTCTAATAATGCCTGTGCTTATGATTTTGTATAAAGATATACGAAAGATTATTTTATAACTAATGAGTTAAGAGACAAAAACATATTTGGATTTCTAATAATTATGTTATTCAATGTATGATTATAAATAATTTGAATTATAAAACATTATATTGTGTTTTTATTACGGAATACATTCGTAATTTTTCCATAGTAAAAATGTTAATGCCTTTGTGGACACGTAGAATAATAATAATCTAACGAGGAATCAAGTTGGGACCGATCAGTAATTGGAAGAGTAATTGTTTTGGACAGAAAGCCGTTCAAATACTAATAAAGAAAAAAAATATGATGACGAATTAGGTAACATATAAATTCTTAAATCTTTTGTTATCTGTATAATCAAGTTCTCGCATGCATAAGTAATTCTTTAGCAATTATATTAAAATTTACATAGTTGCCGATATAATCAAATTAGTGGATTGATGGATCCGAAGCAAATTTGCCTCAAGGTTGCAAGGATATTCAACTGTAACGTGGAAGACCTATTGTTGCAACTGCGCACACGCATCCAATTTAGGCGGATTTTTGGCAGGAAGTTACTGTAGTATATAACTGTTGGGTTTTTCAACAATCGGTACACTTCGTCTGCTGAACTGAAGTAAAATGAACTCCTTCATCACAGTAAGTAATATAATAAATATTTTATTTTATGCTATCAATAATAATGTGACAATTAAGGGTAAAGGATTATTTTTGTTGGTTGACCGTGAAGGATTTGAACTAGCAGTGAAGGAAAACACAAAATTCAGCTTACCTATTTAAGTTTCCAACAACATTAAAATATTTTGTTCTCAATTTATTCGGTTTTGTTTCTAGTTTGCCTGCCTTTTGGCCGTTGCCGCTACCGCAAACGGCAATGGTTATGGCCTTGGCTATGGCTATGGCCTGGGTCACGGAATTGGTGGATACAGTAAGTAGCAATTTCTATTTCCTTTTATTTAATATTAAACTTTTATTTATTATACTATGTTTTTCTAAATTAAACAATTTTCCATGAAGTAATTAAACTTCGTTATCTTTTCGTTCTCTTCGTTCGATCTAGTAGTATTTTCAGTTCGCCACCTCATTCACCTCATAGTCAAGCGATAGTATGTAAAGCTTTATAATATTCTTTCAGGGTTGTCAGCGCCAATAATTAGCGCACCAATAATTGCTGCACCAGCGTACTCCACCGCGAACTTGTACAAGGCTGCGCCCATCCCTGTGGTCCGCACATCGTATGTAGCCGCTCCTGTCATCAGAACCGTACCTGTAGTCAGAACTGTAGCTGTAGCAGCTCCTGCTGTTAGTGTCGCTAGCTACGGAAGTTACGGTGGCTACGGAGGTTACGGTAGCTACGGAGGTTACGGTGGCCACGGACTTAGCTACGGCTACGGACACTAAACCAGTCACCAGACGAAGTTTCTCTTCTTGGTCAATGCACTAAATAAATCATTTCTTCATTTATATGACTTTTCATTTTCTGAGTAAAACTAATATACTTTGTACCTACAATGCTACATGCACTGCGAGCTCACCACACCACCAGGCAACCAATTAGCCAAAGATTTGAATGTAATTGTTTGATTACGCAAGGTTTACATAATTTTAGGAAAAGCAGCATTTACACAGAACACATAACATAACATTCGGTCGAACTCTCCTAACTCAATAGATAAGAAAATCTTATTTTGTTATATGGTTTTCTTGGAATTCATAGAATCCTTTTCACGCCCTTGGAACTTGAAGCTCAGTTTCGCAAAACTCAATTTCCAAATTCAGTTAGCGGTGTTAGACGACGTGGAAAAGTTTTAAGTTAGTTACGCATTGGCCTTTGCTTGTTACCCAGATGAAAGCCGTTAATATAATACATTATTAATAAAATTATATCATTCCAGCGTGTTAGAATGAAAAAAATCGATAGCTACGAAACCATAAACGATATTTTTAATAGTATTAATTTTACATTCTAATGAATTCGCAAAGAAACTTTTTCGTTGTCTAGATCTTATAAGAACATTATATATTAATCGACAGTAGCTCGCAAGTCTTCCAATGAGTGTTTGCTCATTATTTTCTCATTTTTTACCGCATTTAATAAAGCAGTTTTTTCTGGAAGCGATGAAGGATTTTCGGAGCGTTAATTGAAAAAGTAATTAAACCGACAACATCGAGTCCTCTGGAATCTATGGCCTGATTCACGTTGTTTTAAGGAGTTTTAATATCGCTGAAAAATTGTCGCCATGCAATGATAATTTTACATATAGAATGCCAACATCACACACATTTTAGACACTTATAGGTCATCAAAAAGAACTTTGAAAATGCAAATATCATATTTGACTACGTCAAGTTTTTAACTTGTAGATACTTTTAGCTATATTAGAATATAGATCTAAATTTATAAGACACTATATTGTCTTATTTATAATAATTAAAATATTGTTATTTGATTTTTATGATTACTAATACACAAAATATTCGTAATAATGATTATTACAATAATAGTATATCATATAATTGAAATGCGAACAATTGTATTGCAAATTCGTATGGTGAATAGCCTGCTGGGACCACAAATGTCAAGATTGAGTTTTACGATGTGAAGCGTTTTTACACGTTTTTTAGATCAGAAAATTTCAAACTAACAACTTTTTACAAATTATGTAACGAGCTACGTGAAGTTTTGATTGATTTGAAAAGCTGCGGCTTTTTGTAATATTATTTTGCTTTATGATATAACTTTTTTATTTTCATTAAGATAAAATGTTCAAATTATTCGTATTAAATATCATTTAGGAGCGTAGCTAATAAATTTTCATATAATCTTTTATAGGATATCAATTTGTAGTTAGAAATTTGTGTTAAAAATCGTACAAACTGTAATTGTATGTGATGTCTACTTTCGTTTACTGACATGATTTTACAAGTATTTTCGTGACTTATTATTAAAATCACAAGTTTAATTTTCGAAATTATTAGCCAATATTACAAAAAACTGCAATATTTATATTATACTATCTATTCTTAGATGGAAGTAATATGGAAATATAAACCTTATATTAGTAAATTCGAGAAAGGCCACCTGTTTCTAGAACATTTCAGGTGTGTAAAACTCAAGCTAACGATTTTATGTGCAATCCAAGTAACATTTACAACTTAAAGCAAGTGCCGCCTTTTTTATTCCTTTGCTGTAGTTAAGTACACATGCTAAGAATTACGCTTTTGCAGAGAACGTTTGGTCTCGAGCTGCCAAAGGTGTTCATTATTTTACACCTGCAAAAATTATGGTTTAATTTTACACAAAATTCTTTATAAATAAATGTTATTGTGTTTTATTTGTTCTAAACCTTGATTGACTTTGTAGCTGAAATATGTTCAAATTTATTTTATTTAACTTCAGCCCTGCGATTCTGTAACTCACTTTTCGAACTCACACAGTGGTTTTCGAGTTCGAAAAGTGAGTTACAGAATCGCAGGGCTGCTCTTTGTTCACACAATCACTGGTACTGTGAATCCTACAGCTACGATAAACTGACTTATTTATACTAATTCCACTTATTTTGTCAATTTCCATCCGAGAAGTAATATTGTTAGTAAAACAAAATTACCATTGTTCATAATACACCAGCGTTAATAACCAAAGTAAATTAATTTAATTAATTCAAGATCATTTCGAATCCCAGTGCTAATAAAATACAAAATTGGTTTAGTCAAGATCTCAGACATTTAATAGTACATACATAAATTTGATTATTCCACCTTTCCGAGGCATAAGACGATAAGAAGCAATAGTTTGAAACTCGCAGGTAGAACTATCAAAAATATCTCGCCTCATTAGATTTATCGCCAAAACTACTCTAACTTATAACAAGAACTAGCACCGGGTATAATGAGTTTTAAAGAGCAGTAAAGTCCTCTTTTTCGATTTGGAACAAATGTATCTTTTTATAGACAGCTGGAAACTTCAACATACAAAGCTCATTCGTAAACGTGTCCAGCACTGAATAGTTGGGGGACACTAGCTACTGGTATTCGTCATTAACAGCATTCCTACGAATATTGTTTTATTATTCGTAAGGGTATTAGGATAGTAGGTGTAGATAGATAGATAGCTAGTTTCGGCATACAGTGTGGAGAGGCAGTAGGCGCTGGATGTCCTCAGTCGTTGAAATACTCATATACATATGTAATATAAATATATATAAATAATGCTAGATTGAATTTCTTTAAGATAAAACTTAAAACTTGCTCTATGAAATCCAAATTAGCTTAGCTAAACATAGAGCAGTTTTTTGTCTGATTAAGCGCGCAACGTATAAACAATGTCCATGTCTATTAAACACAAGAATGTAAAACTTAAGGACTTATTTTTTTTTAATATATTTGAGTATTTGCAGAAGTACTCAAACACATATAGCTTTTAAGATTATGCTTTTCGTAAAACATCAAAATTTCTTCACCAGCTTAGTCAGTACTGTAGATATTTCCTTTAGTTCTAAGGATATTATTGAATCTGAGCACACTTTGCGCACAAGAGACGATTCCAACCGATTACTATGGACTAAAATTGCTCGGGATTTATAGGGAGTATGCAGTATATCGATTCAAATGTATTTCGGACCCGGAGCTTACCGTTACCAGGAAACATTTTGTAACAGATGTTTGTGTGTGTGTATTATATTCTTACATTCATTGGGGACAAGATTTTTATAATCATTAGAGTTATACAAGCACTCTTAGCTTTGTTATAGTTATGTCAGGTAGTCTGTTAATTGTATGTTACATAACATACAATTGCATAACATAAAATATTATATGGGTTTTTGAAGTTATACTTCTTTAGGCGCGTTATGAAAAATTGATGAGAGTGAAATTTTACGATGCGCGCGCACCTGAGACACAAAGTTGTCAGTGTGATTATAGCGTGCGCGAGCGAGATGGGAATAAGACAATAGAAATAGAATATGCGTGAAGTTAGCAGCTATGCCAAGAATTTTGAATGACCTTAATGACATTTACCTTTTTAACAAATAAAGAAGCTTTAATTATTTTTTCAAAGAAATTTAGCAATGCTTTTTCACAAAGACCTATTGTTACTTAGTTAAAAGGTTATGAAACATACCAACTTATTAATATAAATAAAATAAATAATAATAATAATTGTTATTAATATTAATTAAAAATTCAATAATATACTAAATATTAAATATTATTAAATTGTTTACGTTAAATATTAATTATTATTAATTAATTATATTTAAAAAAAATAAAGAAAGCCAAAGAAGTATAACTTCTTACGCGCGTACATAAGTACACGCAACCTATTTTTTTTTAAACCAGAGACAAGGTAAAAATATGAAAGTGATACAATCATAAGTTTAAGAAGAATGAAATGGTGAGTTGTCAAGTTCTTATGTAGTTGCAGTAAAAATATTTTAGGTTTATGGTTAATTTGTAAATGGTTATTTTTAAGTGACAATAAAATAGGATTACCAATCGATTTTATAGTTTAAAATAATCAACAAATCTCATTATTCATAAACAATAATATTTTAAAATATATTGTATGAAGTATAGAAATGTTTGTGTTAAGTGATAAAATCATTATTTTCCTTATCGCTACCGTAAATCAATTCAGAATAAATCTACTGTAGGTGTTAATTTCACATTCATATATCTACTTGTTTTTGTAATCGTAGATAAAGCCGACCCTTCACAGTAGTTTAATTTCGCGTGTAATTTCACATTTGTATCAACGGGAATATGAAATTTGAAATTTAATTAATTTTTGCTTAAGTGTCAATTATGCGAAGCGTTTAGATAATTTATAAAGCTATGTCCTGATGATGAGTGCTTTAAACATTCACTTGCTAGTATTTATCTTTAGTATCTCACCGGTATATATAATTAATTGCATCGAGAATACTTTAAAAACAATAACATAAATGCATTTATAACATATGCATTACCCATTAACGTATTTTTGTACGTATTCAAATAAGTATATTTTCAATTCAAACTAGAATGATAAAAATGATTGTTTATTTAATAGTCGTGTTTCTTTGCCCGTGAGGGTAATAGTCCTCTGAGGTTATGGAACTTAGTATCCAAATTTAAAAATGGAAATAAAAATACTATACTCCTATAAACACGGTTTAGTGGTATAATTAGTCATTTCAGTTTTTAAAATCCTCAGCAAACTTCAATGGCTCACGGACCCCGTAGAAAATAACACCGTTTAGTTAAATTTTTATTGTCTTTAGTTATACAAAAACATGGAATAATCTTTAAAATAACTTACAAAAACCACATTTATTTATTGATAAATACACTTGAGTCTAAACTTGTACATCAATAATAATAAAACTATTTTAATACATTTATATTTTATAGGTAAGACTTGATACAATTTGTATTAAATTATCTTATTCTTTTAATTTACCTGTACTTATTTAATAATATCGTAATAACTACAGAAGATTTTGCTTTCGTCATTGATCACAAATAACGGTCTGCTTTATAGATTCATTCATAATAATATTCAAATTAAAACTCTTTGGCATTAGTTATCACGATATCACTTTAATATATTTAACATATTATTAAAATACGCATGCCCTTTTGTATTCAAAAGACAAATATTTATAACATTCGATTTTAATAATTTGGCTTTTTAATAATGATATTTAAGGTTCACAAAATTTTCACAGAATTTCCAGTTTAGAAATTAATAGTTTAAAGCATAAGCATCAAAATAAAATGGTTAAGCAATTCTAATATTTCGCGGCCTTTTGAAATGTTTGAGAATTCTTACACACATCACCTTTTAAAACACTAAAATTACACAACATTTATTTATAAGAGGATTAAAAATTTCAGTTCGTTTTATCCCTTGTTTTTAATTATATATGTTAGGTACTAGTTTTGAAGACAGATAATTTTACACAATAAAAATTCATTAACTAGTGCAATATTCACAATATTATAAGGCCAAACATACCTCATAATAAATAGGTATATTTCTAGAATTTACAAATGTGACAAAACTATGTAAAATCTATTCAAAGTCAAATGCGGTACAGAGGCGTTGCAAGCTAAACTAAAATTTAAAAACCGCACTGAACTGAAAATCTACATTTTTTCTATCAAGAAACGATATTTGTCAGGTGAAGGCGAACAGAGAAATGCATCAATTGTACGCGTTCTACATAATATGCAACTTTCCTATATTTCTTATAATTTTGATGCCAAATAAACAATCACAATAACACGTAGATAATAATAATAATAATAATAATAAAGCCATTTATTCCAAAACTTGCTTATGTTTTACAATGTTGTTAGTACTTAATTGCTTAAATTTAAAATGGTTACTTATAATTACCGTTAGTATTATTATTTATGTACAAGGTTTGGATCCCTGTTGGGTAAAGGCCTCCTCCATCCTTTTCCATGACTCCCTGTCTCTGCCTATTTGTATCCAGTCGTTTCCTGCGACGTGTGTTATATCATCAGCCCACCGTCTTAATTGTCGACCAACATTTCTCTTCCCCATGGGTCCTTTCCATCGTGTGGTTTCAATGGTCCATCTTCTGTCTCGGTATCGTGAGATGTGTCCAGCCCATCTCCATTTGAGTAAGAGTGCGTGCCTGAGAGCATCAGTTAATTTGGTTTTTTGACGAATTTCTTCGCTCCTAATTTTGTGTATTCTCCTAATTTTCAGCATACTCCTTTCCATTGCTGTTTGGTTACTTTTAATTTTTTGTTTTATTTTATTTGTAAAGGTCCAAGTTTGGCAGCCATACAGCAAGCAAGGTAACAGGCATGTATCAAATATTGTCCTTTTCATGTGTGAGCTGTAATTGCCTTTTAAGATTTCTTTTAATGCCCAGAATTTCTTCCAAGTTGTGTTGATTCTCCTTGTCACTTCTTCTTCGTTATTTGAAGTTTTGAAGGAAATTTGTTTGCCCAAGTATATGTATTGCCTGACGTATTCTATATTATTACCTTTTATCACTATCTGGCGCTCCCGATTGTTCGTTAGTATCTTCGTTTTATTTACATTCATTTCAAGGCCGATTTTGGAACTTTCGCAGTCCAGTGATCTCATCATTTCGTCTAAGTCTTTTGCAGTCTCAGCAATAACAGCAATATCATCTGCGAACCTCAGATTGTTTAAGTATTGTCCGTTTATGTACACTCCGCTGTTCTTCCAGTCTAGTTTTTGGAAGATAGTTTCAAGGACTGCTATAAACAGCTTCGGGGAAAGAGGATCACCTTGTCTAACTCCGCGTTCTATGTTTATTTCGTCACCTCTAGTTTCTAATTTAACTCTGCTCGTGCTTTTTGTATAGATATATTTCAAAACATTGATGTATTTCTGGTTGATATTTGAATATTGTAAAGCGTTCCAGATTGCACAGTGACTAATGCTATCAAAAGCTTTGCTATAGTCAATGAACGCCACATACAGAGGTCTATTGTATTCTCTGTATTTTTCTATGACTTGTTCTAATGTCTGTATGTGGTCCATTGTGCTGAAGCTTGATCTGAATCCTGCCTGTTCTTTTGGTTGCTGCTTATCAATATCGTCAGATATTCTCTTTAAGATTATGGATGAAAATAGTTTATAAATACTTGCCAGCAGACTTATGGGCCTGTAATTCCCTATATCTAAGGGATTTCCTTTCTTGAAGAGAAGGATTATATCCGATGTACACCACTGTTTTGGTACCTTTTCTTCATCTAGTATCTTATTGAACAATCGCGTAAAGTGATATGTTAAAATGGGTGCTCCTATTTTAAGTGCCTCATTGCATATTCCGTCTGGTCCGGGACTCTTCTCGGCTTTCAGCTTTTTCATATGATCATAAACTTCGGAGTATTCAATTTGTCTGATGTGATCTGTCGTGTTCGTATGGGTTGTTTGCGATATGATTTCGGGGTTATTTTGTTTACTATATAAGTTTTTGTAGAAGTTAGTAGCGTGATTTATTACATCTTTTCTGGATTTTGTTTTTAGTGAGTTATTTTCAAGTTTTTGAATCCAGGACTTGTGTGTAGTTAATTCTTTGTATGCTTTTTTGGCACTTCTAAAATGTTTAATGTTCCTTGTAATAATCTCGTATCTGTGGTTGTTGTAGTCCTTACGGATTGATCTATTAGTCTCTTTGTATATTCTGCTTAGTTCTGTTTTCATATCTTTAGTTTTGTTCTTTGTGTGTAGTAGTTCCGTGCGCCTTTTTAAAAGTTCCATTGTGTCTTTTGAGAAGATATTGTGTTGGTGGGGATACATATTGGTTTTGTATTTTAAGCTCTCTGTTATGCCTTTTTCCAGGATATTGTAGTATGTTTGGATATCAATGCTGTCTGTTTTTATATTTTCTGTATGTTTTTGTAGATTTCCGATGTAGCACTTTATTTCTGTTTCTGTCTTGGGGATATTAGCTGGTGTTGTATAGGTTTTTCTGCTCTTTACTGGACTACTCAAAAGTAATGTTGCTCTCACTAATCTATGATCGGAAGAGAATTCAACTTTGTTAAGTACCTCAATATTAGTTATAAGTTTGTTGTGGGTTATCATAATAAAATCTATTTCATTTTTAGTTTTGTGGTCGGGTGATAACCATGTCCATCTAGAGCTTGCTTTCTTTTTGAAAAATGAGTTCATTATGGATAGTTTGTATTGATGAGCATAAATTAAGAGCCGTTCCCCTCTATCATTCCGCACTCCGTAACCATATTTTCCCATTACTGGATAGTAGTTTGTTTTTGGACATCCTATTTTCGCGTTGAAATCTCCCATGACAATGACCTTCCCTTCTGTCTTTGTGTGAGCAAATTCAATGTCTTTGTAAAAATTTTCAATTTCTTCTTCTGTTGATCTCTCTGTCGGTGCATATGCTTGGATTATTGAAAAAGAGAAGCAATCAAACTTCATTTGTAGAAGTGCTACTCTTTCAGAGATTCCTATAAAGTTGATGATGTTATTTTTATACATTTTCTTGATAAGGAATCCCACTCCATATAGTCCTTTAGTTTCGCCAATATAGCAAAATATAAGATCGCTGTGCTCTTCTATCTTACATCCCATTTTTCGGACTTCTGCCAGGCCTATAATGTCCCAGTTAATATTTTTTAGAGCATTAGTCAATTCAAGGAATCGTTCTATTGATCCTAGCGATTTTACATTATAATTGCAGATTTTGAGTGTTTGTTTCATACCATGATCTATTTCTCTATTTGGTGGAGGGTTGTAGTCTGATTCCCCACGATGACAAGTCGGATTGGGGAATGTTTTGTTTCTTTTATCTATTAGTTCTCGTCTGTTTAATGTTTTGTTCCGGTGGCTGATGGCAATATCCTATAGATTCTGAACGGTTGGCACATTGGCAGAAGGTAAGGAATTACTTCTATTCCTCATTATGTCGAATGCATTTAACCGAGCTGTTTTTGTTGACAGTTGTTGTTTGTGAGGGTGCTCTATTGCGTTAGGCGAGGTTGATGTTTCCCTTTTGCGTTTTTCGTTACCTGGTTTGCCCTGTTTAATAATTAGCTTGTCGTAGTTTATGTATGCATAATTGCCCTTCTTCCTTTCCTCTTCCAATTTTGGTTGTAGTTTCTTTCTCATGTCCAATATTTCTTTCGGGTAGTCTTCAGATAAATACAAGTTTTTCAATTTCTTTTTATTTACCACTATCTCGTTTTTCTTCCAGGCGTTCACGAATGTTAGGAGGATAGGCCTTTCTTTTCCGTTTTTTGTGTTATTTTTGCCAATTCTATAGATCGTGTTCACATCCCTATCTTCAAAAGTAATGTTTAAATCATGTTCAAATTTCTTTTTGATTATTTCGATTAGGTCGATAGTCGATGTTTCGGTTTCTTTTACTCCATATAAAATTAGGTTGTTGTATCTTCTATATTTTTCAAGATTGTTTATTTTTTCCTTTAATTTCTCATTTTCTGATTTTAATTCCTGCATTTCAAGTCTAAAAGGAACTAGTTTTTCATCAATCCGTGCCATAATGTCATCGGTTTGTTTTGACATTTCTATTTTCATTTGTTCAAAAAAAGATTGAAGGTTATCCATTTTTGCCGCTGTCGCTTACGTGAAATGAAACGTATTATTGTGAACGCAGCTTAATAGGACTATTATGTTGGTAGTACTGACCCGCCTTAGTTTTGTTGAAATTGTGTCTATAGTCTATACTCGGTTTGTTTGGCAGGTAACCTCAAAAGTTTTTTCCACTTTTTAACCACTGAATAATTATCTTGATAACACAGTTTGCACTTGGATGTTTTAGTTGCAGTATAGTTTATCACAATATGTATGAAATTTAAATGTTTTTACACCGGAGTTCACAGTATATTCACAGTTTATTCGTAGAAATACGGAGCTTCGTTACACTATGTATTTACGTCTAGACAGCCGGAACCGGAACACGTAGATGAGATCCATTAATTTTTAAAATACTACTTGACATCTAGTATGCCAATCTAAGTTACACATAGGGACGTCCACGAAAATATTAAGTACTGTGCGCATTGTGAATTATTTAGGAATTAGAATTATTTAAAGAGAGTTATTACAAAATTAAAACGAACAGAAAGTAAAACAAATGTTTTTGTTTAATAAATATAGACATTTTTGAAGTTATCAACCATACGAAATAGTTAAAAAATCTAGTTAAAAGACGACAACAAATCATTTAGAAACATTTAACGCTGTTGATTGATCTTATCAAAATAAAGCAAGAAGAGAAAGAGAGAAACCGTTCTCTAAAATTGAATTCAATTTCAGTTTAAATTTGTATATATAACTTCTTGTAGAAACCCCGGGAAAAATGCAACTTGTAAAAATATTACTCTGCAGTGAGATCGTTGAATGTGTTCGCATTTTTGAAATAACTTTCTTTTTACAGTATAGTCTAAAGGATTAATGCTTTGAAATCCTAATCTACACATAAAATAGAAAATTATATAAATAACTTCGTGTATGAATATATTATGTATAACGAATTATTAAAATCTAACGACAAAGGAACATTGTGACATTGGGTTAACATCGTTAATATCAGTTATAAACCTGTTTGTATAATCTATTTATTACTTGTATAATACATTTAATCTGAATATAATTTAGACTTATATTTACAATTTATCTCTTAATTGTCAAAGTTTAGAATTCATTTTTATAACTGATTCTACTCGATACGATTGCATACATAAATTACGTTATAATATTAAAATGCATTATATTATGCAAAAAATATGATATTGTAAAATATACTTATATTAGGTAGCCAAGCCGGAATGCTTAGCTGTGGGTATCGCAGCCCATAGATATCCATAGCATCTTCAGGTCATATCTCTCTATACTCCCGTACAGAGCCAATTCCACTCCTTGTACATAGTAGTGTAAAGCGAATAGGGAAAGATATGCAGCCATCTAGATTAGAATTTAGCTTCATAATGTCTCATTTTACCATCATAATATTTTGACAACTGATTTTAAAAAAACTCTGTTAAAACAAATGTTACATTTATATACACAATCGTATAAAACAATGAGTTTTATGTATTATACTAGACGTAACCATCTAAAAAGCACTTACATTTTCCGGTAACTCCCAATTGTTATTTATGTCCTCTTTGTGCATTAATCTTGTCTAGTAAAATGTATAGAAATCATTGATTCAATTATAATATACGCTACGCCATTGATTTGAGTTTCGTTATAAGTTCGTTTATGTGGAACTATATTGGAATGGTCATAAAGATTTTTTATCGTTGTATTAGACTGAAAAAGTCACAAATTGATATAGATCTCTTCAAATCTAAGGTAATTATTTTATTACTTACAATATACCTACTATATTTATTAAATAAAACATCAAACAAGGCTCTCTTCTCTCTTAATTTTAACTTTTGGCATTTGTACAACGTAGATACATGTTGGCACATTGGTTGATAAAAGTTAAAAATGAAATTTATGTAACTTTGAACTATCTATATAAAATAAATACGGTTATTTGGCTTCCACGTTACTTAAAAGAATGTAGTAAAACTTACAAAAAGTACTTGCTTCTAAATTCGTCAACATTTACTCTAAAAGCTCACGCAGTACCGAGACACCATAATATTCGACTAGAAAAAGAAGACTAGATTTAAATTACTTATTACAATGATCTTTAAATGTTGCCTAACTATGACTTTCCCTCAAAATCCATCTTCTTATAACAGATGAATATAAATAAATTAATATTCAAACTTTAAACAAATTGCTCTTGGACGGGACGATAAACTCACTAACAAAATTAAAATACAGGTACTTAAAGAAATGCTTTCATTGATTCAAAATGTACGAAACTTGACTTGACTCTAAAGATTTAAAGCAACTTTACAAAGTATTAAATTATCAAGTATCAAGATTGGGCAATTTGAATCTTGATACTTTTAGAGAAAGAAAATAACCACTTTCATATTCCTCAGTTATACACTCCTCTAGTCATTGCTTCTCTATTTCTATTATGCCATTTACATGTTAAAATTCTAACATACGTTCTTCTAAACGTTGCATTGCACAGAGCGTAACACACGGGATTTATAGTTGAATTAATGTAACACAAAGCATAGAAGAACGACCAAAGTTCATCCGGGATACACTTAGCACACGCCGTTAAAGGTTTTAATAGCACAAGAATATTATAAGGAGTCCACGTTATAATGAACGATAGAAGAATAGCGGATAATGTCTTCGCAGCCTTCGTTTCTTGTTTTTTCTCTTGTGTCTTTTTCTTTTTCGGTTGTTTCGTTGTAATGCCTTTACCGGCTAATTGTTTGGGTATAATTTTGGCATTCAAGGGTATTCTAACGTCTTGTATATGAGACGTTCTTCTTGAAAGACCAGCATGGCCAGCTGGGTGTAGATTTAGTTCGGAATCACCTCTTGCGGGAGGACGATATACTCGCGCGTTGGAAGGTGGGGATTCTTCCGTGATCATTTTGATGCTGGGTCTTTCTGTATCTGCATCTGGTAGTCTTATAACAATAGTGTAGACTGAGTCAGCAGACGCAGATTTTGGCGCTGGTGAGGTAGCTGTATTGATTCTAGTGTTTGGTGGCAAGGAGCGACTATCCCGTGCGCTGGGAATAGCTGGAGGCTCAAAAGTTCGTCTAAGAGGGGAAGTACCTCCGTCTGCGTTAGAGCCTCCGGAACCTCCTCGCCCCGCGAAGGGATCTCTGATTACATTCAACGATGTACATCTGAAAGGAGGAAGAAATAAATATTGCCCACCGAGGTTACCAATTACATTATAATGGTCTTCGATAGTCGTTACGATACATTGAGTAAAGTTTCATCCTGCATAATGTGCAAATATGTAAAATAAAAATCTATTTAATATACCGTCATGTCTGTCATATCTAGTCAGTCTGTTCGGAAAGAGAACCACTAACGACTGTAGAAGTATTGTTACAAAATTAAGCTATTTACCTAGAAACCGTACTCTGTAGTGGCGTTTCTACAGAGACGGGAGTAGCGTAGCCAAGATCAGAAGGCTCCTCTTCAGGCTCCGTGTCTTCAACGTCCTCTCTTCCTGAGTGCCACCACGCCACGCACCAGTTTGTGACTGCTGCCCAACCGCGTAGACGACTTTGACACTTTCCGCTCTATGAAGATGAATTTGAGTTATTCACTATTACATCAAGAAGTATTCTATGTATTACCTAAATGCAAGTGAAATACTTCACATTTTTTACAGTTTCATGATCTCATCCTACAAAAATAAACTTATTTGTCTGAATATGATTTTTTTGATTCAAATTGGATTTCTAAATAAACAAATGTCCTACATTTTCTTACAACATAAATCTAACTTTAACCCATTAAATTTTGACAAAGGCCACAAAATACGAAGGGTTGCTACTGTCACCTGTATAAATTGGCAATCAGATAATTTACTAGTCTATTGCCAACTGTGCTGCTAGCCCGAAACAGTATTTGCCAAAGTCGGGTTACCATTACAATGATTGGAATGATGCCAAATCGATACGATCCAAGGACATAGGTACATTTTTGCAAGTGTCACCAGTTAAACGATCTGGATAAACAAGGGAATATTAAATAATTATACTTTTTATGAATTAAAGTTTTTTTATATAACTCTAAAGTGGTCACACCAAAAATCTATGTTAGACGTAAAATATTTACGTACTTAGGCCCAATATATAATTTATAAAATTACCGAAATATTAAATCGCTTGTAGTAGTTAGTGTGTTTTGTAGTAGTAGGGCTGTATGTACGTTAATAATTAACTTGAGGACACCGCTGCAATAATGCATAACTAACTTTTGGCGGATTTTTTTTATCAATGTAATTAACACGGTTATAGGCTATAATTTCGTATGGTCTTGTCTCATCCATTATTGGTATTTTATATTTTATATATTGATACCAAAAGCAATTATCGTAATATAATAATAAGTTTTTATAATATTTTTAATTGATTTGAAATTAATTTAGAAAATTATATTTAAAGCCAGTTGATGCAGTAAACTCGACTTTACTAGGCACTTAGTTCGTAATATGCATGAAAAGTTCCGTACAATCACTGAAATTTCAGAATATGCTGAAATTTACCAAGTTTTATATTGTACACGGGTGTGAAAGCACAACAAATTGCTTTAACTTTTGCTCATTCAAAAGTTTGCGTCAAAACTCATATGCGTCGAATTAGGCACGACTTGACGCTGCAATCCATCGGGAATACTTGGAACTTTTATTGAAATTATGAATGAAAGATACATTTGAGACTATATGTTTTTTGTAAAATAACAAAAATAAAATCCTGACTGCAGTGAATTTGAATTAATTCATAAGTTATGTATTAATATAATTTTGTTTTCTATAAATTGCTTTTACTCTTACCACCTTTTAACTGACATGTTAACTGTACTTTACTTTATAATTTCTACTTACTTTTGTACTGACTTTATTTATAATATTAATTTATATAGATAAGTATTGGGACTTTTATCAAAATCGCTTCAACTTGGCGAACAATAGATCTGTCATTAAATCATATATGTCAAACTAAACAGTCTTCTGGTACACGCTAAAAAATAGATTACGAAAAAACTCGGCAAGAAAATATGTCGTTAAATGGGATATGGCGTCCAAATCGAGTAGTACTGCATAGTAGCGATAAGGCGTGATATCCGAGTGAGTCCCCGTTCTTAACGACGTAGCAACTCCTTTATAGCCTTTTAGGAAGATATTGATTTTGTGAAAAAAATCCGATTTCACAAAACATTGTACTAGTTAGACGTCCAGGTGTATTTTTAAATTTAAAGTAATAACATTCATGTTTTATTCATATTAGTGCCATGAACTTCCTAAATATGATAGAATACTTTTATATACATTGTATTTTCTGTGTCCGACTATACGTGTGTAGTTTATAAGGAATTTTGATGACATTGTGCCAAATATAAATATTTATATTGATTTGTTAGAAATAGACGAATACTAAGTATTTCTTGACTCTTAAAAATTAAAGGTCATATAGCCATATTGTCAGGTACATACGTCATACATATTATGGTATACATTGTATGCGTATAAGGATGTTTACATATTCGTCTAAATAAAAATATAATAAACCTTTATCTTTTGTCAAATTCCCATGTAACTTAAGTTTAATCCTAGGACAAAGTTACCGGAGCTTTTTATAGTACACAGAGAAAATAAGTTATAATTTAAAAAACCTTACATGGTACTATCATGGTAACATAAACTTAACTGTCCTTGAAAACACATGTTATCTTAAACTAATAAGCAAATTTCCTGAAGTAAACCAATAAAGTTAAGCAAAGTCCGTCGAGGAAGCCTTGTCAAAGTTTGCACTAAGTTACAAATTGCAACTTGAACATCCGTCGCTATATTGTTTCATTTTACTTCCCCCTTTCTGGTGTACTGGGATATACATAGAACAAATGTACTAGAATGATTACTCCATGCTGCAGTATCGGTGTCTCAGAATTTTCTGTTTTATTGTCGTAACTTAGTTCCCCGTTCAGCATCGCAGCGGGTATGCTGCTAGCATTAATAGTACTTAGCCACTGGGACTTTTAATCGCCTCCACGACTTCCTAAAATGATCTTCTGACCTCTTTTATGTAAATAAATTAATTTACAGTGCACTTTAGAGTCGGTCATATTATATTATTGGAACGAAGTTCCTTATCGCGCGTTGTGAAACGGGGCTAGACGGAAAAAATTCTTACGAAAAGTTGTCACGACACTTTTTTGCTATTTGCTATTGTAATACACCAGTTCTCGTCCGATCACCAAAGTTAAGCAACGCCGGGCGAGGTCAGTACTTGGATGGGTGACCGCCTGGAAACACCTCGTGATGTTGGCTTTTTTTTTCTTTTCGTAGGGACAAGAAATTAAAATTATTTTTGGAATCTCTTAACTAAATTAGTCGTAGTAAACGTACACAAGAATCCCTGTACAATAAATGCGGGGTCCCTAGTTTCCTTGCAAAATACAATACCTTTAAAAAATATTCATTGCAATTTCAGTCCAGAGTATGTTTAATTAATATTTAAAAAAAAAATTTTTTATAATTTGCATGTAGTAAATTTTTTGAACTTTTTTCAATCAATATTTTTAATCAGGGTAGTATTATATATGTATCACTATAACCTTCTTTTATACTAAAGATGTATATATACTTTAGTGTCACATAAAAAATATACACATAAATAATTAATTGATTAAAAACAACCTAACGTTTGCATATTCTATGGGCTTCATACTTTCGATTGGTATAGAATTTATCTAATAATCATACCGGTGAAATGTTTAAAAAAATATTTTTTTTTTAATTAATTAAACATACTCTGGACTGAAATTTGCTAGGCAACCCATATGGATTATATTTATTGACATATTAAATTATATATAAAATAAGTTTCATTAAATAAGCATCTCGGTGAAGGTCGTTGTATAGCGGGATCTTAGACCATATAGTTATATTTTTGGGAAAATGATTTTATTTCATTAAAAATTATTAAAGAAGTTGTAGTTTGTCGTACATAATTGTTGTTATAATTTATAGGATATTTAAGATTATCTTTTTTATACAACAATCAAAGTAAAAAAATGAAGATTGAACCTTTATCTGTTTTAAAATTTATAAGTTTTACAAATTTCATTTCATTGTAAAAATTAAGATATTTTCAACTGTTTTACAATTTAAATGAATAAAGTTGGCAGCTGGAATCATTTTGACAACCTTTGACTTCTAATATTAAAATAAAATTGAGAAAGAATGCTAATTAATGGAACTATAATATGTTATCTATATTTTCAATTTGTTTTTTATTATAGTTTTATATACCTTATGTTATTGGATAAATTATAGCGAAATCTTAACCGAAATACTATTAACAATATATTACCTGAAAATCACGCCATCGAGGATCCAAAGCCCCTCTGACGTGGTAAACGGAGTCCGCATCACCAGACTCCGAGCGTGCGCGTGCGTCGATTTCTCGTGTCTCGTCACTATACAAACAACAACTAAATTAGGTCAAATTTTTTAATATGTAGCTAAGGATTTGATTTGACTGATTTTATAAGTCGATTTAATTTTATAAATTACTTTTATTATAGAAAATTTTGAGATATTACGAAATTTCTTATGCATGTATTAAATATATTCCATATTTATTATCTAGTATAAATGCTATGTTGTTATTTATTTAAATGCAAGTAACTTTTTATCTAGCTTAGAACCGAATACTGTTTATTTTAACAATATTTTCGGTAAATATATTACTTATTTTTATGGTATATCTACATACAAAGATATCATTTATCCTCTTTGTCATTGTATATCATGTTTACAGTCTAGGGCCATCCGTCATCCATTATAAGCCATTAGTGCCCACAATATCACTATCAGAAAACAATATCTTTTAAAAACATAAATGTATAGTTCAAATAACAGTTTATAAAAATATTAATAGTATTTTTTTTATTATTACTAAATACGAGCACTTCTGCGTTCAAAATAAAAAGTTTATTAATATTGAAAGTAAATTTTATTTTGATTTGAACTTAATTCAAAGTTTCATTAAAAGACAAGATCTTTCACGACCATGGTCTATCTATTCTGGTAGGAACAGATAATAAATCATGCGAATTCTTCAAGTATTTCTGACAACAAAACAAATGAAAATCACTATCCCTTCAGTTAAGGAAAAGCAATATCCAATCGAAAATATTTGAAAGGGTTAATCAAAGGCTCATAAAGTGAGATGAATGTCCGTGGAACTGGGACTGGCTTTGTGCCAAAGTGCATGCGTTTGGCCTTCAGTACAAGTGATTAGCAGCATAAGATTATTCGAGTCACGTTTGTAGGTGCACATTGCTCAGCGCTTTGATTCAAATAACCGAAACCATAAAATTGTTGCCAGCATTCTTTGAAATAACAAAATTATTCTACGTTTAAATTTTCTTAAAAATAGCAGACAGAAAATGGACTGCTTTTAACTTTTAATTATTTATAATATAAACAATATTCCATTCCCAATGTATGAATAATAGTATGTGTATTTTAATTATTGGTTTTTAATTTTAATATATATCTTACATACCCACATTTTTCTAAGGGTAGGGAATTTACGTTTACGTTACACGTAACGTTTACGTTTTATTACTGACTCGAACCATGGCTCCGTGTTGAGATCTAGTTTCTGGTTCATATTTTAAGATAATCATTATTTCGGCTTGGAATAGATGGCTTAATTACCTGCCTATAAATATAAATATCTATAAAGCATGTGAAGAATCGTAATACCCCATGCCGCATGTCCATCTTTTCTATTTGATCTCCTTAATTATTTTAAATTGTATACGTCATAGCCAAATGCTCCATACAACAAAAAACGCTTATAACTTAAACCATTTCCAACGATTTGAGAGGAATAATCAGAACTTAATTGCCAACAGATTAGTTCTATGTGCAAGCTTCAGAATCCTAATTGTATTATACATAATATAATTCAATGCAAACATGCTTTGTTGTTAATAACATGCACGCTTTGTTAATAAAATGGAAAACATTTTAGTTATATGCAGAAATGGGTTTGTTTGATAATTCTGTAGACAGCAATTCTAATATTAATTCTATATTGGCTTGAAATAATCCATACCGAATACCGAAAACGGATACACTATAGAAGTTAAGCTGGCTGAAATAAAATAATTTACATACATAAGGATACTACAATGTTATATTATTTAACGCAGTTATGGTCTGCGAAAGTTACGTAAATTAAATAATTAAGTCGCGATTGTTTCCATAATTCTTTTTACGGTTTTATTAAAAATATGTACTTTATTTATATGGAATACTTGGAACTATTGTATAACAATTACATATAAAAACGTTCTATATTATTATAATTCCAAGAATCTTCAAAACCTCAAGTCAACAACAAAAACGTTTTCCAATTACAAACTGTCGTAAATATCCATTTACGTTCGGATTTCTGGAAAACAAACATATAAATCTAGATATTACATTAAAACAACTGTCATGTATTGAGATTTAGGAGTTTATTAGAATTTTTGATAAGCTTTTTTAAATGTGTTTAAGAGACATAAATACGTACTATAAATACGCAAATAAATACGTAATGAGTGGTAATTGTTGTTGTGTTATGTATAAGACCGTAACAGCCTTATGATAAACTTTAAGATATAATCACTATGGTCACTATCATAGTCTCCATATTTTTTTTCCTTTAGGATCAAAGGGATCAACTATAGATATCAGATAATTATAACTTTGTTCCATAACATATTTACCTTTTTAGTTTACAAAGCGCTACGTTGTAGAATATTAGCAATATATATTCAGTTCGATTTTTCACTGTTTTATAAGTTTTTAAAAAAGCAAAACGGCTTTAAAAACTTGTTTAGTTTTATAAGTTCGTTACATTCTAGGAAATAATGTACACTGCATATGTACCGATAAAAAATGTTATGAACGAAATAAAGAATTTTTGAATAAAAAATTGAATGTACATTAAACAAATTCAATTCAAGATATTTCACAAAAGCAAACTCTTCTCTTTTCCAATCATACACAAACACATTGTGAAACTAAAAGGATAAGAATAATGGATCCGCACCGCCAAAAAAGATTACTAAAATCTCAAAAACCGATTTTCAAAGGAACAAAACATGAACATGAAAACGGACTAAGCAAATTGCTGTATCCGAAAAAAATCGTTCGGCCACGTATATAACAGTTTCATATCGCTATTAGGGGCACGCTAAAATGAGCTTAGATTACTTCACAATAGAGAAGAAAATAGGACCAACGCCTTAAGCATTGCATCGCTGAAACTAGCAGTGGGTTTTCTCAAGGGGCTATGAAATGAACCGTTTCAACTTCTAAATGAAGTTTTGGGAATTTTCTGCCATTTCTGTCAAAACATTTTGTAAGAATAGAACAGAAATAATTAAAACAGCATTTGAAACTTTTATACAATACATACTTGCTTGGAACTTGTAAATTAAATTTTTTAACTTTATTAGAGCAAATTTGTTTTAAAGTCAACTTAGAAGTGCTTTGGAACAATCAACCTTATTTACATAGGAGAGAATAATACATCACTATATTTATCATTTGTATCGTTACTAAAGTACAGTTTGAAAATTTACCACTATTGTGTATAAAGTTGATTCAACTCTATATTTTATAGTTGTTACAACTGCAACTACGTTACACCTCACTTAAATCAAACAAAAATTACAAAATGAAACTAACCTAAGCGCACGTGTACAGAACAAAAGATTTCCGCATGCGAAGTTACAATCGAAGCGGAGCACAATGACAAGCGTCCTTCCCTTTCGCTCTATAGATATGCGTATACGTTTGTCTCTTACCTTAGCAAGATACTATCGACTAGGATGACAGTTTCAGCACGGACTCAATAGTATTATTGTCATGGTATGTCAGCGTTTCTCTGTTTCTAGTAATGAATAGTCTGGCCCATTTCTATTTAATATTCTATGGTTTTGTTAAAGATACCTCGGCTGTGTTAAATGATTTTAATGCCTTGCGTAGCATTGAGCTTTTAATACTACTGCGTAGCACTGCTACAGAAAACAATATGTATAGCTAGGCGTTATGAAATTACGCAGTCTCGTTTATCATATAATATTTTTTTGTAAATAAACATTAAATAACAATCTTATAATTTTATAGGTCTGTTGTTTTTCTGGGATTGTGTTAAAATTCCATTGAAGAAAATCTTTATGCTATTTCCTTTATATGATAACAATGTGAGAGCTAATTAATTTAAGCTCACAATATAAAAGTGCCATCATACTTTAAACGTAGTGTCGCGTTTATGATAGGAATCAAATAACTCACATTTTCTACAAGTGAAAAACACAATTTCGTTAGTGACACAGCGTTTTATGTGTTGTTGAATCAGCTATGGCTGATTCAGAAATTATTATAATAAGGTCAATAACCTTTGACAAAAACAGACTGGAGCTAAGACATAATAACACATCAACTTCGGTATCAGCGGTTTACGATGCGTCATAATGGTTATGTTTTGGCAGGCAGCCTTCACCCATTTCTAACAATCGTGATAAAAAATCAAATCCTCTTGTTTTTGTATCTACAGGGTTCATAAAATTATACGGCTGAATTAAAAAAAATAAACGATATTTTTCTGATTGTGTGAAGAGAGCTTTAGGCAGTTAGTTCAGTATGTATTTATCTGATATTCTCAAACAAAAGAAGTCACGTTCCGATCCGTAGTCATATTAATAAATTACAAACAATAATATCCTATAAGCAGTACATACACAGCTCTAGTGCAGTGACAAAGATGGATGGATATTGTTCTAGCATCCACCGCAGCGACAATTTATTGATGGCAACTCGCGAACACCACTAATTAATTACCCTCTATTTTACTAGGAAAATTCTGCTTAATGCTTAAAACTTATCAATGCAAAATAAATATTTTTCAAAATATCTGGATAATGTGTCGTGTAATCCTAAATCTAATGAAAATTTTAGTATTGAAGCACGATGGAGTATTTACTTCAGTAGTTAAAAGTTTATACTAACTGAATCAAATTATAAACAAAGAAAAATATTATTCTTGGTATAACTACCTGACTTGATGAGATTATTATAATAAATTTTAAAAAATATAAAGTAATGATACATTATTGTTCGTATTACATTAAAAATCTTGCATTGTCCCAGTGAAAGAGAAACAAGTATGCTTCTAAGAAATATTCTAGCATGAATAAAACTCATAAATAAATTACTTTAAACCCTCTAATAGATAATCCGGAACTTTACCTCGTCATTAGCTACAACAGATATTATTCTAAGCTTTTTCCTACGATTGAAATAGTTCAAACCAGTCGAATTAATATTTAATGTATATTGACCCAAAAATATATGGTAACAATTAAATCTATTAAAATAGATATTTTCAATGCATTCGCAAATAGGTTTTTGAATATAAATTGACGCAATAAACTAAGGCTCAAATTGTATTCGAAAAAAAGTTTGGTTTTATATAAAGAAAATTGCATTATGAAGATTCTATGTATTCTATAACCTTTTTTGAAACGACATCTAATTTAAAAGTTCATATATTTTGATTGAGTAAACATTCTGCCTTAAAATAAATTATAATTTGGTTAAGAATTTAGAATTTTAATTAAAAATTACAAACAACGTTCCGTCCGTAATTGAGGAAGCAAAAATATTTCAATTATTCTCGTCGTCTCAAACACTTGATATGTACATAATAATTTCTGTTTTCAGTTTCCTTTTTCGTTTAATGAAATTGTAACTTCTATTAGGTATCGTTTTTTATCCAAAAACATAAGGATCGTAACAACTGTAATTTAATAGACATATACAAAAATATATTCAGATTATTGAAAATTCTGTCCTTCTTTGTTTTACGTTTATCTAAATAAATAACATACAACAGCCGTACACAGTCAAGTCCTTTCATTTCCTGTAAGGAAGCTTGTAGCGTTCGAGTCAGCACCATGTATTACAAACTTTCTTACGAGTCACGTACACTTTCCTCTCTCCGGTGTGCAAAGAGCTTGCCCTCTATAAAAAAGGTATTAACCTAATTCTGTCTGTTAATACTTCTAAGTAGGGCATTGTTGAACGAGATTAATCAAGTGATTGCCGTGCTAAAACAAGAACAAAGCAGGAGAAAACAAGACAATTGAAGGAGATTTACAGAGGCGCATGTTAAATAAATGCCTGCATCAACTTAGATTCGTTAGAGCGTAAATCTTGCCCGCATCTTGAAGTAATGTCTTTCGTAGTAAAGGCCTGTATAGGGGTGTCAAAATTATGTCTTAATCACTGATTGGTGCTAGGTTAAGGGTTCACAGAACAATTCATAATATTTTAACGTAATAAGCAACATAAAAGGCGACATAATTTGTGTTGCCATCACTGCAACTCAATTATTATTAAATAAAAATAAACAATTGATAGGCTAAAGTCAATACTAGTAACTTTAAAAAAATCTAAATTCTGACTAATGCTAGAAGACTTAGCAATGTGTTATAGTCAATAGACAACCCTAGATGAGCGAGGCCGTTGGGAGTAGGGGGAGTTCTGCGCTCAGGTGAAGTGTTGTTGTTGGTGATTTTTAAGAGCTCGGAGATATTTTTATTAGATGTGTTCAGATAAAACATAGTCAATTGGGAATTTTTCGTTTACAGTCTCGTTTCGGCAGATTTCAAAGGGGCTTTTAATAATTCAACACCCACAATATCAACTACTTATCTATTCTAATCTACTATGTATTATTAACAGATAAATAATTTCTTCATAAATTAAAAAAAAATTTGCCATTTCTAATATAAGATCATCCTTGAAACTTAAAATACAAAACGCGTCATATCATAATAAATATATACGAAAGTTGTTAAACAAACTAATTTTCATATGCAATATACTAAGGATTCAATATATAATTGTCAAAAGCCTGTTTGAAATAAAAAATATTATCGATATGGAACCACCAACTAGACACAATGAAAAAAAAACAAAATTAAAAATAAATAAAAAAATTAAAAATTAAATTATTATTAATTTGTAAATTTTACCACAAAAAAAACATCGTTCATTCTTTTAATTAACATATATAGGATAAATACTCTTTGGCATAGTAATACGGTGGGCATTATTACATCACCCAAAAGGGTCTCAACAATTCTCCCATTTGGATTCAATTGAATTGTTCTTATCGATTCGAATGAATATGCATTCGAGTATCTGTATAACGAATACTAACGATGGAAACTCATTAGATGGAGCTTGAAATATTCCACAGAGAATTGAACAACAATCTGTTTGTTAAGGACTGGGAGTGAATGAGCTGAAATAGACGTATCTTACGATGTGCATACGTATAACTGAACACTTAACAATAGAAAGAACATGTTGATTTTGTGTGAAACACTTAACAATGTTAGGACTATCAATACGCAATAATATGTTGTAAATTGACTAATTGCGACTTGACACCTGCCAAGACATCTCGTATTGTTTGATATAATTCAATTGTCAATTTTTCTACAACCTGTGGTTTTTTATACAGCCATAACAACGTATTGAACAAATCAATGGCATGCCGTTAATATTCAATGGCAATCCAATCATAAATTTTACGGGCATCTCTCACTGTCGTAACAGACCAAAGTAATAAAAAGGAATAGGGAAAAGTTAAGAAGTTTATGGCAAGTTAGAAGAATGTCATCATTTCGTCTACAAGCGATGGGCGGAGCCGGTCTTTGTAATGGAGCAAAAATTTTCCAGAGTGCAGCCTTGTATTTCCTCTTCTAGATATAAGGTTTAAAATGGATTGCAAGAATATATAAAGAATAAATTCTCATTCCTTTCAGCTGCGCTAATGTTTTGTTGCGCAATGAACAATTTAAAACACTTTAATGATGTTATGCCTTGAATGGAAGAAATGCACTATGATTTAATTTTAATAATATTGTAATGTTCATATTACAAGTTGTTCATTACTACGAAATGGACAAGCTTTATAACTTTAGAAAAATTTTAATTTATTAACTTACCTAGAATTCGATCTTTTCGATGAGTCGTGTTTCTTCCCGCCTTGAAGGTTTGGCAAATCCTTCTGTCGCTTTTTCGTCTCCCTCCAAATCTTGTAATATAATATACACATAACTGTCACTGGCACATAAAACGCCGCAATGGCCGTCCCGAACGTAATAAACTGATTAGTCTCTATAAACTGGATGTAACACTCATTCGGAGGCACTTTCCTCTCGCCATCTATATACGGCCAGGCATAAATCCATGGAGGCCAGAGTAATAAGCTGAATCCCCACGCCCCTCCTATCATCACAGTGGCGCGCCGTGTAGTCCTTTTAGCCCTATACGTTAAAGGTCTCGTAACACTGAAATACCTATCGAAACTTATGATAAGGAGGTTGAGCACTGATGCGTTGGAGGCGAGATAGTCCAGCGCGAGCCAGGTGTCGCAAACGTGCGGCCCGAGCGGCCAGTAGCCATAAATTGTGAACATCGTGAAGAGGGGCATCGATATGAGACCGACAGCGAAGTCGGCTACCGCCAGCGAGAAAAGGAAGTAGTTGCTGATCGTCTGCAGCTGCTTGTCTATCTTGAAGCTGATCATGACCAAGGAGTTGCCGACGACGGTGAGCACTGAGAGGACGCTGGCGATGATGGCGATGACAATCTTCTGGGCGAGGCTGTAGGGGCTGGTGGGGAGGTCTGGGCCGAGCGCCAGGTCTGTGAGGTTGGCTGTGTTGTTGAACGCGATTAGCATGTCGTCAACTCGCCGAGCCCGCGGCCCCCGCTCCGCCGCCGCTCGTGCGCCCGCCGGCTCCAGGCGCACCTGCTGACAAAATACAGTACTTTACTTTATTTGTTCTAAGATTTTTCTAAAATTTATATATACAATAATTTCATTAATAACTGGTCATTTCTAATAATAAGTCATTATAAACACAATTAATTAAAATGATAGTCACTTTCACGGGTTTAATAGCAGTTATAAGGGATACATTCTTGTACGTACAGGTACACACACGTAATATATGCGTTAATTATGAATAGTTGGGTTTATGGAATGTCTTCGAAGAGCAATACCAAATGCAATAGCCGAGTTGCGGTTCTCTAATTCCGTTGGTATTTCACCCGTCCACTGTCTTTTACAAAGGTATTTACAACGAAGAAGTATTAAATCGTTTTGGCTATTGAGTTATATTATTAGCATTATAAGTACAATGGGTACAATAATAGTAAACTATTCCTTTAAAATATTATTTTGGGCCCGACACTGATTTCGTGATAATACTAAACTAGCCAGAACCAACGTGGTAAAAATCTTTTACATACGTCTGAAATATTTGACAGTTTTATTAATATTTTTTATGAAAATTATAATTATTTTTTGCACTAGCCTTACCTCACCACTAAGTCATAGACTTAACTAGACATTAACTATCGGAAGGGACTATAATAAACTTTAAAGATCACAAAAATAGAAACAATATTTTCTGCGCCACAAAGATAAAAAAAACTCCATTATTTTACCAAGAACCCTTTATCCTCAATATAAATTACGATCAATATACGAAACAATACTTTTCAGGAAGGTCGCTGTGCACCATGGAGCCTGTAAAAACCACCGCTCCGTCGATCAAAGGATCTCCACATTGAAATAGATTGTGACGCCATCTTGTAAATAACGGCAACCCTAATTGGCAGCCCAAATTTCGTTGAAGCATTTTCGTTTAAGAGACTTATTTTTTTATATATTTTTGTTAAATTATTGTTGTATTTGCCGTATCATATGACAGATACGCTTAATAGTTAAACGTAGACTTTTTATGAAAGGAAATAAATTTTTGTTTGCCAAATATCGGTTATAGTAATTAAATTAACTGGTTTCTATCGAGTATTTATGAAAATAGAACATAATCATTATAATAGAGATTTCTCATTTTCCGTACTAACACGAATCAGTAATTAACATAATTAGACAATTTGCATTATCGTGTTAGCCGTGGCGGTTTGCAGCAGTGATTAATTACTAGGCGTTATTAGCTATAAAAGAACACTGGAATTGTGCCAACTCTAAGACGATCACTTCATAGGTTGTATTTCAAACATTGAGGGGCGTAAAGTTGAAGCAATAACGATGATACCAATATTTTTAAAAGATCCTAGTTTTATCGGCCTAATACATGAAAATTTTTAGCTCACAGATACGCAAAAATAGAATTTATACTAAACTTGTTAATAGAGTAAGTGGAGACAGCGCAGGTTGGTCGATTAGCAAAGTTAAGGTACCCTTGTCGTAGCTAAATCTTGATGTGTAATGGTAGTCTAAGGTTTATTGTATTATTTAAATGAATGCGTTATATCTTTTGGTTACTTAGTAGACGTCACATCGGTTTGGCGAATTAATAATAAATGTATAAAATGTTCAGTAAAAAGAAAACTAAATTTAATATTATAAATAGTTTTCGTTTAATAACAGGCATGAAGATAAATTTATGAGCATTCACCATGCTTAAAAGAACACGAAATTGATTTAATATAAGCAGTGAAAAGTTCGAATGTTACCCATACTTATATCAAGTTTAACTTGGAGAACTCTAGTTATAAATTACATTCTTCAACCATTATTTATGCTATTTATGTATTTAAATATATTGTTATAAATTCTAAATTTATAATTTGTTATCACTATTACCGGCTTGTGATCAGATCATATACTTCTTGTTACCGTTTATAATATTTTTTTGGAAAGCAAATAATACAAAAAAACATTGCTAGCGCATTGTTATGTGTAACAAAACAACATAAAAACCTAAAACTTGCTTGATAAACTCGGATGAAAACAATTTCCTTAAAACAAATTTTACAAGAATATTTTCGTTATGTTGAAATGAGGATCCTTATTACATTCAGCGGTTTGTAATAAAAAAGGAAATGAAACGAATGGAAGAGCGTGGGCTTGTCCGCTTTATTACGATTACTGGTATTAAAAAATATTAATTATTCATAAAAACTCCTCTTTTCTCATTTGTACGCTACGGTTGGATAGCTTTTGGAACTGTAAAGTTTAAACTTTCAATGTTTTTAAATCATTTTTCTTACGCATACTACCCATATACAAAAAATTTAAAGTTATCATAATTTGTTAAATTTTATTTACTAATTTTCATCCAGTTTCACAATTTGAATGTAGTTTGTTTGTTTGAAGTTATATTAAACTTGTTATCTTTATATATAGTCTGGGGCATCATGAGCGCATGGGCCAAGATCGGGCAGTGAAAAATCTTACCTGAGCCGCAGCGTACTCCAGCTGAAAGCCAGCAATTGGAGGGTGGTGGCACATGTTAGGGAGCAATCAATAAAAATACGTTTATTCAGTTTAGATGCGTCTTAGGGCATGCTTATGAATTTCAAAAACGTTTACAAAATTCGCGAACGAGCAAGACTACGCCAGAGCGCTGGAAGATTCTGATTTCGGAGGCAAAGAGAGCCAGCAAGTGTTTGTGAATGAGATTAACATGTTTACAATATTATTATGTTTTTTACAAAAATGAAAGTTATTATCGTGTCTTCGCAGCAAACAATGAACAAGCCCGTAGTGATAATCGTTTCTAAGAAAAAAGAATTGTATTTGCACTTAAAGTCACCGCAATAATTAACATTAAAACCTAACGAAACATTACACTTTTGTCTTTTACCATAATGTAGGAACATTTTTCATATGTAGACCACATCTTAAGCAAAGTGGCAATATTTTACATGTAACGTATTGCAAGAAGTTTCGAATAGAGTAAGCATCTGGTGCATGGCTATTACTATTAAATGCATGTCGCTGCCATCACTTGCAAGATAGCGTTGCAATTCAAAGAAATATCTAGGATTGTTGAGAAGGACAAATTGACCAATTATTGTGTTTATAGATGATATTACGTTATGCTATAAATTAGCATAAACGCAGGTTTATACCCTCAAATGAACAGCTACCTAGCTGATTCTTTGAATATTTAACTAAATAAAATATTTTTTGTGACCAATTTTTGTGTTTATAGATGATATTACGTTAAAAAATATATTGTTGATAAATTATTAACGATGAATTCTTTACACCAGAGAATATGGCTCACTTAGCATTACTCTTAAATGTTAAAGAGCTAAACTGGCTTCCTTTACAAACTTTAACCTATATTTCGATGTATTTATCACTTAAAAAATTAGAAGGAAAATAATATTATTTCATCAAATTGCAAAGAATCAGCTAGTTACATAATAAATACATAACAAAATATGTTCTAATATAACAATTTGTCACCCCAATTCGATAGGACAGGTGCAACAGGAATTCACAAATGCCAATAATTTTTGTATGAGAATGTGAAAACCGATATTCCTGAAGCAGCATGCATATAGAATATGTAAATGCGAGGTACTGCCGTACGGAAATTTTCATACTACATTTTCATAGGATAAAGAGACAAAAGCAATACTTACAAAAAGTAACAATCGGAATACTGAAGCAAATTAAGTAAATATTTGACATTATGTAATTACCATAATGTTCACATTGACCTTAGACACATGTGCACTCTATATTCAATAACAGCCTTGCGATTCTGTAACTCACTTTTCGAACTCACACAGCGGATAAGGAGGGAGTTTGTAGTTTATTGTTTATCAGAATGCCATATCGTAAAATGACTGCTTTACGACTGATTTGAGCGCGATCGCCGCTGTGAAAACCGCTGTGTGAGTTCGAAAAGTGAGTTACAGAATTGCAAGGCTGCCCTACTCCGATAGACAGGATGATCGACACGACAGCAGATGCAGTACCAGCTTTGTGGTCCCTCCTAAATGACCATATTGTAGATATGATGAGTAACGCATAATAACTCTCACATCTAGTAGAGATACCGTGAGATTGGAAGAAATAGCTTAATTTGATAAATTATTCGTAACTCACGTCTGCGTAAGCAATATGTATGTTTAAAAAACTTATGAGATACGTGCAGTATAGGTTTTCATGTAAATATATTAGCAAACGTAGCAAGTTAAATTGAGAAGAAAGTGGTTAATACAGGATGGCCAAAAAGTCGTGGATCAAACGCAAATAGGGGATAGATGAGGCCATCAGCTGCAAAAAATTATTTAACGGTAGGTCTCTAAGCTCATTTTGCGTTTTTCTTATAAAAACGCAAAATAAATTATAACTCTGCATTGATTGACTTGACTACTACCTAATTCTTATTAAAATTCGAAACAATATCCACTAGACACTGATGAGTCCTTGAGTTAGACATACTATTTATAGTTGTTTATTGAGTGTATTGAAGATAATATTAAGTTATACGATATAACAATTTCTCACATCATAACTTTTTCTTTACTTCGGACCCACTGTGAAAAAAAAATACTCTACCGAAAAGTGACCCTGTATTATAAGTTTTGGCGCATTTAATAGGGATTCTGAAAAGGTATTACACATGGTCATGTGTCGCTCTAATATCTTAACATAATTAAAATATAATAATAATTGTTGTTCATCACTTAGCAATTGTCATTTAAAATTAATTTCAATTCCGCCAGATTTAAATTTTAACACAATTCATTCACGAATTTCAGAATCGGCTTAACCACATTTCCGTGTACGGCACTGTGCGTGGCCGGAAGCAGACAAACCGTTGGCGAACAATTAATCAATATATAAAGGCATAACATTGCTATTTCACACCACAACTGTTTGAAATGTTTCGCAAATAATAGTATATCAATTTGCAGAACAAAATAAACATCACAGTTTATTTTGTAGTAATGTACGAAGTAAAGATGTTACGAGGTTTTTATTATTATTTCCTCCGAAATCTAATCCTGTGAAAAATGTGAATTTAAAAAGAATAAAAATATGAGAAACGATCGAATAAGGGTGCAGATTTTAGATAGATAGGGATGCCATCGCTATCTTTTTGAATTAATAACAATACAGAACTATAAAATTAAAAACAAATAATTTTTATGTTACACATATATTTTTAATGCTTCGTAGGTGAATCCAACAAATTAAACTATTACTAATACTCACCACTTTGGATTTTCACAAACAATTCGGTTTGCCCAAGGTTTGAAATTGCTAACAAATCGTAACATCATCTTCCCAAAAATTTGTCTACTTGAGCATATCCGAGAAGTAATAGTCTAGACTTATATTATAACCAGGAAACATTTGTATTTTTGTATGTACTAGAAATAGTGTATATACACTTACACATATTGCATAGGCAAAGATATTTTACAAAATAAATATCTAGCAATGTGAACAGGTCGCTAGTGATCCATATTTCACCAATGTTTTGCTATATTTTACGCTGATATAAATTTACAGTTAATTAACAGAAATAATTTAACTGTGAGAATTGACGTGGAACGGGGCTAGAACATATATTGTCAGTGTTATAAACCGAGAATGGAAGCCATTAGCGGAAAATTCAAATTACGTGAATATATTCTTGATCGGTAACCCTACCAAGATAACCTCGACCGGTCTGACCCAATTTCTTTTTGTACGTCTTTACCGATCATGCCAAAAAGTGTTAAATTAAAGAAACCTCCCTGAAAATAAATTACCTTCATTAGTTTGTATTGGTACATCAATACAAATGCTCTCTCCCTAAATACGTGAAATGAAAAGAATATCGCCATAATTTATTTCAATTTAATCAATATGTTACCTTCCCCCACTAATAGCCCGTATATAATTTATCCACAACAGACTATGAATTAGCTTCGTTAATAATAAATCGATTTTATTTTGTATGTATCTCCATCATCAAATACAATCCAGAAATTACAGTATGGCGACGCTCTAGCATTTTTATCTTTAAAAAAAGGGATAGATATAACAAGAAATATAATAGTAGAATTTCCACTAAACTTCATTAAATTATCTAAAGTCTTTCGGCGGTAGTAGTAGTAGAATTTACTATGTTTTTACATACGCAACTCATACTTAGCCCAGAGCCGCGATTCTAAATATGTACCATAATATATACATATAAAAAAATAACAAGGCCAAATTATAAAGGAAAATAAAGGATTTTTCTCATAGTATGACAATAAGTCAAAATTAATTATAACATCCAGTCGTGTCATTGTTAACTGCAGATTCACTTTGCATTTTTATTACATTCAGTGTATCGCCATTTTATATCCGCGTTATCTAATTGCGATGCTAAATGAATGCGCATAATATAATCTAAGCATTCTTGTATGGAACGGACATGTATAATGAAGTTACTAAGGGGTTTTAAAAGTAAATAATTTTCGAAGTTTTAATTTATAATGGAAACATGTATAAATTACTACATAAATTACAATATATAGATAGCACACACGCTTATAACATATCTAAGCTACACATACTTCTAAGTTACTCGATTTTCTGTTTAGTTATATTTAACATTTATTATTTTATTCGTTTGTTTTAAAAATGCACCATGGAATAACTGTAGTCCCGGACTTACATCACAGACTACTAGTGTGGGGACTAGCGTCAGATCATTTTGTCACTACGAACGAATGTAGGGTATGTTCCGATATACACTGCGACCACTGTACAGAGTACCGTCAATTTAGTATACTGTGAAACCGTTTCTCTATAGCCAGCTATACTGGTTACAATTTAAAACGGAACGCAGTCCAGTATACTAGTCAGCTTCGTTTTTCGACACAGTTTTCAAATGAGTGCATCAAAGTTTTTCAATTCAACAAGAAAAACTATTATTGGAGTATTATCGCATTAAAAAAATCTATATTAATATTAACTGTCAATTGAATTAATACTACAAAGAAAGTAAGTTAGAATTTTAAATGTTTGTTATTAAACTGTAAGTTATATCAGCCGTTAGGCATTCAAGTGGTTTTGATTGATCACGTGATCAAAGCACTGCGAGTACCTTACCTCGAAAACGCCAGTGCTCGCAGTAGAAGTATAGCGGGGATTTGTGACGTCATATATTTCCCTAGGACGCTGCGGCTGTATACTGGCAGTCCATAGCGGAACGAATTTTTGAACAGTGGGAGCACTATACGGTACTCGCAGTGTATATCGGAACATACCCAAAGTTTACTAAATTTATTTAAAAAACTCACCCGTGCAGGCAAACATTTCAAAATAATCTGACATTTAATTAAAATAGATCAAGAGTTAATACATTCTAGTGAAGTTCTCGAATTACGGCGCCTTCGAGACAAAGAGTTCAAAGTTCAGTAAACAACTCTTTCATTGAAAGAAAATCCTTCGACAAACTGACCTCAAAACAAACCTTTATTTTAAAGCTTTTAATCAATGACCACGTTATATTTGAGTAGGTTTAACGCTAACAAAAATTAAGTCCGAGCATATTATATACGAAATATAAATCATATAAAATAATAGTTTATATGATTATTCGTTTTTAATTTTACAAAACAAAACAATACATAAAATCAGAATACACCCAAAACATTCAAAGGTAAATTCATTCATTGTTCGGATTTAATATTGATTCAATAAAAATTTCTCAAAATTTATATCACGCCAGGATCTTCAGTAACTATATTTTTACTTGTCACAGTAAATCATCAATGTAACAAGCGACATGATACTTTAATTGTAGACCGAATTATGTATTTTATATATAGGCCCAAAGAGGATGTCGACTCAGTACAGTTATTTTGAAGACAAAACTTCTCTAAATACCACCTATTAGTGTTGGACCACCTAAATACAGACTTTAGCTAACAATCATACTCACTTTAGCTTGACTTTAACTACATAGTATATGTACATGTACACGGACGTATGTACGTCGGTGACTGTTATGATATATAACATGTAATAAGCAAGACCGATGTTTCACAGCTTAATTGAAAATTTAATATCATGCACCACTAGCTCGACTATTGGCATCCTTGTTTCGCGCCATATTTGAGGTGAACCGGTTCGTTCGAGTCTTTGTTGGAAATTTGAGAATTGATGACATAATTTATTCCTTTTGATTGTTCTGTAGGTTTTGTATGCAAGTATCTTAACTAGAATTGCAGCAATGGGGCAAATTGAACGTTAAATTTCTCGAGCTCTGATGAAAGACTACAAAGGAATTGGTGATCGTTTTCGCTTGCGCTATTTTCAGTGGCTTAGTCAGGTTCACATAATAAACATTATCAGTAATAAAAGTGAGCAGTGTTGGCTAGTGGCTTCAGCGTGCGACTCTCATTCCTGATGTCGTAGGTTCGAGCCCCGGCTGTCCACCAAAGGGCTTTCTTTCTATGTGCGCATTTAACATTCGGAAACCGACATGTCTTAGACCCATAAAGTCGACGGAGTGTGTCAAGCACAGGAGGCTGATCAACTACTTGCCTATTAGATTGAAAAATGATCATGAAACAGATTCATAAATCTGAGGCCCAGACCTAAAGGGGTTGTAGCGCCACTGAATATCGTTATCAATAATAAAAGCTTAAGTTGAGACTGTTCAAAAACGCACTCTTTTCTAATATTTACAAAAAGATAACCTTCTAATAATATGTCTCACTAAATTATTTATGGTTTAACGTATTGTTACGAAGACGGGTCGACTGCAATGTTTTTAGATTTTCCACTAGTTAGAGAAGTTTTCAGCAGGCTGAAAAGTGATTTCTGACCGTTTCAGGAGAGGGTCAATCACATATTAGAAATTCGTAATTCTCATAATGTAACCGTAGTTTTCAGGAGCCTGAAACATTTTTTCAGGCCGTTTCAGAACAAGTGCAGTCGAGTGATACACTTTTCAGGAAACCCGTTTTCAGGCGTTTTCAGGCCTGGTTATACCCCTATGATGGAGGAATAGTCTAGAACGAATTTTCTAGGTGTGGGACAAGGACGGAATGATGCGAGAGAGAGACGGAAGATCGGAACCTTCTCGAAGCTAGACCGAGCACTCTAGAACACCGTAAGACAAGGACGGAGCAATGTGCGAGAGAGATAGCACGCAAGTTCTAGAATTGTGCGATCGCTACTCAATAGCGCTCCCGCCTAGAGAGTTCTCGAACTTGCAAGACTATTCCCAGGGATATATAAGCGAGCCGAAACGCGATCAGTTAGTTCAGTTTTGAATGCGATACCAAGCGATAAACACCGGAGTGAAAAAGTGCGAATATAGTGAAGACAAGTGGATACAAGTGGATACAAGTGGATACAAGTGAATACAAGTACTGTGTGAAGTGCGAGTAATTAACGTAATTAGTGACAGTATTTTGTGTGTGTATTCAGTGAATTTTAGTGCGTAATTTCCAGTTTTTAGTGTAACAAATTCCTCGTAGATTTAATTGAAAATAAACCCTTGAAGAGATTTACGGCGTTTCTATCCGATCCCCTAGCTCGTAACATTTTGGTGTCAGAAGTGGGATAGAAAAATGCCAATTACTCCAAGGGAGAATCAAGAGGAGTTTGGGGCAGAGTCTCCAGCTGCGGAGGGAGTGCAGACAAGGGCGCAATCAGCACGCGACGCCGCCCGACGACAAAGTTTTGATGCCAACCGCGGGATTAGCGAAAGCAACGATGGCAACATCCTCCTTGCTCTGCGCCAAATGATGGAGGAACAGGCACGCCTAATGATGGAAGAACAGGCTCAGACACGTCGTATGATGGAGGAACAGGCACGGCGTCAAGAGGAGCAGGCTCATCAGATGATGGAGGAACAGGCCCGCCGTATCGGAGAAAAACTTGGTGACCTGAAAATACAGGTAGAGAAAAAGATCGAGAACTTGGAATCTGATATGGACTGCAAATTTTCGAAACAGGACAAACGTATTCTCGGATTAGAACAAGAGATGCAGTGCCTGAAGACCAAAGGTGTCGTAACGACTGTAGCACCATCTGGAAATCTAAAGTACCTCCCTTCGACGGTACATCTTCCTGGGGCGCGTACAAAATACAGTTTGAGACTATGGCAGAGTCAAACGGGTGGAATGACGATCAGGCTGTCACCGCCCTTATTATGGGACTGCGAGATGAAGCCCTCACCATATTAGAAACCAAGACAGGTAAAGTGACGTTGAAGCAACTGCTGGATGCCCTGGAATCACGGTACGGAGACGCACATTATGAGCACGTCTATAGGGCTCAATTAAAGGATAGAATTCAGCAGACAAATGAAAGTTTGCAAAAATGGGGATTTGAAATAGAGAAGCTGGTTAGGAAAGCCTACGCATCCTCACCAGACGTTGCAGACAAGATGTTGGTTCAAGCCTTCGTCGACGGTATTCGAGACCGTGAAATTCGAATGGCTGTGAACCTAGGTCACCATAAGGACCTCAAGAATGCTCTTGCTCATGCGTTGGAAGTGGAAGCATTTTGCAAGGATTCTCGACCTTACCGTATTAGGGCTATCACGGAAAAAGCTAATGTTCAACGTGGGACAACCTGTTACATCTGTGGGGAAGTAGGGCACATGAGGTTTTCGTGCCCTAAGAAAGACTTCCGAGGTGATGTGAAGGTTAAACGTGGGAATACATTAGTCATCGACGGTGAAGTCAATGGAACTAAGTGTGACCTAACACTAGATACTGGAGCTTCACGAACCGTAATTAAATACCATCTTCTGAAGTCATTTTATGGAAGCCCTTCTCGAGGAATCGTACAGCTTGTTACAGCTACAGGTCAGCGTATAACCGATCGGGGAGAAGGTATTGCAACCTTCAAGATTGGTGGAAGATTTTACAGACACAAGGTTGTTCTTGCAGACATAGTAGATGACTGCATAATCGGGTTAGACTTTATGAAGCTGTACAATTGTAAAATAGATCTGGAAAAAGGAATCTTTAAGTGTGGAGAACAGGAAGTTTGCTTAAAAGGACACTCTACAAATAGTGGTTATGACGTCTGTAGAGTTATCAATGTGGACAGACAGGCCAGTAATCAACAAGAAAGGAAAGTTACTGAGACCTATGAGGAAGCCTTGTCAAGACAACTATCAAAGGCAGAGGAACAATTAAGGAAATTTTCGGACATGTTATCTGCCCATGAAAGAGAGGTTACAAGAAGTTCAGATGTGTCTCAACGGCTATGTGAAAAGGTCAACAAAAAGGACAGAAGGGAGATTGGCCATGTGAGAACTTTTAGAACAGACACCATTCGTTCAGATTGGGGTGGAAAATTAATGCAGATAGCACAGCAAGAAGATTGTGACATTAAACCAATTTTGGATTGGATGAAATCTTCAGCTGTCAAGCCGCAATGGAGTAAAGTCGCATCTTCAAGTACCATTACTAAGAGTTACTGGGCTCAATGGGATAGTTTAGTTCTACATAATGGAGTGTTATGTCGCAAACTGAAAAATGCTCAAGGCGATCATTTGCAGTTAGTTATGCCAAGATCAAAGGTTTGCGACATATTGGAAATGTTTCATACTGACTTGTCTAGTGGACATTTAGGAGTAAAGAGGACTCTTATGAAGATTAAAGAAATATTTTATTGGATACACTATCGTGAAGATGTTGAAGACTGGATCAAGAAATGTAAAGCTTGTGCAGCTATTAAGGATTCGCAGACTCGGTCTCCATTGGAAAGGATAACGATGAAAGAAAGTGATGATGCTCGGGACGAGCATGTCTAAGGAGGGGGTAGTGTTACGAAGACGGGTCGACTGCAATGTTTTTAGATTTTCCACTAGTTAGAGAAGTTTTCAGCAGGCTGAAAAGTGATTTCTGACCGTTTCAGGAGAGGGTCAATCACATATTAGAAATTCGTAATTCTCATAATGTAACCGTAGTTTTCAGGAGCCTGAAACATTTTTTCAGGCCGTTTCAG
Organism: Pieris melete; assembly: GCA_963693345.1. Lineage (NCBI taxonomy): Eukaryota > Metazoa > Arthropoda > Insecta > Lepidoptera > Pieridae > Pieris > Pieris melete. Next base: position 352,155 of record CAVNZK010000096.1, on the reverse strand, counting down.
AACAAGTGTAGTCGAATGGTACACTTTTCAGGAAACCCGTTTTCAGGCGTTTTCAGGCCTGGTTATACCCCTATGATGGAGGAATAGTCTAGAACGAATTTTCTAGGTGTGGGACAAGGACGGAATGATGCGAGAGAGAGACGGAAGATCGGAACCTTCTCGAAGCTAGACCGAGCACTCTAGAACACCGTAAGACAAGGACGGAGCAATGTGCGAGAGAGATAGCACGCAAGTTCTAGAATTGTGCGATCGCTACTCAATAGCGCTCCCGCCTAGAGAGTTCTCGAACTTGCAAGACTATTCCCAGGGATATATAAGCGAGCCGAAACGCGATCAGTTAGTTCAGTTTTGAATGCGATACCAAGCGATAAACACCGGAGTGAAAAAGTGCGAATATAGTGAAGACAAGTGGATACAAGTGAATACAAGTACTGTGTGAAGTGCGAGTAATTAACGTAATTAGTGACAGTATTTTGTGTGTGTATTCAGTGAATTTTAGTGCGTAATTTCCAGTTTTTAGTGTAACAAATTCCTCGTAGATTTAATTGAAAATAAACCCTTGAAGAGATTTACGGCGTTTCTATCCGATCCCCTAGCTCGTAACAGTATGAATATCGAAGCATTTCTTCCCCAATATAGCATGTCAAAATATCATTTATTTATGAAGGCAACTTTGTCAGCTTATGAACGTCAGTGAACAAAATCTATGCTTCAATGTCATTTACACCAATATACCAAACATAATATCCGTTGGTTATAGCAAGCATAAAAACTTATATACAAAAACAAAACGCTAACATAGTTATAGCCGTAACATAAAAAGATGACTTAGATAAACCACGCTTACAAGGTCTAAGCCAGCCTTGAACAGTCAAGGGTGCTTTGAGACCTATAAGGCAAACTAATTAGTGTCATATGATCTTAACTGCAGTCAAATACAAACGTTATTTTTCGAGTTATACTTAGTTTTGTTACTCGTTTATAATAATTTAAAGGCAAAAACAGAATTTATATTAATAAAATTCTATATATTAAGAAGTGTATATTATTTTAAAATTTTGGTTATTTATTAAGCAGTGAGGTCCTTGTGTTGTCAGCGTGCGACTCTCACCATTGAGGTCGTAGGTTAGATCCCCGGCTGTGCACCAATGGCTGTGTCTATGTGCGCATTTAACATTCGCTCTAACGGTGAAGAAAAACATCGTGAGGAAACCGACTTGCCTTAGACCCAAAAATTCGACAGAGTGTGTCATTCACAGGAGGCTGATCACCTACTTGCTAGTCGATTGACAAATGATCATAAAACAGATTTATATATATACTATTTTTTTTTTTTAAACCGCTATTTAAACAAAAATAATAATTGCTTTGAGTTCTAATGTCCTAGAACACACAAAATGGTTTCTATAATTGGACAGTCGTATGGTAGTAAAAGACAAACGGTTGATATATAGATTAAATTGTAACAAATGACAGTTTCTCGCCACCGTTGACCTGAAAAATCGTTACAAAACGGTTATAAAAGGAATGGCCGAGACTAGCACGAAACCACAGAATAAAAATTTTTGTAGGAAAACTTCTATGTCATAAATATCATGACAATTGTTGTTCCATAGAACATATAATTTAAGACATATGTCACGGACACGGACGCCACTGCGAAAACCGCTGTGAGAGTTCGAAAAGTGAGTTACAGAATCGCAAGGCTGATACATACTTGTACAGAAATTTGAAAAGAAATAAGATAAAATTAACCTAATCCCGATACAGAATGTATATTTTTAAGATCTGCAACAATTTTTAGCAGATATCCGAAAATGTTTGCGTTGTATTCCATTTAATAATTAATTAAAATCCAAAGGTTTCCGCTATAAAAACATAAAAAGCAGCATGGTTAAATTATACAACGCTTTTTAATCAAGCTTTCAAGTAAATTGTTTAGTGTGCAATATTTTAGTAAAGTGCGTGGGTATGTGTTTTGGGATTTCACTTACAATTGAAACTCGTGTGGGCGATAAGAACCTATTAAACTTGTATTACTACATAATATGGTATACTTTATCCCATTCTCTTTGAACAATATTAAGGGTAACATTTTACCTTTACTACTACGATATAAATTTGTTTCTATGGCATTTCAGTGAAAAGGTCTTGAAGAAATGCTATTTCTGTTAAAGTATATTTATAAGTCTAAGAAGCAATCAAAGTTAGAAGATACGGCCAGACCGCGTAAACAACATTACTAGACAAAACGGACTTGCAAAAATGTCGTAATGGTACGCGTAACAATACGTTAGCAGCACTGGATTTATGAAGATTTCTTCGACGCGTTCTTGGAGTACCGAAAAGGCAGTGAAGTAAGTAATTAATTAATGAATAGTCAACATGGCGTCATGGAGATACAAAATATATTCCTTAATAAATGATACAACTGAAATCAGTGTTTAACATTCACATTAAATTCTAAATTGATCACAATACTATTAAAATTTTAAATTTTTCGTGAATGTTTTGGTATCATGATCCAAAAAATATTAAATATAATAAAAAATATATTGTAAGTAAATTAGGAAAATTTCACAAGCGACATTTGATAATGTTCAATTAAATAAAATTTTCTTCAATCTGATCAGACTTCTGAACACAGGTCTCTAGTTAGTAAATGAGATGATTTCCTTATAAGAGAAAGTGTTAATTGCGTACGTAAAAAATTTAATGAAACCAACAACAAACGCCCGACTTTAGAGTTGGCAATAGTGCGCTTAACCACTAGGCTAATTGCTCATTTCATATACCATAATGGTCACTCTCGGCTTGCTTGCAGTGCCAAATAGTACGGAAATATGATTAAACAGTTTGACTCGTTTCAAGCTTACACAGAAGGTTGGAGTTTAATTAAATTCCTCAATCAATGCCGTCATTATGTCGGATATTTAGCATGTTATGGAGCAGTCATTTCCACTCACTGTGACCTTGTTTCTCCCCTGACAAGGTTTATGGGGCCAGCGGTATTATATTTTATTACTGTAATCTACGTACGTTAGTGATGTTCCAACTTTGTTACATGAAATAAATACACAAAGCTAACTTCTTAAGGGAAGCTAATTAGGGCTTTACGAAAATTACTTTAAAAGACTACAACACGTTTAATTGTTGAATATATTAAACGTTAAATTTTGAAAAACAACCTAGGCCCTTGTTTCTATGCCATGCCATGAATATACATATATAATTTAATCAAACAAATATTTCTTCCTATTTTTTTTTTGAACCAGGACTAAGCTAAATATTTATTTGTATTAAATTATGCACATGTTGCTTTTATTTAATTTAAAAATTCCGCCATTTCAGAGTACAAAATGAATATACGATTAAACAAATATTCTATTACACAATAATGATTTCAGAAAATTCAAAGTTAGTAGGGAACGTGTCCAATTCGCTCGTCGTCATAAATTGTCTCTGGTCGTAAATGTAGGAGAATTTAAGTTTACGAGTAAGCCACTGATTGATATTGGAACCGATGGTCGCATCGAACAGTGTCTCCGGGTTTATGACTAAATTGTTTTTGGTGATTTCCTGGAGTGTAACCACACGTAATATAAAATGTCAATTATATACAAATAAATCTAAAACGATTTAAGAAATACACACTACGAGAGTACTTACTACACAAATAGACCTCCTTTACTGATATAAAAATATAGTTAAATTTATTATAGATCACCGCTCTGGCTGACAAAATAATAAATATTTTTAGTCTCTAGACCTTTACGTGCTAACCTCTTCCACATTATGATGTATACTTTAATCAGGCACTAGATGACAAGACGTATCAAACTAAAAACTAGTTCCTCTTTTCTTGAACTATATACGACGTATTTACGCAACAAAAAGGAATTAGTCGGTAACAATTTTTAAACCACAATCAAAACAAACAATGAGTAATTATTTTACTAAAGGAATTTTAAAATCATTATTTTTAGCATTTACTTGCATATTTGGCTGGCAAGGCTTGCTTGGCTTTCAACTCATTGGAATTAAGAAAAAATTATCTTTAGAAAACTAACGTATTCTTACATCAGCAAAATAACACTGAATAAACTTTAAACTTGAGCCAAAAACGCACTTTAGAAGGAGAAGATGTCTAAGATTGTTACATGAGTTTATATTTTCACTTATGTTTTTGTTTTTATGAACTAAAATTTTAGCTCATAACGCTGAACATCACTAAACCTTGTCGGTTAATTTGATTAAACTGTATTTAAATTACATTTATTACTATTCAGAGTATCACCATGGTAACGCAATCAAGCGCAGAACCCTAAGTTAATTTAAATACTAAATGACTTGGCGTTAACTTTACATTGGTAAGATTTGTATGATAATTAAAACATCTTTTTACTGTGTATTTTTGAAATTAGGCACTAGATCAGTACGGCAATTTATTTAGAGGTTTTTATTCTAGACCCTGTAATTTTTTTAGATAGAATTTATTTCAAAACATATACAGGTAATTGGACAGTTTTGTGTATATTTTTAAATTAAAATTGAAAGTTGTGAAGCTTGCTATGCGTGCTATAAACTGTGCTTTCAAACCCCAGTGTAGTAATTGATTTTTCTTTATAGATTAACACTTAAGACAATACAGTAAGGTCACGGAAACTGGAACAGATTAGACCATTAAATCTACGAGGATCAGGAATAAAAGAAAAAAAATAAGAAAGGAACAGATGCAATCTGATAAGAATCAAGACAATGCAAGACCCAGTGAGTGTTAAACGTCATTTTTTATGACTATTTTGATATCTATCTATCATTTAAAATTATAATCGATAGAAACGTTTTCATAAAATGTAAAAAGTTGAAAGATATGAGCGGAAATAAGTGAACAATTGTCGCCCCGGTGAAAACTTTGTAAATTTTTTCCAAAGTTCTTCATCTCGCTTCATCAAGAATTTCACGATTTGCATAGAGCTTACGAAAGTTTTGCGCTTGAACGCAGAGAAATTTAATTTTGAAGATTAAATTAATTCAATATTGTAACATGGCGACAAACGCCATTTTACGGGGCGGCATCATCCGCACTCAGGCAACCTTTCTGTTCGTCATAGTTTAGAAACTGTTTGAGAGTCGACACGAACTACTCCAGGCTCACTGTCAGAGCTTGGGTGTATCCAAAACTATTGATTCAAAAAACTTTCCAAGTCTTATTTACTTTACAGAAATAATAATGGAAGTGAAAAGTTTTGGCGTATTTTCTAGGTAACAAACTGCCTAAACTCATATACTAAATCGCCACTTCTGTTCATATCATTCACCTATATGGATGATTACTATTCTACAGATTATAACGTATAAGCAATGTGTCGCTCTATGAATAGGAAATTGAATCATGACTCAAAAATTGTTTTAAATTTCTAAGAATATTGGTGAATGTCTTGCGTCTATAACCTTTCTGTGCAAGTATCCCTTTCTATAAATACAGCTGACCTATTATAGAGCCGTCACAAGCAGGTAAATGGGGCAGTGTGTGGACTTTACGTGATTAAGCACGCCACAAAGCTTTATATTTTTAACTAACAACCCTTTGCGCTTTATTAACTTTTCAATGAGTTTTTACTGGCAACAACTCAACGTTTAATTTGAATAGTATCACGGCAAAAAAAGATATGATAAAAGTAAGCTTAAACTGTATATTTTATTAGTTGAATGAAGTGGGTTTTAATAGGAAAATTTCTTTGAAGCCATTAATTATCAAATAATCATTATATTTCGTTTGTTATTTAATATATTTTTTTTTTTCTTTTTTTTTTCTTTTCAATCCATCTGCAATCAGCCTCATGGCTTTTATCAGATTTTATGGGAAATGATGGCAATTAGGGAACGCAAATCCAATAATTATTATTCCCTCAGTTTACAAATTACTGATTGCAGATGGATTTAAAAGGAAAAAAAAAATAAACTTTTGGCACAACATCACATCGTAGAATCTATTGGAGGTGTTTATTGATTTTTCAAGTGTTGTCGTCTTACAGAAAGTTATTTATACATATTTTAACATAGTGTTGGCTGACGACTAAATACTTTACGATGTTCACAATATTTAAGGTAAGATTCAGACACGAAACATTTAAGTTTGACTCTGGTTCATTAGCAATGTATTGGATTTTGACATACGGACGTCGGTTCGTGCTGTCTGGTTTCTGAATCTCACCATCAGTACTTGACCTGAAACACTGAAGACGAGGTGCGTCAAGCTTTGAATTTCTATCGCATATTTTCATATATTGGGTATGTCTATGTCATAGGTTGGAACTCGCTTAAGGTATAAGCACTGTTATGATAATAATAATAGTAATAATTTATTTTCAAAAATATGGTACAAAAAAGTTATGGTGGTACAATCTAAAGTTCGCATATTCTGACATATAATGCGTGCAAATTTATCTTAAAAATAATTTTACATAGAAATTACATACATTAAGAGTCAAATCTTAGACCCAATCGCATGTCTTAGACCCAAAAAGTCGACGGCGTGTGTCAGGCTCTGGAGGCTGATCACCTACTTGCCTATTAAATTTAAAAGTGATCATGAAACCGATTCAGAAATCTGAAGCCAAGACCTAAAGAGGTTGTAGCGCCAATGATTTATTTTTTATGAGTCAAATCATTAAAGTCAATTCTTATAATATTTGTGGTAATAAAATATCACAATATTAAAATATATAAAAGAGGTCACATTCAAAATATTCTAAGATAGATTAACAATTTCTCTATTCAAACCGCTATTAAATTTAATAATATCAACTCCTTTAATTATAATAAAATCACATTGAGGTCTTTTTAATTTTACAAGATTTTGTAAATTCGCGTAATATATTTTATTACTGTTGTGCCAGTTACATTTGGCATAATTAATTTCAACTGCAATAATTTGTCAGAGCTATTTAACATACGCTACACTAATTAGCTATTAAAAATCAATTTGCGGAAACAACAGATGCGGTCAAAATGATATGACAAATTAATAAGAAAAATATTTGTATTTGGTCATTTTTGAGGAGATTTACGTAATAGATAAATTATTGTAACTTCTATGTTTATTATTCTCTGACTTTCCTCTGAAACTTTTCATTGTGGCTCTTGAATGCGTCTTTAAGATGCTACCGTGAGGCGATTATAAGGAAATTAAAACTGACGGCCAAAAACTGACAAACTTGAGATTTGCTGATGATATAGTCTTATTCGCTGATAACCCTGAGGATATGGCTTCAATGAACAGTGACCTAAACCGGGAGTCAGTGAAGGTAGGCCTAAATATGAACACTTCCAATACTATAACTATGACACATCGGAAGAACCAGACAATAACAGCTACCGGTAGATTTCGTAGAACACTATATACAGATACAGTATCAAAATACGTCCATACCACCGATCGTGATACGCGTATCGGATACCAGGTGTATCAAGATACGCGCTTAGTGCGGATCGGGCCGTATCTGATACGGCATGTATCATAAACGGGTATCATTTTGCGTCCACGCTAACGATCATGATACGCGCGGAAGCCACGCAACGGAGATACGATACACCGAAATGCTACAAATGTGGACCCAGCTTTAGACACAAAATTTCACTGGGATGCGAAAGTCAAGCTGAAGTCGACAGACGTATTTCGCAGTTTTTGGAGCGAATGGAGAGATAATGCGGGGAACCCCTCTAGCACTCAAAAGAAAGGTCTTCAATCAGTGCATCCTGCCTACTTATGGAGCCAAAACCAAAACGCTCACACAATGCACGGCGGAAAGCCTGAGAGTCACGCAGCGGGCGATGGCGTGTGCAATGCTTAGCGACTCCCTTGGCGATCGCGTACGATATGAGGCCATTTGTGAAAAGACCGGCGTAAGCGACTTAATAAGGGCTGCCGCAACATCAAAGTGGTGGTGGGCAGCCCACATAGTGTGCATGGACAAGAACCGATGGATCCGCAAGCACCTTGAATAGAGATCTCGGCAGAACAATACACGGCGCGGCCGCCCACCGACTAGGTGGACTGACGACATCGTCAAGAAGGTTAGCTCCCAATGGATACAGAGAAGCCAGTGCAGGACTGACTCGAATATAACGGAGGAGGTATACGTCCAGAAATGGACCAAATGAAGAGCCTGATGATGATGTTTATTATTAAAAAATTTAACAATGAACAAATACAAATTAAAGGTTTTAAGATATTTGTTTCTATTAAAATTTTACAAATGACGAGCGACTATTATTGTATTTTTCCCAAATCTATTACTTAATACTACTTTCATATACGGGTAATATAGATGACATCCCGTATATCCAAGACGCAATAAACTCGCTACGGTGAGCTTTGCATATTTATGCTACAATGTAGCGGTGCACATATTAAAACGGACGCACGCCTCACAATACTTACAGCGACTTACAAAAACTTACAGAGTTTTATATTACGTTTTTATTGTACCTCTTAAAAATGCATGAAAGTTTTATATTCTCCCATTGTATAAATATGGGTTTACAGGCTATTGTACTTACCTTTTTTTAGACTGAATAATTTTTACTTTTAACTTTTAATCCAATGAATGATTTCTCATAAATCTGATACGTTATTTAAAAAAATCACACTTGTGACGTCCTAAAATTATTGATTGATTTGATTTTGTTTAAACGCCTTAAAAAAAAAGGCGCCATTTCCACAAAGTTAAGTGCCTAAAGAAATATAATATTTCTTCCTTATCTATACTTAATATCTATCGGCAAACAGTTATTTATTTATAACATATACATATACAATTTGTCCTTTAACAAAAGCCTCTAATTTTTCGCGTTCTCTACCTCTTTATCTCAATCGGTGCAAATCCACATTGGACCCGCACCTTTTTTATATCATCCACCCATCTACTTATCTGCTTGCGTCTCTTTCGTTTCCCATTTCGTGGGTACCACTCCGTTACGATTCTATTCCATTTTTGCTTCTTATCCCATAAAAATTCTAATTGTTAATAAATATAATCATTAACATTGTTCGCTATTAATTAATCTTGAAGCGTACATTTAATTATCTCAATCGTACACAGAAAGTAAATATTTAATTTTAACTTCAAAAGATGAAACGCAAAGTCAACGTGTTCAAATATTTAAAGGCGAAGTTAATTTATGAAGGATGAAGGCATTCCGTTGTACGCTTCAGTGCTCCCTACATGAAGCATGACACATGTACTATTGCAGTTATGTTCCAGCTATTACGTATACTATACATTCGTTTATATATCAAGATGTTAGCGTATGAGATATTAAGACGGTAGTCGCATAGCCATAAGTAAATAACAAGATATTCCAACTGAAGTACGGGTCGATAAAATATGGATATTTCTAACAATAATTATAAAAATATGAACAAATTTTACGACCACTTTGTTTCATATAAATCAAATGGTTTACATACAACCTTTAGTCATGAACGACAAAGATGTTTCTGTTGTTACAAGCAAATTTTTATTAAAAAAATTGTTATTTACAATTTGAAAAACTAAGTATCTAAACTAAACACGATGAAAGCTATATGTTTCATGCATTGTAAGAACATATAAGTCTTGAAGCAACGCCAGCCAATTTCGAATTCCCAAGAATTGTATTAAACATTGACAAAATGTAACATCTTGCTTGAAGACGAGTGGAAATTACACTTCTGTTGAAATATATTTAACATATTTTGTTACTCACAGAAACTTTGTTACAAACTCCGAGGTATGAGACATAGAAAATCAAATCAAACTGTATTTAATCCTATGTAAGTACACTTTAGAACATTGATTTTAAAAAAATAACTAAAATCACATTTACAGTTTACGTGTTAAGTAAAAAGCAACTAGATTTGTCATACATTTTCATATTCTACTTTAACAAATGATCAATTAACCGAACTGCGACTTACGACGGTTTAACCGACTTGGTTCTTGACATTTAAAGTAGTTTAATTTCTTTGTATACAGATCGCGGACGGATACAGGACGACGGTGAAGCATAACAAATAAATGTAAAAAGTTAGAAACAAATATACTTTCTCTCTTTCTAATAATTGAGAGCCTATGTGGAAGAGGAGAGATGACCGGTAGCTCTTCGGCTGTATCCGACCATGCACTACCGACCCTAGCGTAGACTTCGCGCACTCCTGTGCCCACTCCAATATCTACCGGCCCTTATAGCATAGTGCCTTATGTTGGTGTCCGCGACCCCTTCCTGATAAAAAAGGCCCGAAGTAGGTCCCGAAATGTTTTAACGGAGCCAATGACAAATTAAAAGCCCGCGCGGCCAATAATAATAAAAACAAAAATCATATTAGGGTAAAAAACCGCCTTCACCGGGGAAGGCGAGGAACTTAACTTCGTAATTCGCTCACTCCAGTGAGCCTCATGCCAGTTCTTCTCTTCCGTTCTACGCCCTTGATTTGAGAACTGGCAGTAAATGTAAAATTAGAAGCATTTAATGTATATTACTTTTTTTACGTTCATAAGTGTACATTGTGTTACCTATATGAATAAATGATTTTGGCTTTTTGACTTTTGACTTCCGTCTTGCGCTTCAGGCGATTCACCACCGCCGAGCCGAGGTCCGAGTCTCGCAGGAGACGCCCTTGCGCTAATGGCGGAAAAGCCCATTCCGGCTTCGGCTCCCTAAAACACGGGTTGTGCTGAGAGCTGAGCGAGATTCCACAAAAAAGCGATTTATCGATAATTTTATAGGCGATAATAAACTTTCCATCTTAAAACATTATTTCTGGTTTCCTGTGATCCTAAATTGTACGGTACAGTTAAATATACTAAATGCGTATTCAACTAAACCTTATACATAAACAACAAGACTTCATAATATCACCGTTAAGGACATATAAGTTATCACACGCCTAAAGTACAAAAGGAAGCCTCTATCATGATCGCCGAGACGTTTGCACATTAATATCTACGCAAGGTCAGTACCGGAGCCATCACGCTCGAAGGACGTCAACCCGTTTATCCTGCTTAATAACTCCTTGGGCCTCATGTGACTGAGCAAAACAAATGTGACTTAGTTTCATAGATTATTTTAGAGGTTTGAACTACTTTATAAAGATTAATATTACTTATACGGATGTGTATTAAATTTATTATAACTGGGAATTAGAACTATAAATCTCCCACCTTCTAACTTATCCGTAGAGTTGCTAACAGTTTTGCGTTATTATGATTTAATCGCCGTTATAAATCTATATAACATTTCTTGATCATCCATTATTTCCGTACACCCCATTGTTTACTGTCTTAAAATATGAAATATATGTTAATCACGATTGGCATGCCCGCACCTTAATTCTTAAATCACCCGGCAGTGACATATATTTTATTTTGTTTTTTTTTAATTTTAGTGAGAATGTGTGTATACCTACTATGTACACATATTAGTTGAGCTGAAAAGTTAGTAGGCTGACACATAGATGGTGTACCAGTATTACATTAATATTTTTATGTTTAGTTTGCCCTAACGTTCAAAATACACATGTATAAATTTGACAACTATCGTACTATTACTTTGTGAGATATAGTATTTTGAGTGAAGGAACTTTTGTTTGTTTAAAAAAATGGATAAGCAGGAATTTCGTGTGTTAATAAAGCATTGATTTTTGGCGAATAAAATGCTATATAGTGTTAATAATTCCGTCTGAAACTTAGCCTAGACGATTTCTTATGACCCTTCTATTGGCTGGATTCAATCTTGAAGATCTGGAGATCTTTTCAAAGTACATAATCAAGTTCGAACGTAAACTCTTGTACACGTAAAACGACATCAATTGCAAAATAACCCTAGACTTAAGGCAATTGGATCAATCAAAATGAAATAAAGCCCTTATTCGAGCACTATAACTTTAAGATATTGGATTAATTTCTTATTCTATTGAGTACAACATACTGGTTCACAACCATAAGGCTTCCTCCAAACTCTTCCACTTGTCTCTCATCTTCGCTTTTTTTTCAATAAATAGAGCTATATAGCGTTAATTGATAATGTATTGATAAGTTAATAATAATCGTACAATTGAAATACGGCGTAACTTAACAGCGAAAATGGCCGAGAAGTACTTTAAAGAAGAATCGGGCAGTACGAGGCATGCCTTCTAAGTTCTGTCGTTTCCATATTTCCCGGCAATTTTTGAATTTGGAACTGTTCTATATTCGAATGTGTTTAAATTTTGAATCTCAAAACCGTTGAATGTATTAGGATTAATCCTATTGTTCACAGCGTCGATTGGAATCTGTCAGGTTACGTACGAAAATGAATCTTTCTAAGGAAATTCGTGCTTATTTGTCTTGATTGGCTTGAGTAAACATAAACTCTAAATAAACGCCTCTGTTTGAGTTTAGTCCTTTATAATTCAAAAATTGGCGCTTATCCTGTCACGTCAAAGGTTTATGACAAGGGTGTTACGAGGGATGCAAATTTAACTGCAATGTTTCACGATAAAAGTGAATTATGTCAAGCCTGTTATCGCATTCACATTGTTTCCCATAACAATGCTGGACGCTTTCATTTCAATTGGGAAATAATTGTACACTTTGAGAGTTTAAAGTGGGTATTTTGCATACAAATTATTAGACACTCTTTGCATACATTGCTGAATAAAGAGAAAGGAAAAATATTTTGCTACACTCTACGTAGTTTGTTAATGATAAATGTCAAAAATGGCGCTACAACATTCTAAAGTCTGGGCTTCAGTTTTTTGTATGTTTCGTTATCTATTTGGTGATCAGCCTTCTGTGCCTGACAGACCGTAGACTTTTTGAGTCTAAGGCATGCCAGTTTCCCTTCACCGTAAAAGCGAGTGATAACTGCGATAATAAACGTCATGCACATGACTTTGCTAATTTGAAATTAGTATAAAATTAAACAAATTATCGTGAAATTCAAATAGATCACAATCAGTTAAGTTTTATGACGACCTCGAGTTGTAATTTCAGTTTTTTTTATTTGTTTTCAGATGTATTTTACATAAAATAATAACTTAAAGTACACATTTAGTTTGGTTTGACGGTGATATGAAATAAACGACAATTATATATCACTAACAGATGCCGGTTTTTTAATGTAATTTTAAACGTGGTTAATAAATGTCGTTATAAACAAGTTTTACCAATAACAAAGCCGCCTATATAATATATAAACGTTATATTAAGAAATACTCGTACTTATAAGTTATACGTTATACGCTGGAACGCTTTAAATTCAGTCTCTTACTGGAATATTATCGGGAAATTTCATTGATCTTGCGCCGGATAGCTAGAAATGTCGACTGCCGGGGAACAGCCGTTTTGTATTATCGCCCCGGTAAAACAATTTGCTTACGTAATCAAAAGGTACGCTGAAAGGAGCTGAAGATACTTAGTTCATTCCTTTACACACAAATGAAATTGTTTTATTTTACCCTATACTATTAATTATTAATATTTACAATTAGTAATTATACACGGGAACAAGACGTAAATGTTAGATTAATTGTTTAGGGAGTTGTAGGTACGCTAAATATTTTTTGAAACTCAAGATGATATCTGATAGTTTTTGAACGTCAAACATTATTGCAATATTTTTTTTACAAAGTACTTGTTTTATATATAGTAGGGGGCAAACGGGCAGGAGACTCGCCTGATGTTGAGTAATACCGCCTTACATAGACACTCACATTGCCAGAGGGCTCGCAAGTGCGTTGCCGGTATTTTAAGAATTGGTACGCTCTTTTCTTCAAGGAGAGTAGTTTGTCGAATTGGTTCGGAAATACATAGGTGCGCAGCTGGTTCCACATAGTGCAAGTAGTTTTTTAGGCAGTTGTGAAATAGTAAGATTTAGTTTACGAATTAATTTACTTAAACTCAAACTCAAAATAACTTTATTCATATACCTATGTAAACAAGTACACTTATGAACGTCAACAGAAAAGATGTTAAATTGATGATATTCATGATATTCAATAAGACAAAAATATCCACGATTTAAATAGCGTTTTTAAATAAATATTTCATGAAATTCATTTTAATTTCACCGTACAAAAGACATGAATAATCAAATCAGAGGCAGAGGCAGAGTATTAATCACAGAAAAGCGAGATCTTTTATTCTAAAAGATGGAAGTGCTCTTCATTCGTATAGAAACCGACGTCACCAAAACATACATAAGCAAATTATTTGCATGTATTGATTTGTACCTTATATTAAGTGATACTGCCGCCTATAGACACTCTCAATACTAGACGGCTCGCAAGTGCGTTGCCGGCGTCTTAGGAATTGAAAATTACGCTCTTTTCTTGAAGGACGGAAGGAAGTCTGTATAAGTCTATATCTATAAATATATATAATAATTAATTACTGTTCGTTTGTCTAATACTCGAGAATGGCTAGACCCATTTGGCTAATTATGATTTTGAAATAGTTCAGGGAAGGTTTAAAAGTCGGGAAACATGAATAATAACAATTTAATTTTCCACAAAAACTGTTCCTAGCTGGGAAGAATTTGATGTCTTTTCACTTTTTAAAAATTAAAAATTGTCACTTGGCTGTCAAATTAAGTGCATTCATAAATTTGTGTTAGCTGTAGGATGAGGTTCGATTTCGGTTGTAGGTGATACGAAGTTCGCCGGGTCATAGAAATCTCCTGAGTTGTTCCTTTGCCTAAAGACTGACCTGACGCTCATTTTACTTTTACTTGCTTACTTTCTCTTTCTATGGTATTAATTATCCACGACCGCTCTTCAACAAAGCACTTAACTATTAACAAATACATTCAGACCCTCACACAAGGATAACGATAATGAAAAATTCAAGGCAACCGCCGAGTATTGTACTGTCTGAAATAAGTATACGGAAAAATGATTTTTATTATTAATAAAATCATTTTTCATTCAAAAACTTTGTTAGTCATATTTGATTTACTTTTAAAAACAAGAACATGCTCTCGTGCGATGTATATAATTCAAGTAATTTCTTAATGACAATTTACTAATATGCAGGACCTACACACATGTAAATAAAGGTGTGGAGTTTCGAGTTTCGCAGAAACTTAAATATAACTTCCAAGTTTGCTTACACTACGTAATAGCTCATACACTTATGACTTTGAGTGAAGTACATAGAATAGAGACAATGAAAATTGTTCTTTGGAACTGTCAAACACACGTACAGTTTGGTCGTAGATTCACTTTAATAAGAAACAAAATATGCTGTAATATTACTAAATAAAACACGACATTAATACACGTTATTAGTTTCTTTATACTCTCAATAGTTAAGCAAACTAATATTCTAGCTTTATGATTAAATTATCGCACAGAATATATTAAAATTTCAGAAAAAGCTTCTAAAATTCGATACAAGAGACGTCTCTCGAGACCCGCTTCCCTTACCTTTTAAAACATATTTTCAGTTTCGTGGACCAGGGCTCTCCCTAACTCACGCACAACCTTCCACGGAAGCAAGGATTACACGGAACTTGTTCTATTTTATTCTAAAAAGCTAAGGAATTGAGTAGATTGCAAATCCAGTTTTATTACAATAGAAAACACTGTCATAATATCAATTAGCTTGACTAGATAATTTGTTTTAAATAAAGAATTGAATGAATTCAGTATTGCTTTTATCGTTATAAAACCTTATGTATGTATATTATAGATTTGAGTTCCCAAAACACCATAAAAATGGTTTTATCGTGAATAAGTAAATATTTGAGGTAAAAAATTTCTATACATATATGAGTAAAAATATTGCATTATGTATAAATGTTTCAATAAATGCTTGCATCTCATGAATTATTTGAAAAACAGCAAGTGTGAAAACCATTTTCAGGTACACAATAACTTCAAAGTTCAAGCGAAGTCAAGTAGTTGAAAGTTTTCTTTTAAAATATCGTTTGCTTATCCCTTTAGGAGCTGTTTTGCCTAGCCCGTAGGTAATAGATGGATAGAAAAATCCATGGGATTCGACCGTTTCCTTAAGGACTAGGCGAGTTTTGAGGATGCTATATATCATTTAGGGTAACAAATGCTATTTCATACGTTATATGTAATCTATATAATACTACCACATTTGTATAATAAAACAATTTTTTACCGGATTGAAGTTATGTATTTACAATATTATTTTTCATAATTTTAAATTTAACCGACGTTTCGCGTGCGTGGCCACGGTGACTGAAGACAAAAGGTGATGAACGTCAAAAAGTATCACAGCTGTAGAAAAAGTGGTATTATCAACTTTTAAAGATTAATTTGTGCAAAATACTTTCGTGGTATAGTAGCAGTAGATCTACAGATGGATTCGATTCCCAGCTAATTCATACGAACTGAACGACACACTTTGTCACACAAGTACTAGGTGTCCGTTGAAAATCTCAAGTCAATGACATTAATTTTAAGAATAATATATCTGCTAGATCACAACTTAATCGGTATGTAGACAATAACGTATTTAAAATGATAGAAATAAAGTTGCTTAAACCTTACATTCACGCTACGAGAAACGTAGCATTATCTAGAGACCCAAAAAGTTTACATATCAAGCGAAAATTATGTATTCTAATTTTATGTATTTATTTAAATTAGAATATGTGACATTTACTTAATCACATTTATTATCTTTATCTCACAACACAGAATAATAAATGCATACAAAATAAATAAACTATTTCAACGAGTTGAGACTTAAATCGAATAATAAACACACTTTAACGGTCCCATACTGATGTATAAATAACTCATAAGGTTTATATGTCAATTAAGTTAACTAAACTTGTTAACATAACTTCAGGCCCTTGTGCCAGGGTATACATATCTAAGTACTTAGCAATTAGTAATAGTATATTAACCTAAATTAATTTTTTAGTCATATCACATTATGATTTAATAATTTATGTAAAACAAGGAACTGTAAAATTGCGAATGTTTTCACATCTTAACCGACTCCGTCAAATTTATTATTAACCTTATCTATTGGCTAATTTACCATTTTAATACTGATGTATGGCGAACATCAACGGATAACTTGTAAGTATTAATTATTGTTTATTCAGATTCTAGGTTTTTATTAGTAGTGAAACATTATATTCTAGTTTTGAATCATTTTCGTAATTGAACTATATATACGTTTGAAATTAAATCAGAATTTAACCGATAGTTAAAATTCCGGCATAAAATCGTTTATCGTGTTAAAAAAAGCTACCTTCAAACGATAGTAAATATATTATATTCGTGATATATAAAATGTGTGGTTATATCTACATAGGTGCCCAACCCCGCGGCAGATTTTGACAGACGGCTTCGGCCTGCCAGGACTCGAGGTGACCTTCACTTACCTACGACCCCGAACATGGTCCACAATCGCCGGGCGCTGTAGGGCGCGCGGCCATTTCTTCCTTCACAGATATGTCATCACCACGCTACGCCATTCACTGCACGTCACTCATATTATAGCCGGCTATCGACGCGATGAGCGCACACCCTCACGGCTTCCCATTCACTGAAAGGCCCGGGCCGCGACAATCTGCGCAGACTCGGATGCGACGATACAGGAGAGACCCCTCTGCTCTCCTTTCACGGGTACGCCTCAGAGGTCAGAGGAACAAACGTGTGTCGTGACCATAAATAAGTAAACTGAGTTCGCGTTCAATCCTTTTCTTCAGGAATTAATTTTTATTATATTTAATGAATTGCGAAAGTCGCATGTCTGATACTTACTTATCTTAGCGTTGTCTTAATGTGATTAACACTGTTTGTTCATGTATGCATTATAATATGTTACACGCTACGTTTAATCGATTTGTCGACATCACTTAGAACGATGACGAATTATGGAGATCAGTGTTAAGAAACACAACGAAATGTTAAAATATTGGTTTGACATTCATAGAACATCTAAAAGTTTTTATAATAATACAGTAAATAATAAATATTTAAAATATGCAATTTTCGTATGTTGAATTCAAATGCGTTTAAAATTAAGAAATAAAAGATGCAAGTTGGAAGTTTTGCGTTTGTAGTAAGCGAGCTTAGGGCTCACGTTAACATGAGAAAATATTTATTTGCATATTATATTGTATATAATATTATTATTCGTGAGCAGTATCCGAGTGTAGCTTAGCCATTAAGCGTGGGATCCTTAACTCCATGGTGTCACGTTCGCACCCAGAGTTCAAACCAATTATTATAATAAGCATTATTATCTCTTTGTCTGCTATTAACACTTGATCGTATGGTGAGAAAAAAATCACGAATAAATCAGGATATTTTAGAACCAGGCTGATTACCATAAATTTATAAAGAAAGGCCCGCCCTAGGATGTCGGGTTACAGCTTTTCAATTCTATGTTAGAAGAAACAAATAAGAAAGTTAATAATGGGTATGAATGGCTTTGTCTTTTTGCAGTCAAATAGTCATAGACAAACTTAACTGATTTCATATATTCAGTACAGCACTGCCTTTAGCTATATAAAATGCGTCGAATTATAATTCACAATAAATATTATTAATTATTAAAATCATTATAATATTATATAACTCTAAGATCACAAATAAGTATATGGTTATACCAATATATAATTATACCAATCACTAAAAAAAACCAAACAATCAAACAAATTTTAAATATATAACTGACTTTTTGGTTTAAACATTTAAAACGTTGAAAAAGTTGGTACCGTCGACATTTCCTATAACTATTGGGAGAAACTTTCGTCTAGCCAAAATATCTGGAAGTTTGAGAATGTAATTAAAACTGATAGGATAAGGGACTTTTTAAGTTAAATAACGCCACACTAGCATTTCTGTTTTAATAGCGTTCTGATTGTCTTAGAACACACCATAGGTAGGTACAATAAAAAGGATCTAGTCGCCTCCTCCTTTCCTCGCGATGTTTTTTGTAATTAAAGTAAGTTCATTGGTGCTTGCAGCATAAGCTGTGATTTGAACTTCCTCGGCGTTGGGAGTCCCACGATCAAGCCACAACAGGCAAACAGTGCTCTAAACACATACAATATGAAATAACTAGAAAATAGTAATGGTAAAACAATTTTCAAAAATATTACGCATAATAAGTACTTGGAATTTACCTTATCGTTTTTACCGGATTCGTTTGGTGTAAGGATACACGCCGTTCCTATTTAGAAAATAGAATTTGGTGGATGCAGCCGATCTAATACTTAATACTTACTTAATTTAAGTAGTTTCAACACCACTTCTGTGGCGTATTAATATTAAAACGCAAGTAGATCCCCCACCTCATAGCCATAGCCATATCATTTTGAAGCTTTTCGCCGGCTGCCGCATTTACGACAGGAATGTTAACCAAAGAAGGTTTGACTTTCTTCGTTCTCATTATTGCAAAACCTATCATAATCCTGATAACTAAGTTTTGGGAAATGCGAGCACTATTCTTAATTCAAGAAAAAGTAGAAAAAATATGTTTATTATAGCGACACCTATTTGTATTCTTTTGAACTATAATAATAGCTTCGCAAACACTTTTTCGTTAAAAATCTACTTTTTATAAACAATTCAACAATATAAGCTTTTTCAGTCTTAAACTTAAGAGAAGAAAAATTAAATAGCTTTAAAATTCTAGTGAAACCAAGACTTACTATGTACTATGTTGCTATGGTCAACTGTCAACATTATTATCTACATAAATTAAAACCTCTTATTAGTATAGCCAGTATTTTTCCCCTAATAATACCCAAAAAATGTGTTTAAAATAATATTAAATTTCTTGTTTATTTATTTTATTCTTATATATCTTTTCGCGATTACAGATTTTGTATTTAAGAAAAACCAATATTGAATAGCAAATTTTGTATTTTTCTTTTAAGTTCCCAAAAAGGGTTATTAAAAAAAGAAGCTGTTATTTTAAATGGGCAATTTGACAATATTTTAAAAACCATTTCATATTATTTATTAGTAACTATAGAACCGTATACATACTGTCATTTTCAATTATGTTAAGGCTTTAAAAATTTAAATTTAAAAACCCTCCAAAACGCTATTCTATCAAGATGCCGTCGTACTAGTCGCTATGACGTATCTGCCTGTAATCATGAAAAAAGTTTTTTACGTGCTTATTTATCATTCTTAAATAACGCAAATACACATATATACACAGTCTTCGACAAATTATACTCCAAGGCACGTGTTATTATTTACAAGTATTGTACGTCATCGTCGATGCCACTGATCTGTGACAATTTTGTATCATGTGATTGACGTATGAAAATTTTGATTGTCTTTTCTTTTTATAATTAATTAATATTTACAAGTTATTTTACTCTATAACTATTTTTACACCCATGTTTTAAACGAATTATTCTCAAATATACTTTTTCAACCTGTCAAATAGTAACGGTGTTTTTAATTTATTAGTTATTACAAAATGTAAGTTGATTTCTCGTTATTAAACCGTATTTTTATTATAAAGAAAATATATTTCTGTTATATATTTGGGTAGCCCCTATTAAAAATTTACGTTACTTTGAGAGTTGGGAGTCCTAAGTCACGAAACTGGCAACATTCATTCTGTATGTCTTTTTGATTTGATTCTTTGCCGTGTCGTTTCGGGTAGGTTTTAAATCTCTTTAAATCGTCTATTTTGTTGAGTTTTATAACATTCATATTTTATTTTTCTAAAATATATTGTTCTAAAAGCTTATAGCCATGACTATTTTAGCTAAATACGTAAATAGTGTATCAAATAAACATTGTCGGAGTTTGACATCAATCATGCACAATCGGTAACCTATTGTTAGTGTTAAAACGTGTAACTTGGATTTCAGCGAAGACTGCCAGTATGAAGTTCAATAAACTGGTTACGTCCTCCAGAAGGAAAAACAGGAAGAGGCATTTCAGCGCACCTTCCCACATTCGAAGAGTTCTTATGTCCTCACCTCTGTCGAAGGAACTTAGACAGAAGTTCAATGTGAAGTCAATGCCCATCCGTAAAGACGACGAAGTACAGGTGAATATCTGTATTTAATGTATTAATGTAGTCGGACCTTTTTTTATGACAAACGTTAGTAATGTGCTGCTTATAACTAGCATGTGGTGACTGCATTTCTGATAAGTCGCATTAATCCTGCTAGTTTGAGCAGTTATTGTATTATATATGACATTTATTGTACACGTGCCCCTAACAAATAATTGCAAAACAAAATGATGATGACAAACCATTCTTAGACCACAGTTGTTTGTTGTAACTGACTTGGTAGACTTGAGGTTTTCTCTAGTTAACCTTGAAGGTTATGGCTAATCTGTGCCATGGTGTATAAATGGCTCTGATTGTTTTGCTATAACAGAACTGTTCATAATAAAACTTAATAATGTCCCCATTAGGTAATCAATGCAGTATTGGTATATACAAGTCTTACTCAGCTTTTCTGCTTTAGTAAAACAGATGTAATGATATTCATATATATCTCTTTGTTGGATCCTTTTAGTTTAATTAAATATGTAGGCCCTTGATTCCATTACCTTGTGAGGCTTGTGGTTTGTACGAAATTATCAAAATATTTCATTTTATAAGGGAATTACAGATGTTGTAAATTACACATTACACTAGTGAAATTATTTAAGCTTTCCGAAGAACAATTCAATATTTAAAGTAATTATTAAACAAGAGCTTAATATAGCTTACCCTAACATGATTGGTAAGATTCTTATAATCATTTTCTATGTAGAATAAATACTGTGGCAAAAAACGTGACACTCTCTTTAACTACAATTTCTTAACTCTTATTACATTTAAATAACTACCTTAAGTTCTAGCTTCTTTTACTATTGAATTATCATTGATCATCACATTGAAATAGTTGAGTTAGGTTAGTATACATGAATATTACCTTTCACGCTGAGTATTTGCTGTTGATAATTTAAAAATAGTTACTTCCTTGGTGACAGGTTGTACGTGGTCACTACAAAGGACAACAAGTTGGCAAAGTAGTGCAGGTGTACAGAAAGAAGTTTGTTGTATACATTGAGAGGATTCAGAGAGAAAAAGCCAATGGAGCCAGTGTATATGTCGGCATTCACCCTTCAAAGGTTTGTTTTCTAGTTGAATTTAAATTGCTAGCTAATAAGGTTATAGCTTAATGCATTATTTATGGCATAACTCAAAATTATTGATGTAACAATATACTTTCTTTCACTTAGCTTCATACGTCTAATTTAAGTGATGATAAATTTTATACAAAAGCATTTTCTTTGACACACATGTGAAAACATATGTGCAATGATTATGTGACTGCTGAGACACTTCCATGGCTCTGATAAATTAAATTATCATTTAATCACATTGATATATGGTTGAACTTTTATAACAATTTTCATGTTTGGTTTCAGTGTGTTATCGTTAAACTGAAAATGAACAAAGATCGTAAGTCCATCTTAGACCGTAGAGCGAAGGGCAGATTGGCGGCACTTGGCAAAGACAAGGGCAAATACACTGAGGAGACTGCAACAGCAGTTGAGACCTCATAAACATAGTTTTAAGAACAATAAAAATATTAAAACAATACTGCTTTTTTTTAGACTTGGAATTGAGTTGAAAGGATTAAGGATCTTTAAATATATTTTGCTATTTAAACATTGTAACTACATAAAGCCACATGCTGGCTGTTGTCCCAACTCTTAATGTTTAATTGAGCTAGTTTATGCTTTATTTTGAATTGTTAGTAAAGTGGGAAAGCGAGCTGGCGAGTGCCGGTAAATATACTACTGAAGCCCTCGGACCTTTGCTTCAACTTTGGTTAAAGAGGCATGGGTCACCTCGGCTATCGACTTATGCAGTTGCTGTCCGGACACGGATATTTTGGTAGTTATCTGCACAAAGTAGTAGGGTGTGAGGAGGCACCAATCTGTCACCACTGTGTTGGAGACAACCGGGACGACACCCTGCATACGCTGAGGAAGCTGGGAAGCGGAAAGGAGACCCTTGCTAGATGCACTCCAGGGCGAGCCCGCAATACTGCCAAACGTTAAAGCCATATTGAGCGCAGGAAATTACGGCTCGTGGAAAATCTACAATTTCTGCGAGTCGGTCATGAAAGTCCAAAGAAGAAGCGGAAGGGACCAGGAATAATTGTCCCGAAACCCATCCGCGACGGCGAAAGTAACCTGTCAAATCCTGTCCAATCCATGTCAGTAAAGCAGGCCTGTCAAATTCTCGGCACCTTAAGAGTGCCCAAGCAGGGGCCCATACATTCAAAAGAAGGGATGATGATCCATCCCTGCAAGCACTGGACCCGATCTCCCCTAGCTATTCCTAAAAACGTATGGCCCGTTCTGTGAAGGATACAAGATGGCATAGTAACATGCTAACAGCTTACTACATAATTAAGTTAAATATTGAAATACCTACATTATTTAAAACCTGGTTCTAGAATTCATTACGGTCGAAAAGAGAAGACAGTGACATATTTCAATTAATTGTGTTAAGAAATTTTAAGCTAAACTATTTCTAATCTCATATATAAAATTCTCGTGTCAAAGTTTTCGTTGCCATACTCCTCCAAAACGGCTTGACCGATTTTGATGAAATTTTTTGTGCTTATCCGGTATCTATGAGAATCGGCCAACATCTATTTTTCATCCCCCTTGATGTTAGGGGTAGTCCACCCCTAAATATTATTTTTTAGACAAAATTTTTAATTTCTATTTTTTTATGATACAACATACAACCCCTAAATTTCAGCCCTCTACAATAAACCCTTATTTTTTATTATAGTAGATAGTTATTTTTATTGAACTAAAAAAATGTTTCCTAGAATATTATATACATGGCAAAACAATGTTTGCCGGGTCAGCTAGTCATTTATAAATATTGATATATTGATTCCCATAACAATCTAAACTTGCAAAAGAAACGGGCGCCTAAGGTCGACTTCATTTAATAAAATGGAATTGTGTATAAGTGTATACTAATAATAGTGGTGCTGAATGCATACAAAAATTTTATATTGTATAACGGAAAATATCAAGGTTGTAATTTACATACAGCGTAATGCATGATTTAGACTTGAGAAGCAATGGTCCACAAATATAAACCAGAACCACCACTCAAACTACATTTTCCCCTCGGACGTTTGGGTTGGAAAAGTTACCAGACTTGCGTAATATACGGTGTGCAGCAGCAAGGATAGAAATTATGAGAAGAGGAGCCCTGTAAAGAACTTTTTTACTTTTATATTCCAGCTTTTGTTGTTCACAATATGAATATTTATTACTTTCTTTATATTGTATTACCATTGTACAAGTTTCTTTAAATAAAGCACAGCAAATATGAAAAGAATTGGACAATTAATTGAAGAGATACAGACTTTTTTGCAGTCATACATATGACGTCAAAATCAACGATTTTTTTCTCAGTTCTCCAGAGTCCATCAAACAGTTTCGAGCAACACGATGCTCACAGAGTAATTTAGGTCTCCGGGCCGGGCGGTAACTCCTGATATTGGCAGCCAAAAGCCTTCTGATCGTCCACAAGCTAGTTCGCTTTAGTATCTTTAGTTAGTAGAGTAGAAGTTTCTACTCTTCATACTTCTTCAGGCCCACACTTGACGCCTGACTCGCCGCAAAGCGGTCATCTCTTGGTTCTGTGCATCGTTTTCTTCCCGAACCGAGTCATCTTTTGACCAAATCAGTCTCGCGATACTGTTTCTATATTCTTTGGACAGTTGAACGACTCGCAAATAGTCGCCGAGACACGCAAGTTTGCAAACAACCTTCTTAAAGTAGGTCTATAACTTTACCGGTCCTTATCGCTTTATCAGTAATATAGCAATGGTCACACTCGTTATTAGGTTTTACATTTATTGTAACTTTAATAAATTAAAAAGAGTAAAAAATCTTGTTTCTATTGTTTGGCTAATCTAAATCTAGAATCATACGTATAGGTATAACATTTTTTTAAAGAATTCTCAAAGACTGCGCACTAAGCTATTTTTATTTCTTATATTATATTTAAAATGTCTTATTAATTAGTATGATTTTAATTGGCCCAACATAGTATGGCAGCCGAAAGCATGCACTAGTTTCCGGTACGCCGATGTGCTGCCCGCCCCGATCGAATAGAAAGCAAAGCCTTTTTTTTAGAAAAAACTTGCCAATGCTCGGCACACTGACACATTGGTAAAAACAAACACATAATACAATTTTTAGTGTGACAAGCACTTAATGGTGCGCTTACACGAGGGCAATAATTGGTCGGCGATACGAATGGACCGATCTGAAGCAATTAATGGAGCAATTTTAATAAATTCCATAAATTATTTCGGCGATATTGCTTCTAATTGCTCCAGATATTTCATATCGCTCAATGTCGCAGATACGAATTGACGAATATCCAATGGACTTGGAAATTCCTAGCAATTTTTGTATATGTCTCATTCGCACTTGTTTGTTTTGCGGCATGCCGTCTTGCTTCCGCGGGGACAGCGAGAGGTCTAAATAATAATAATTTTTAATTACTTTATTCAAAAGTAATTTAAAGTATGTTCGTGACATTCTAGTAAACTTTTTGAATAATATATTATCTAATTCTTGAAAAAAAAAAACAATTGAATTAAAGAAAAATTAATTTGATTAATTAATTGTTTAATTTTATTTTCACAATGAAAATTGCGGCCTCATTGCCAAAAACGATCGCACCCAGATTTGACGCACCAGACGCCTTTTCCTTTTCTTTCTTTTTTGTTTTTGATTAATAATAAAAAAAGCGCTACAAGCCGCCGCAGCAAGAAGAATGTGCCCGTGTAAGCGCACCTTAAGGCAATTAAAATTGCTCAATTCCAGTCAATACTCGTCAATTATGCACGTCAAGCAATTTACGGCAACGGCAACAAGCATCAATACTGCGCAATACAATATTGAGCGATATGGCACAACTTCATCAACTAGGCAATACTGTCATACACGAGCATTTCAGTATTCGCTCGCTATGGACGACATTCTTCTTCCTGCGGCGGCTTGTAGCGCTTTTTTTATTATTAATCAAAAACAAAAAAGAAAGAAAAGGAGAAGGCGTCTGGTGCGTCAAATCTGGGTGCGATCGTTTTTGGAAAAGAGGCCGCAATTTTCGTTGTTAAAATAAAATTAAACAATTAAAGAAAAAAATAATTAGTTAATTAAATTTTTAATTTATTATTTTTTTAATTTTTCTTTAATTTAATTGTTTTTTTTTTCAAGAATTAGACAATATATTATTCAAAAACTTTACTAGAATGTCACGAACATACTTTGAATTACTTTTGAATAAAGTAATTAGAAATTATTATTATTTAGACCTCTCGCTGTCCTTGCGGAAGCAAGACGGCAAGCCGCAAAACAAACAAGTGCGAATGAGACATATACAAAAATTGCTAGGAATTTCCAAGTCCATTGGATATTCGTCAATTCGTATCTGCGACATTGAGCGATATGAAATATCTGGAGCAATTAGAAGCAATATCGCCGAAATAATTTATTGAAATTGCTCCATTAATTGCTCCAGATCGGTCCATTCGTATCGCCGAGCAATTATTGCCCTCGTGTAAGCGCACCGTTACAGGCAAACATGACATAATGCAATTTCACATACAGTATGTTTCAAAATATGATTTTTTTGCTCAGTCCACTCTGGTTTTAGTAAGGTTGGGTGGGTTGTAAATAAATAAAAATGTGTCAAATACATATAAATATTATGTGCATACGAGGGTGGATCCAAAAGTTCTAAGCCAGACCAAGAACGTGAAACAGTAGTTCGTGTAAATAATTTTTCATTTTTCGACATACGCTCCATCTAGCCATGACTTTGTTGGTCGACAAAACGACCTTAGCCGTTTTCGGAGTAGGTGATCCAGATATTTTCCATTGTTTGGACTGTTGCTTTGATTCAGGAGTATAGTGGTGAACCCAGCTTTCAACAAATCAAAAAAAAATCAAATCAGCTTTCAGCATCTGATGTCAAATGAAATATAACATTTTTTCATTAAACTGTTTTTATTAAGATGCTTAAAATAATTAAAAACATTGTGCACCATTTCACGAGATTGCCCTGGTAATGTTTGAAAAAAGATCAACATAAACAGTAGCAAAAGCAAAACAATAACTGTCTCTTTTATACTCATCACTCAAGCTTGACCGAGCGCGAGAGAGACGGACAGTCTTTTCATGATGTATTTGTGATTGTATTTCAGTTAGACAGACTTTGATATCGCGCCTCGCGCTTATTCACAGACACTACACAAGCACAAAGTGTAAATGTGTTGAAGCCGCCAGCTTTAAATAACATACATATATATAGAGATTATAACCTATTACAAAAAAAAATGTTTGCGTGTACTAGGTGTACACACGTAAGAAGTGAAACTTTTTTATGACCTCATTTTTCGAAAAATGATCTACTATATGCAACTACAGAAATTGGTTAAATTAGATAAAGTTTAACAAAAGGCTTTTATTATCATAGACATGAATACAAATACAATTATTTCATTTTAACTTATTGCTGTACTACTACGTAGTACCTACTAAGATTAGTACAGAATTTCATTAATTGTAATAGAATTATTAGTATTACTATCATTGTTATCGTTATTATATATTTTTGTTACTAATGGCTTTGAATCTCTTCGGATCAACCGTGGTAGGGACAAGAAAAAGATGGCGCGTAACCGAAAAATGTGACATATGTGTGTAAATTTTTTTCCAACGCCGATAAAGAAATTTGACTTCAAAAAGCAACATGGTGCGTAACCTGCTGCAAAATTTCTCCCATACGTCGATAAAGAAGTTTCACTTCAAAAGATGGCGCGTAACGGAAACATGTGACGCGTAACGAAAAAATTTTACACTAAATTTTTTTCCAACCCCTATAATAAAGTTTCACTTCAAAAAAAAACAATTACTAATCAAAGAAAAATTTTAAATTACAGAAAACTAAACAAAAATCCATTTTATAGTGTGAGGGGAGCCTTGCGAAATTACAGGCATAAAGGTCCACAAACTGCGATTTTACCAAATTATGACTGTCATGTAACATGACTCATGATATTATACATGTTATAAATTATGGCCATCATGTATTTGCGTTTTTTTGGACTAAAACTGCCACTGCCATCAGTTCTTAAAACTGCCAACCCCATCCCATAAAGTTTCAACTCTTCAGACCCTAGACTTGCCAGATTCTTCCTCTACTCTGTTATGAAATCTATACGAAATCGTCAAAAATACCTCCATCGATATGATTAATTGATGTTAACTTATCCTACCTGCCTGAAATTTTAAGTTTAAACATATGCATTAAGTAATTTAAAAGTTTTCTTTGTGTATAGAATTAAAAAATACATCTACTCTACTCGGTGATTTACATTACTTTGCGTAAAATGAGCCCAAGTTGGCTTCGAGCGTTCTGAATACAAATATCAACGTAAGTTATGGATTTTAAAATACGGGAGTCATAGTGCTAAGTGTCGTTTCTGAATCTCAACCTTAGGCCTTAGCGTTAAGTAAGTCTTACGTATGTCAAAAACATATTGGGCTTTGGCATACATAAATAAATTATCTGTGCGTATAACAAACAGACTATGATAATTAATTGTAGTTGTAAATTGTAATCTGTTTCTTCTAAAGTGCCGTGTTCGATTTCAGAACATAAAGCTAATAATTAATATAAATTATAACCTAAAAAATAATTATACTCCAAAGCTATTTAGGTTATTATGAATGTTATTATTAAATCTACTGTGTCTGTGTACGTTTAGTAAGCAACGGTAAATCATTTTCGTTTAATATTTTAATTTTGTTTTGGTGTAGAAGAAGCCTTATTAGCTATAAATACAGTATGGACTTACCAGTTTCGGCGTTTGCAGTCTACAATTCTAACAAAACTAAAAGGAATAAAAAATCTAAATCTAAAAGAAAACACCCATTACCATCAAAATGTAATACAACTATCAACGACAATATTATGGTAAAAATAAGTGCAAAACTTAATAAAAAGCAGTCAAAAGAGTCAAAGAAAAAACTAAAAAATAAAGCTAAGAAAAAAATATTCAAACAAGTTAAAAGAAATTCTCAATTTAATGGCAAAAAGAAACTTGAAACACTGCAAATTTCTGATAGTGATGATATTCCTGATCTTATACCTGGACCAATTGAAGATGTTATCAATGGTTTGGAATCAAGCACTGCTGAGTTAGATGAATGTTCAAATGTAAGCAATTCAAGTTTTGAGTTTATGCCAGTTCATACTGATAGCTCAGAAGAAGCCATTAAAATATTTAAATGGATGATTGCACCTTACAATGTTGAAGAATTTCTTAATCAAATATGGGAAAAGAAACCTTTACATATTGCCAGAGAAAAACCATTGTATTACAAAGAATTGATATCCACGCCCATTATAGATACTATGCTAAGAAATGAAAATATTCAATTTACTAAAAACATTGATATTACATCATATGTTGATGGTAAAAGAGAAACACACAACCCAGAAGGAAGAGCTCATCCTCATTTAGTATGGGATTTCTACTTGAATGGGTGTAGTATTCGATTATTAAATCCTCAAACTTATATCTCACACCTTCATTTACTCAATGCAACTTTGCAGGAGTACTTTCACTCATTTGTTGGAGCTAATGCTTACTTAACTCCTCCTGATAGTCAAGGTTTTGCACCACATTATGATGACATTGAAGCTTTTATTTTACAAACTGAGGGGAAAAAACATTGGCGAATCTATAAACCTAGGGCTGATAACGAATTTTTACCAAGAGTTTCCTCTAGGAACTTCACAGACGATGAGATTGGTGAACCTATTATGGAAGTAACTTTAGAAGCTGGTGATATGCTCTATTTTCCTAGAGGATACATCCACCAAGGAGTTACTATAGATGGGCAACATTCTCTTCATGTTACAATAAGCATGTACCAAAAGCATTCTTGGGCAGATTTGTTTGAAAAGATGTTACCAGCGGCATTACAACTAGCTGTTAATGATAATGTAGAACTAAGATATGGACTACCATTTGATATTTATGATAATTTTGGCTTAGTCCATTCAGATTGTGACACACAACGTAAGAAAGAAATAAAAGATATAATTTTTAGTTTATTTGATAAGTTGAAATCACATTTGCCTTTAGATGAAGCTGTTGATCAAATGGCTAAACATTATCAACGAGATGCCTTGCCACCTGTAATTACAGATTTAGAGAAAGCAGTTACTGTGTATGGTGATACTGATGTTATGGTGGATGATGGAAAAGTTATAAATAGGGTTGAAATAAGTCTTGATACAAAAATAAGGCTTCTAAGAAAAAATATAATAAGAATGGTGTCAGAAGAGAGTATCAGATTGTACTATTATGTTGAAAACTCCTTAGAGTATCATGGGAGTGAATTACCATTTTTAGAAATAGAAGAAGACATGGCACCTGGCATTGAGACTCTTATAACTTCATACCCAGAGTATATTACAGTGGAAAATCTAGATTTACAAAATGATACAGACAAACTGCAGATTGCTGATGCATTATGGAGTAGAGGCCTGATAATGACAGAATGTCCTTTAGAAAATATTGATGATGAATAAACATTGTACATTTAAATATTTATTTATTACTTTGCACTTACCTTTTCATTACTTATGTAAGAATTTTGAATATGCACCTTCTAAGTTATCTTTTTAAATTAGGCATTGCCCTATGAGTTGTAAGAAGCTCTGCAAATCCTTATTACAACTTAATACCCCCTTATTGGTAACTATTATGCCCTGATTCAAAACCATACCTTGGTAATAAAGTACATATGGGCTTGCTTGGAAAAGAAGAAAAAAAACTTGGCTGTTTAAACCATTTGTATTGTAAAAGGCCCTCATGATTTTTATGAATATTCCAGAATGAAATTCTAAGTGATTTTGGTATAATATGTTTGCACAGTCAAATAAAACACTTAATGCTATACAAAATTTATTTTAAAAAATCATAAAAATGTATGAGTAATTGAGCACCTCATTCATTTTTGTATCCTTTACCATCCATTAGTGAAGTTAAGGCAAGTATACATAGAACAAATCAAACCTTCAGATTTTTGTTGGTGAAGATATGCATATCAAATTCACATTAAACATGTTATAATTATAAAACATGAACTTACATCATAGTTCACTAATACATTTCCTTAAATTACAACATTTTATTACGATCTGAAAGTTCATATAAAATATTTAGAACTCAACTACTGAGAAATATTTGGATAGTAGCAGTGAAGTAACAGTATCTTTCCTACTATATTATGTTAGATATAATTATACTGCAGGTTATAGGAAAGTTTTGGACTAATATATTTTAAGGAATATTTATATTGCTACATTTGATTAATATATTTGTATTTAATGTCTGTTACAATAAAATCAATTTTCCAAGTTTATAAATCAAAAATGGCAGGTCCATAGTTCCTTCTGCCTTAGGGATGGCTGTGTTATAATTATGTCTCCTGAAGACTTAAATATCTATGCCATTATTTCAGTTTGATGATTTCGTTCCTCCATATTAGCTTTGGATGCACACTTAAATAGTTTTTTAACTTCATTGTTCAACCCTTCACGATTTCTTGCTATTTCTATAGCATAAAATTGGACCCGTGGCACTAAAATTGTGTTTGATTCAGAGTAATCACCATTTGTGTCAGCTCTCATCAATGTACCAAAACTGTAGTCCTCAACAATAGTTTTAAACTTTTCACAGTATGCTCTCCACTTGGCTTTATTAACATTATTTTTGATTTCATTCTCCTTAATGTAAGCAACATCTAAATCTGGAAAATCTTGCCGAAAGTTTGTATAAATAAGATCATCGTGTGGGGTTAATTTTAGCCATCGCGTATCTACTGAACATAAAACCTGCCAAAGTTGATGAATATTTATGTTAACTTATTGCTATATCATTCGTATGCACACAGTAACATCAAGTAACTTACATTAAAATAAATATCGCTGTGTTCCATAGCTCTAGCTGCCCATAAATGTTCTAGGGTTTCATCGTTACCGAATTCCTCTGCTGGTCTCGTCAGAACATCCTAAAATATTTAGACATGAAACAAATTGAATTAGAGAAAAAACATTTGTTTTTCTCCAATTCAATTTTAATATAATAGCGATATGATCCTACCATTCTAATTTACAAGTTATTTAAAACTATCTTTGTTACACCCGTTAAATAGTAATAGAATCTGTTATCTCAATTAATAACAATCTGCAAATAGATACATAAATTTTTTATACGCTTAATATATTTTAATTTTGAAAAGGTTATACCATAATCATAGAGGCATAGAGGCTAGAGCTAAGAGCAGGATAGTTATCTGCTTACTGCTACACTGGGACTGGTAGCAGTTCTACCGGAATCTCATGGCAAATAGGGAAATAAAAATTTGTTTTGTGCAATACTGGGGAAATTGGATTAAACGATCTTAATACTGTTTAATTTTTATTTAATTATGACTTTAGTATTAATGAACATGAAGTATATTAGTTATTTGTATGCAGAATGTTGTTATACATCGGGTTCTTAAGATAGGAGAATATGTCGTGAAAAATAAATCAGTATCGGTATTTCCGACTTCAGTGGGCAACTGGTTCCACATAGTGATGGTGCGCGGAAATCGCCTTAAGAAACGCTCAGTTGTGGAAGGAAAGACGTCCAGGTGATACGGATGGTATTTTGTATTCTGCCTTGACGTCCGATGATGAAACTTAGCTGCAAGTATTAGACTTCATCACTACTTCAAGTAGTTAAATGTCTAAAATTACGCCACGCCAAACATCATCATAGAGTAAAGTATTTGAATTAGCTTCTCTATCACCCATTTTGTAAAAATATCTTTATTCATATCGTGGTGGTAGTCAGCAGATGCACTTGTTGACCTGTACACTAGATAACAATTTGGTACAAAGCCTCTGAGATGTTCTCTCTATCAGCGTTTACACGTTTGATCCACCTCGCTCCAAGTGAAATACTTTTAGCAGAACCTGCAATATCTTTGCTTGTCAGCACTTATTCACAAAACATGAACCGTGAATATAATTCTCGTCTAAATAAATCACATTCAATTTCTTATGCTCTTCAGCATCGCGGTTTTCGTTTATACGCTTCAAAAACTTGTATCTTTATAATTTTATGTCATCATTTAACATATGCAAAACCTATCCTTAACTATAAGTCTGTAGGAAATAATGACATTTATCATGTTACTCAAACATCAGTCTATAAACATCCCACTGCAGGACACAGGCCTCTAACGCGTCAGGTTAGTAAAAAAAATAAGTAATAGTTATTCTCTTCCTCCGTTGAAATCAATATCTTGTCGAAGAAGTACATTTGTAACAGTTTTATTACTGTTAGAATTTCCTTCTGAACTGTCTAGAATTCCCATACTTTATTCCCTATCGAGAATCGAATCGACTGAAAATCGAAACTGTCCAAGTTGATTTTCTTCTCACCGTCTCTCCTCTTTTTACCATGCATGGAAAACACACCATTATTCCATGTCCCCTCAGCTACGAATCGCCGTATAGTAGTACTGGAAATCCCTATAAATAAGTCACAATTAAGTACCGAAGAAAAATATATAAAATAAACAAAAACTATCAAAACACTCAGTCCAACTTACCCGTCTGAAGTCTAGAAGTATAGATTGATGATTTGGTTTAGTGTATAAAATAGCAATAGTTTAACGCAAGTACATTTAGATAGGGATTTAATCGGTATCCTTTATTGAAACCTGTTTCAATTGGTAACAAAAGGTGGAGTTTGTTTGATACAGGTAACTTGAGAGTTGAGACATACAAGAGTATAAAAGTTATACAAGATTATAGTGTAACTTTTGTTATTATTTAATCAGGAAAAATAAATTGTGTTACTGTCTCATTACAATCTACTTTCTACGCTCAAACAAAGCTAAACACTTCTAAATAATAATACCACAGGTTATACTGGTGTAAAAGACATATTATTTTGTCTACATGTACTTTCATTTACCGGTTATTCCTAAACGTGGTACCCAAACGGTAGAATGAGAAAGCGAATACATATTTTTCAACATTGTCATAAGACTGTTCCGCGAAAGAGCGAGATAAAATGTTTTCGATCAACATCGTTTGAATCACAACATTTTTAAGATTTGATTGGGACGTTTAAGAAGAAGGTGGCGCATGCGCGTTATGCCGACGCCATCTCTAAACTACTGTGCGTAATACTTGTTGAAAATTTCACTCAATTGAGTTAATTCTATGTATGTTAATTAATATTTAAAAGTGGTAATAATAAATTCAATGTATTCTTAATAATAAAAAGTGATAGTGCTATGTGACCAACGGTCGTGTTAAATATATCGATGCTGACGGCGGGTATCGGTGTTGCGGAAGTTCTTAGTCAGATGTAGCAACGCATATTTTTATAGCTATTTCCACTGCAATCTTTACATATTGGTGTCATAAGATTATAGTGCCTAACTTTTAAGTGTAAACTTATTGTTGCTACATTTTAAACATGAATAATTAGGTAGGTGTAGAGAGTAGTGATAAAAAAGCGGGCAATTGCTGTAGCGTTCTTACGCGCGTACCGCGTTTATACATAGACAACAGTTTGTGATATGTATGAATTATTGTTTTGGGTCAAAGACATTTCAGTGTGTTAACCTGTATCGACAACAGTGAAACCGCGATATTAAATGTTTATGAAATAGACAACGAAGTAATAGTATTTATTTATTGAAATGAACTCTGCATTAAAGCCAGTACTTCCACAACCGGGCGTACCTCAACCGGGGGGTCAAGCCAGTCCTGCTAAAGGTAATGTGGCTAACGCTAATCACACAGTGGGCTTACCCCAGGGCGCGCAAAATTCCCTCCTACCTGGCACAAACAATCTTGTAGGCCAGAATTTAATCCACCACATACCTAATCCACCACCGGTGCCCGCCCACGCAGTACCATCGATGGCGCCAATTTCAGCTAACATGGCTCAGATGGCACAAAACATGAGCCATCATGGCAACCTCTCACATGCCACACCAAACTCAATAACTCCAACAAATGTGGCAGCAAGTCCCAGCAAAAGTGCAACAACAAGTGCCCCTGCTCCATTAAGTCTTGTGCAAGATAAACCAGCAACAACTCAGCCCCCACAACCACTTGCCTTAACAAGAACACCGGAGAAAAAAGAACCAGATTCTACAGCTCAAGCAAATGGTGCTATAGACTCTCCTAAAACTGGAAGTAGTGCAACAGCTCCATTGAAGCCACAGAATCCAGAAACAAAAGATAAGCCAGATATAGCTAAAACATCACCCAGTACTCCTAAACCACCTGAGAAACCTGTCACATCTCAGAATATACCACAGAAAGCAGAAACATCTAATACTGGAAGTGCATCAGATCCTCTTGTACAACCTAAAGTAGCTACAGCTAATGAGCCACCTGAAAAGTCTCCTTCTAAACCAATAGAATTAAAATCTGCTCAAACAGCAGATGTTGCACCAACACAAAGTGACAATAAACCAACACCTGAATCTGCTAATGAAAATCAGTGTCAAGCTTCCACCATGCCATCACTTCAAAAAGAATCATTACCTAATGAAAATCCTAAGCCAGAGCCAACAAAATCAGAAGAAAATGGAGAAAGTCCAGAAAACATACCTAACTTAGAAGGAAAGGTTAGTGAACAAAAAGATAATGAAGATTCATCAATTAAATCAGAAGAAAATAAAACATCAAAAGAAGATAAAACCGAAGAAAAGTTAGAATCTAAGACTCCAGTAAAGTCTGAAACTAAAGTAGCTGCTAAGTCAACACTGAAGTTAGCTACAGTCACTCCTATCAGAAAACGAAGACAAGCATCTGAAAAAAGTGAAACAACAACGGCCAAAAAACCCGCTGATGAAAGTACACCTGACACAAAATCTAAGAGAAATCGGACTAAGGTAAATATTATGGCTATATTTAATCAATTCTGAATTTGCAAAAAAATCCTGGCTTTTTTTTTCAATTCTGAAACTAGTTTGAAGTATTTTTTAAAGAATTTATATATTTATATTTCCATATAAAAATTGGTAAGTAATGATATAGTTCTAACTTAATATATAAGATTTATAAGGTCAAAAAAGGATAATGTAATAAATAACAATAGTTGTCCATAATATTTTTCTGTATCATATATATAATATTAATGAATATTTTCAGGTTCAATTATACCAGTCACCAACACCAGAAATAGCGATGGCCACAAAGTTGTCTGCCTCAGCTGGAAGATCCACTCCAACTAAACAAAATGATGACAAACTTATTGTGTTTTATAAGTATGTTTTTGTTACAAATTTCATTAAGAAGAAAATTTTATATCAATATTGTTCAAAAAATATAATTTTCCTAAGTAACTTAATTTATAAGTTATTCTTTTTTCTAGAAATGAATACCTGGCAGTACGAAATGCTGAAGGAGGTTTTTACGTGTGTCAAGCTCTTCAGAATGTATACCGTACTACACGAAAAATTAAAATAAGGTGGCTCTCACAAGATAAAGGTGACCCTACTGGAGAAACGTACAAACCAGATTTTTATGATGTTACTGGTAAGAATTTAAAAAATACACAATAAATATATGTATAAAATTCAAGCTGAAAGATTTAACAATGTCTGTTATTACTGTGATTATGAGTATTAATATACTCACTATTGTATGATATAACCATATAAGGATTTAATAATAATTATTATCTTTGGTTCTGTACGAATCTTTGGCGTAAGGTACTTTTTGTTCTGAAACTGCAGAAATGATTGTGCATTGAACTCTGGACTTTGACCTCTGAAGACAACTTGAAAATACTATGTAGCCAACTTACGTTTTATAATTAACAGATATGGAGTGTGTACTAACTACACTATCTCTAACGCGGTCTGCAAGTGGAGGCGGGGCGTGGTTACTGCGACCGGCCGAACAAGCTCGCGCCACTTCTATACTACAGAGGGCGCTGAAGGCTGAACAAAGTGGGTCCAACATACCCTTGACGGAGGAACACCCTGATGGACGTGAGTTGCAACCATCCAATTAAAAGCATCTCTACACACACATTGACTGCTTTCAGTAACTAAGCAGCTTACAAACACATACAAATTAACTCACACAATCCTACACGAAAACCACAAACCTACTTCTTTATAAATAAAAAAAATCTTGTAGAATTATCAAGTGTCACCGAGACCAATTTCAGGTTCATATGTGAATACTGTTAATGACTGTCTGGAGTGGTAGTTATGCGAACTAATATTTATTATTTGCTACTTTAATTGTTTGCATATTACATCAATTATTAATATCCAACTATAATTATGTAACAGTGTTGTGAACATAACAAAAAAGCACTTCCGCCACCTCAAATCCCATGACGTCAGCACAGGCTAACAAAAAAATATTCCATAGTTGCATTATCACAATATAAGATATTTTTTTTAAGTTGCATTTTTAATTATTTACA
Source organism: Pieris melete (assembly GCA_963693345.1). NCBI lineage: Eukaryota > Metazoa > Arthropoda > Insecta > Lepidoptera > Pieridae > Pieris > Pieris melete. Next base: position 314,565 of record CAVNZK010000096.1, on the reverse strand, counting down.
CAATACATATCTTAATTATTTACAGTTTTAAAGGATTAATAAGTAATAAGCTGCCATCATTGACAGTGGCAAGAAATTTTCTACACAACAGTTTTTTATACATTTTTATCCATTAAAACTGTATTTTAATAAATATTTTTTATTTTTATTTTTATATGAATAGATTTTAATAATTTCACTATTCATTTCATTTACCAAACTAACCTTTAACAGTCATCCACCCTCATTAACTAATTCTGTTTTACCTTGGTTGTAGTTGAAATTACAGCATAATTAACATTTTGTCTATGATTTTCAAACATTTAATCAATATTTAATATTATTTACGAAATTTGGATATAGTCACCAAAAAATCATATATTTTTATGATTTTTTAAAAACAATATTTAGTAAAAATAAAACAAATAGTATTTTCTAAATCAAACTCTGATTTATGTTTACCTTCACCTAAATATAGTCATTTAGCAAATAAACATACTGAAAGTATTGACAACTCTGATCAAAAACCGTCTATTATCCAAATAAGTCTAACTTCAAAATTATTAAAAAAAAAACTATTATCATTGAACTTTTGGAAACGCTGAACTAACCTAAACACTAACCCTGGAGGCTGTTAAAGGAAAATAGTGAAATATTTAAATCTGTTTGTCAGTGGATCTCTCGCTGTACACAGACGAGTCACAACTCGAAAAGAAATCGAGGAAACGCTCCAGCTCAAAGTCTTCGCCTAATTCCAAAGAGGACACTGATACTTCGGTAAGTTATTTTATTTAATTGCACATTAAAAAAAAATATTAGTCCATTCCATTTTCAAACTCACTGAAAAATCAGCGTTGCTGTTGACCATGTAGCTGTCATTAAGGCGACATTAACTGTTAAAAGGCTTATCCTTTTATAAGTATTTCGCCATAATGTTACGTCATTATTAGTGACAATTGCTCCAATACAGTTAACATAGTACACACGAAAGTAATTCCTCTTTCAGAAGGAAGAAGCTACCCCTAGTAAAAAAGCCCGAACGACACCAAAGCGTAGTCCGCGCTCCGCGAAAAAGAGAAAGTCCCCAAAATCGGGCAAAAACTCCGCTAAAGCGAAATCATCAGGTAGTACGCCCAGTGTGGCGGTCACAAGCAAGGTAGGCATAGTACGGCGGATTTATAGACATGTACGTACTGCTCTCATCTCACTTACATACATTGTGGATTGTGTGGGGTTGCCACTTTAATGCATACCAGTGGGGTTAAAAACTTTAATTTAATTTAAAAAAAAAATTGGTTTAATGGAAGTTTAAGTGTTAAAGTGGTGAGCCTCTGTGTGTATGTGTGTCTGTGCCGCCCCCGTACGGTTTGGATGTGCGATACGATGGGCTTCGTCTGTTTAGAAGGAATTGTCTTACACAAGAATTATTAAAGTAAATTTTATTTTATTCATAACGCAGAGGTTTTTTATATTCTATAATATATCTTCTATGAATAAAGAGTTCTGAACAGACGTTGGCGCAGAGTTGTATGAATCTTGAATAGATCTAAGAATGATAATTCAAATGGTGCAACTCGCATGTTATAGTTAGAACGCGGTTCAACTTTCGTCAGTTATTTTGATTGGGTCGAGGTATTATTTATATTTTATTTTCACACATACATTCGCAGTTCATTCATATTTCAAACTGACTGCTTCGCAAATCCAAAACCACAAATAAACTTGTTCATACTATATCCGTGTATGTTAAAAATGGCCACAAATCTAGTAAATTAAATACGATATATTTGCAATCAGAAAAATTTCAAAGCATAACATATTATTAGTCGACGAGTCTTTTCTTTAATTTTAGACTAACAAAGTCATGCATCATACATTGCTTGCTTAAAGTGTGAAATTTGGTGTTTATTTAAAAACTTTTTCATTTCTTCGAAATTCTTAATATGAAGCATGTATTTAATGCATGTAATGTGATGTTTCTAATAAAGATACATATTGTATTTGGGTCTTTATGAGTAAAAAAGTGTCGCATCAGCTGTGCAGGCTTAACTGGGTTAAAATATGAGTAGGTTTATTAACACTGGGCTTATTTAATAAAGTCACCTATCCCTTAAGATTTTTAATGTTAGTATACAATGTAAGAATTAATTTTCTTAAAAAACAAAATTGTAGTATTGAGACATTGAAATGGTTGACCACTTAGGGAGCGTTCAAGTTGACGTCACGCAATTTTTGGAGATTATTGACACACAACCAAATGTGACGCGCCGTAACGTTTTTCTGTACCCAAAAGTAAAACGTTTCGTGACCACCCAGTAATTCTTTAAACCTATAAGTTACCATTATGCGGTGTACAGTACTGGAAAGTCGAAATAATATTAAAAATAACGCGTAACGTAACGTTTAACAAACATTACCCCCCCCAAAAAAAATTCGTTACGTAATACTTGAACGCTCCCTTAGATAAGATTTCTATATACATAATAATGAAATTGCAGAATTCTTTTTAAAATAATCCCAGTGTTATATATTTTTATAGAACCGTATTTTATATCAAAAACTGAGTTCTGTGACGTAGTCGTAGTTATAGTGTTTACATAAAAATATTTTGAACAGACGGCCACTGCGGTGTCGGAGAAATCGGATAAAAAAACTCCGACCAAAAAGACGCCCACTAGATCGACCAAAGCCACACCAAAGGCCAAAGCGGAATCGCCGGTCACGCGCAAGGGCAGAAAAGCGGCCAAAGGTAAACAGTTTATTCTATAGATTTTAATGGTTGTAACTTGTTAAAATGTTTATGCGTTTTATCGATTTGTAATGTGTATAGCTAGTAGCAACTTTGCTTTACAAATATTCTGGATTTTATCTGCATTAACTTATAAAATAAAAAATAAATCAAAATAAATTCAGGTATAACTTATTCCACGTCATTAAATTTGAATCGGTAAATATCGCTACTCATCGGCAAAGAAGATAGTGGGTGTTGGCCGAAAGCAAAAGCCGGCGTAAAAAACCTCTCGTTACTGGCAAACAACACTTATTTTAAAACAAATATCGCAAATAAATAAGAAGTAGCCTGTCTTGCACTAGTCCCAGGCCCTTTTATCAACTAGAAAACGGTTAACTTAATAGCATAGCCTTATTACACAACTTTTCTTTAATACATTTTTTAAATTTGTTAAAAGGCAGAGATAAAAGAGCCTCTGGGATTTTACTAAAGAAAAGTATCCATTTTCCCAAAAAAGAATTACTAACTGGTCTAGTACGAGGAAATTACAGCCTGCGTTGCTATGGTTACACGTTTTTATAGGAAATTATAGTACACGTACGTATACGTAGAGACGAAGATGAATAATATTTAGTTTTTTAAGTTATAAAGCAAAGTTGATACGGTTTAATTAAGTGTGTTTTATTTTACATTTGTGGTTACAAATGAATGTTTGTTATTACAAATAAAAGCAATGGTTTTCCAAATGAAACAATGTAGCTTTTGGGACCTTAGTTTAGCTTAATGAAGTACACATGTAGACTTTTATTTTTGCATTCTTGTGAGACTACTTGTTATACACTTGATGTCTAAATATTCAATACAAGTCTAAATAAATTAAAACTAGCTTCTACAATGAAATTCTTAAGGTGAGGCCAAACGAGCGTAATTTTGTGAGTTGTGAGTTGCGTAATTTCGGTCGCGTAATTTCTGCTGCATTCGGTTTCATACAAAAGTCCTGTTTCATTCACACGGCGACGCAAAATGAGTTGCTTGCTGACTCACACTCATTAATCGGACCGAATTAAGTTTGCGGGGGGCGAGCGCTGTCCAAGCATCAGTCTCACTATTAAGTGGATTTACCCAGCATCTTTTTCTGGCATTATCTACATCTTCGTCTTCTAAATATGTTTCGTAAATACACAAAATTTTCAACGGTTCTATTGCACGACATAAACATCCGCTATAAACGTTCGATAGTAACTAAATAAAATGCGCTCGTCTGGCATCCCAACAGAATTTCTGCTACTCACAAAATCACGCTCGTTTGGCCTCACCCTTACAAAGGCCTGTTTATTCTGCAGTCTTGAATATTTAGACACGCGCAAACTTCTGACCCGGTGATGAAAATTAGAACTGTCTTTTAGGAAAATTTATTGTTTTTCGTAAATGTAAGCGCCATCACTACCGGGTCGGTTAAATTAATTATTGAATTGTCGCTTCGTCTGTAGTTAGAGGTGTTCTAAGCTAAACGTGCGCTTTGTAAAAATATATATTCTGAATTTATAATTTTGTTATTAATTTAAATATAATATATTATTCAGAATATATGTTATTTGTGTGAGTGGTATATGCATCGCGAAATTTTAGCTTAGAACATCTGTTAGAGTAAGTTCTAAGCTAAAATAGTGATATAAGGTGTTCAACCGCCATTTGGGTCGATTTTGTGATGGCTTAAAATAAATATTTACGAATACTATCGAGTATTATATTTATTTTTAACTGCCCATAAAACTTGCCTTGAGTAGCTGTTCAATATTTTGTATTTTTATTAATTGTTCGTTTTATGGGTACTAAATTTGTCTTATCGCTTAATTGCTTTTTTATTCAATTTTCTAAGTATATTTTATAAGTCTTTTCGTAATTTGATAAGATTCTCAAAGATGAGAAGGAGATAGCGCGTTGGTGGAACAAAATCGATCACTTCAGATAAAACTTGTTAAAAAATCGGCATGAACACCTTATATAATTTTGTGAATATTTCAGAGGCAAAAAGCTCGCCAATCGTTCCCACTCCCTCTACATCGACGGGTAAAACCACTCGCACACCACGGAAACCACCTTCCAAGAAATAATATACACAAATATAATGTAAGCTTACGGTTTTGTCAAATTGACAGTTACAGCTTGGCAACATTCGTGGAAATAGTGGGAAATATGGCAACATATGAAATTGGTAATCAGTTTCATTTTGTTTGATTGTATGATATTCGGCGGATTTATGAAACGTTCATTAGTAATTTTTAAAAGGGATAGTCGATTCATAATTTGCCAAGTTGTAAAAGAATGTAATGTGCCTATTGTTAATTAGTTTGGTAACTAAGATGATTTTAAGTAAACTTTACTAAGGACTATGTAACTGCCATTTTACAGACCATTACTTCATTAGTGTAAGTTTTACTAAAATAACTATTCGAGTTAGGCCTAATTTATATTCAGGAGCTTCGAAAAGGGATTGGTTTCGTTGTCTAAATCTTTTTTTTGTGTTAACCGTTTCTCAATCTCATTCCATACATTTGCATGGTCATGGCGTATCTATGCCGTGTCAGACTCTAACAATCATTCCACTGGTTTCCTCTGCTATCTTACTGTCGTAATGTCGCTTTCATTCCTCGTAAAACTTTTCAATGTTTTCTTTTCAACCGTCACAGAACCCCTCTTTGCTCTGTATAAATGCCACACTAGTTCTCAAATAAACACTCGAAATGACAAAACCGTAAGAGGAATTTCTCGTTATTGTATTCACCTGGAAAAGTCTAAGTTATACTTCGGCGGCATAATATTTTTTTATTTGTGAAAAATGGCGATGTTTTTGTCGGCCATTTTATAATCGCCTTGACGAACAAATAGTCGTGATACAACAAATTCGTGGAAATTCGTAAATAGAATTCTACATAGATTTTAACATTCTAACACGCACATTTCAATTATACAATTAATAGATTCCCAGGCTGTGTTATGTTCAAGTTTCATAATATCGCATGCTTACTTGAATATCACTAAATCACAATTTTAATATCATTTTTTTTTTAACTTTTAACGTAGTTTTTATATATAACATGTAAACTTATGGAATAACGAATGTTGTACATAAAAATAAACAAAAAGATATCATATTTTAATAACGCTGATTGAAAGAGTGACACAATTTGCTCTAAAATAATTTCATTTCAGTAAATCGGGTCACTCTATTTTTTGGCGAGGCGTTATATTTTGAGATATTTTTATCTCATGTGTTAAGCAATAGATAAGTTATTATAGGATTACTTTTTAAAATCTTTAGATATTAATACTTAGAATATTCAATCTACGCAAAAATGTATATTAGTACAAAATAGCAATATTAAAATTCAGGAATGCGAACTTTAAGAAATCACCCGATTTGGAATACTTTAAATAAATTTAATCTGGACCAAGCTAATTTAAAATTATTAAAACTAGATACCACAAGTTTGGACACCGCCTTAAAACAAAAACATGGCTTTTCATATCTTACTGTAATACATATCTTAATTCAACTGAATGCATTCGAGAATGGGTTTCTTTAATAATAACTAACAATAATTTGCTAGAACCACAAAAGAGCGTTGCGAGACAACACAACGTTCTATTATTCTTAAGAAGGTTATTGGAACCAGAATGTTTATGTGTTTGTGACTAAATAATTTTCACAACCGGCACAATATTGTTATGTACTAATACCATTTGTGTTTTGTTTCGATGTATGGGTGACGTTATTGTTGAAACGAGCTCAGAGTGCGCGTGTGTTTGAATTAAATCTAGATACCTAAGTAGGTGGTATATTATTTTAAGATTAAAAGTAGTATATAAATTATTGCGTGTGAATTTTCTGTTTTTAGAATGACTGGTCGTCTGGTACAATAGATGTATGAAAAAATTTAGCGTTTTATACAAAATTAAATTAATCAGTCAAAGATTACTATTGTAACAGAAAGTCCGCAAATTTATATGCATTCGAGCATTCGCATGCAAGTGGATTGTGTGGGGTTGCCACTTTAATGCATACCAGTGGGGTTAAAAACTTTAATTTAATTTAAAAAAAAAATTGGTTTAATGGAAGTTTAAGTGTTAAAGTGGTGAGCCTCTGTGTGTATGTGTGTCTGTGCCGCCCCCGTACGGTTTGGATGTGCGATACGATGGGCTTCGTCTGTTTAGAAGGAATTGTCTTACACAAGAATTATTAAAGTAAATTTTATTTTATTCATAACGCAGAGGTTTTTTATATTCTATAATATATCTTCTATGAATAAAGAGTTCTGAACAGACGTTGGCGCAGAGTTGTATGAATCTTGAATAGATCTAAGAATGATAATTCAAATGGTGCAACTCGCATGTTATAGTTAGAACGCGGTTCAACTTTCGTCAGTTATTTTGATTGGGTCGAGGTATTATTTATATTTTATTTTCACACATACATTCGCAGTTCATTCATATTTCAAACTGACTGCTTCGCAAATCCAAAACCACAAATAAACTTGTTCATACTATATCCGTGTATGTTAAAAATGGCCACAAATCTAGTAAATTAAATACGATATATTTGCAATCAGAAAAATTTCAAAGCATAACATATTATTAGTCGACGAGTCTTTTCTTTAATTTTAGACTAACAAAGTCATGCATCATACATTGCTTGCTTAAAGTGTGAAATTTGGTGTTTATTTAAAAACTTTTTCATTTCTTCGAAATTCTTAATATGAAGCATGTATTTAATGCATGTAATGTGATGTTTCTAATAAAGATACATATTGTATTTGGGTCTTTATGAGTAAAAAAGTGTCGCATCAGCTGTGCAGGCTTAACTGGGTTAAAATATGAGTAGGTTTATTAACACTGGGCTTATTTAATAAAGTCACCTATCCCTTAAGATTTTTAATGTTAGTATACAATGTAAGAATTAATTTTCTTAAAAAACAAAATTGTAGTATTGAGACATTGAAATGGTTGACCACTTAGGGAGCGTTCAAGTTGACGTCACGCAATTTTTGGAGATTATTGACACACAACCAAATGTGACGCGCCGTAACGTTTTTCTGTACCCAAAAGTAAAACGTTTCGTGACCACCCAGTAATTCTTTAAACCTATAAGTTACCATTATGCGGTGTACAGTACTGGAAAGTCGAAATAATATTAAAAATAACGCGTAACGTAACGTTTAACAAACATTACCCCCCCCAAAAAAAATTCGTTACGTAATACTTGAACGCTCCCTTAGATAAGATTTCTATATACATAATAATGAAATTGCAGAATTCTTTTTAAAATAATCCCAGTGTTATATATTTTTATAGAACCGTATTTTATATCAAAAACTGAGTTCTGTGACGTAGTCGTAGTTATAGTGTTTACATAAAAATATTTTGAACAGACGGCCACTGCGGTGTCGGAGAAATCGGATAAAAAAACTCCGACCAAAAAGACGCCCACTAGATCGACCAAAGCCACACCAAAGGCCAAAGCGGAATCGCCGGTCACGCGCAAGGGCAGAAAAGCGGCCAAAGGTAAACAGTTTATTCTATAGATTTTAATGGTTGTAACTTGTTAAAATGTTTATGCGTTTTATCGATTTGTAATGTGTATAGCTAGTAGCAACTTTGCTTTACAAATATTCTGGATTTTATCTGCATTAACTTATAAAATAAAAAATAAATCAAAATAAATTCAGGTATAACTTATTCCACGTCATTAAATTTGAATCGGTAAATATCGCTACTCATCGGCAAAGAAGATAGTGGGTGTTGGCCGAAAGCAAAAGCCGGCGTAAAAAACCTCTCGTTACTGGCAAACAACACTTATTTTAAAACAAATATCGCAAATAAATAAGAAGTAGCCTGTCTTGCACTAGTCCCAGGCCCTTTTATCAACTAGAAAACGGTTAACTTAATAGCATAGCCTTATTACACAACTTTTCTTTAATACATTTTTTAAATTTGTTAAAAGGCAGAGATAAAAGAGCCTCTGGGATTTTACTAAAGAAAAGTATCCATTTTCCCAAAAAAGAATTACTAACTGGTCTAGTACGAGGAAATTACAGCCTGCGTTGCTATGGTTACACGTTTTTATAGGAAATTATAGTACACGTACGTATACGTAGAGACGAAGATGAATAATATTTAGTTTTTTAAGTTATAAAGCAAAGTTGATACGGTTTAATTAAGTGTGTTTTATTTTACATTTGTGGTTACAAATGAATGTTTGTTATTACAAATAAAAGCAATGGTTTTCCAAATGAAACAATGTAGCTTTTGGGACCTTAGTTTAGCTTAATGAAGTACACATGTAGACTTTTATTTTTGCATTCTTGTGAGACTACTTGTTATACACTTGATGTCTAAATATTCAATACAAGTCTAAATAAATTAAAACTAGCTTCTACAATGAAATTCTTAAGGTGAGGCCAAACGAGCGTAATTTTGTGAGTTGTGAGTTGCGTAATTTCGGTCGCGTAATTTCTGCTGCATTCGGTTTCATACAAAAGTCCTGTTTCATTCACACGGCGACGCAAAATGAGTTGCTTGCTGACTCACACTCATTAATCGGACCGAATTAAGTTTGCGGGGGGCGAGCGCTGTCCAAGCATCAGTCTCACTATTAAGTGGATTTACCCAGCATCTTTTTCTGGCATTATCTACATCTTCGTCTTCTAAATATGTTTCGTAAATACACAAAATTTTCAACGGTTCTATTGCACGACATAAACATCCGCTATAAACGTTCGATAGTAACTAAATAAAATGCGCTCGTCTGGCATCCCAACAGAATTTCTGCTACTCACAAAATCACGCTCGTTTGGCCTCACCCTTACAAAGGCCTGTTTATTCTGCAGTCTTGAATATTTAGACACGCGCAAACTTCTGACCCGGTGATGAAAATTAGAACTGTCTTTTAGGAAAATTTATTGTTTTTCGTAAATGTAAGCGCCATCACTACCGGGTCGGTTAAATTAATTATTGAATTGTCGCTTCGTCTGTAGTTAGAGGTGTTCTAAGCTAAACGTGCGCTTTGTAAAAATATATATTCTGAATTTATAATTTTGTTATTAATTTAAATATAATATATTATTCAGAATATATGTTATTTGTGTGAGTGGTATATGCATCGCGAAATTTTAGCTTAGAACATCTGTTAGAGTAAGTTCTAAGCTAAAATAGTGATATAAGGTGTTCAACCGCCATTTGGGTCGATTTTGTGATGGCTTAAAATAAATATTTACGAATACTATCGAGTATTATATTTATTTTTAACTGCCCATAAAACTTGCCTTGAGTAGCTGTTCAATATTTTGTATTTTTATTAATTGTTCGTTTTATGGGTACTAAATTTGTCTTATCGCTTAATTGCTTTTTTATTCAATTTTCTAAGTATATTTTATAAGTCTTTTCGTAATTTGATAAGATTCTCAAAGATGAGAAGGAGATAGCGCGTTGGTGGAACAAAATCGATCACTTCAGATAAAACTTGTTAAAAAATCGGCATGAACACCTTATATAATTTTGTGAATATTTCAGAGGCAAAAAGCTCGCCAATCGTTCCCACTCCCTCTACATCGACGGGTAAAACCACTCGCACACCACGGAAACCACCTTCCAAGAAATAATATACACAAATATAATGTAAGCTTACGGTTTTGTCAAATTGACAGTTACAGCTTGGCAACATTCGTGGAAATAGTGGGAAATATGGCAACATATGAAATTGGTAATCAGTTTCATTTTGTTTGATTGTATGATATTCGGCGGATTTATGAAACGTTCATTAGTAATTTTTAAAAGGGATAGTCGATTCATAATTTGCCAAGTTGTAAAAGAATGTAATGTGCCTATTGTTAATTAGTTTGGTAACTAAGATGATTTTAAGTAAACTTTACTAAGGACTATGTAACTGCCATTTTACAGACCATTACTTCATTAGTGTAAGTTTTACTAAAATAACTATTCGAGTTAGGCCTAATTTATATTCAGGAGCTTCGAAAAGGGATTGGTTTCGTTGTCTAAATCTTTTTTTTGTGTTAACCGTTTCTCAATCTCATTCCATACATTTGCATGGTCATGGCGTATCTATGCCGTGTCAGACTCTAACAATCATTCCACTGGTTTCCTCTGCTATCTTACTGTCGTAATGTCGCTTTCATTCCTCGTAAAACTTTTCAATGTTTTCTTTTCAACCGTCACAGAACCCCTCTTTGCTCTGTATAAATGCCACACTAGTTCTCAAATAAACACTCGAAATGACAAAACCGTAAGAGGAATTTCTCGTTATTGTATTCACCTGGAAAAGTCTAAGTTATACTTCGGCGGCATAATATTTTTTTATTTGTGAAAAATGGCGATGTTTTTGTCGGCCATTTTATAATCGCCTTGACGAACAAATAGTCGTGATACAACAAATTCGTGGAAATTCGTAAATAGAATTCTACATAGATTTTAACATTCTAACACGCACATTTCAATTATACAATTAATAGATTCCCAGGCTGTGTTATGTTCAAGTTTCATAATATCGCATGCTTACTTGAATATCACTAAATCACAATTTTAATATCATTTTTTTTTTAACTTTTAACGTAGTTTTTATATATAACATGTAAACTTATGGAATAACGAATGTTGTACATAAAAATAAACAAAAAGATATCATATTTTAATAACGCTGATTGAAAGAGTGACACAATTTGCTCTAAAATAATTTCATTTCAGTAAATCGGGTCACTCTATTTTTTGGCGAGGCGTTATATTTTGAGATATTTTTATCTCATGTGTTAAGCAATAGATAAGTTATTATAGGATTACTTTTTAAAATCTTTAGATATTAATACTTAGAATATTCAATCTACGCAAAAATGTATATTAGTACAAAATAGCAATATTAAAATTCAGGAATGCGAACTTTAAGAAATCACCCGATTTGGAATACTTTAAATAAATTTAATCTGGACCAAGCTAATTTAAAATTATTAAAACTAGATACCACAAGTTTGGACACCGCCTTAAAACAAAAACATGGCTTTTCATATCTTACTGTAATACATATCTTAATTCAACTGAATGCATTCGAGAATGGGTTTCTTTAATAATAACTAACAATAATTTGCTAGAACCACAAAAGAGCGTTGCGAGACAACACAACGTTCTATTATTCTTAAGAAGGTTATTGGAACCAGAATGTTTATGTGTTTGTGACTAAATAATTTTCACAACCGGCACAATATTGTTATGTACTAATACCATTTGTGTTTTGTTTCGATGTATGGGTGACGTTATTGTTGAAACGAGCTCAGAGTGCGCGTGTGTTTGAATTAAATCTAGATACCTAAGTAGGTGGTATATTATTTTAAGATTAAAAGTAGTATATAAATTATTGCGTGTGAATTTTCTGTTTTTAGAATGACTGGTCGTCTGGTACAATAGATGTATGAAAAAATTTAGCGTTTTATACAAAATTAAATTAATCAGTCAAAGATTACTATTGTAACAGAAAGTCCGCAAATTTATATGCATTCAGAAATAAATATAAATAATTTAAGAAATAAGTAGTTTTATTTCTTAGGTGAATCCCTAGTTTACTGTGAGGTGTGGATCGGTAAATAATTCCCTCTGGCCTAGGTATTGAAATTGTCTCATCTTGTTCATAATATCACTATGACAAATAAAAAAGTAATCTTTAGTAATCGTAATCTATTCTGTTTTACTGATATTTGCAAATAAAAATAAAGGATCAGAATTTTAATAAAAGCACTGTTAGTATATATAGATCTTTATTTTATTATTCTATTACAAATACATAATACCTTAAAATACAAAAGCAAATATTGGTTTCTTCTAAAGTTTTATATTTGCACTCATAGTACGTTGTCTAATATGAATACGTATAAATTGAAAGGATTTTTGCGTATATCTACAACAGTCACTTGTGTTAGAACATAGATGCTACACGTAAGTCTGATATTATATTGTGTGCTTTAATATTTGCAACGTTATTTTAACAATTGAGAACTATGATAGAAACGTTTAAGCTCATACAGAACCTGCTATACCTCAAGTTATAGGTTCGAAATAAGTAATATTATTGGACAAAAGTCTCCTTACATTATCGTTAAAAAATATTGTATATCGTGTTCTAAAATTGTTGATATGATGTATAATTTGTCTGATATTAGAGACGGTGCAGTTACTCAAAATCTTCATCTCTTCAATATTCAAAATCAACACTAGAAGGTTCTATAAATGTCAGTTATATTGTGATAATTGCTGACAAAGTATATTTTTAGCTTTTATAATGTGTATGTAGAAATATAACTGCTCGAATAGTTTTAATTTAATTAAACAATCTTCAGACATATGGTTAATTTAGACAGTAATCTAGATATTTTTTCTACCCTATACAGATAAACACTAATTTTTTTATTTGTGTAAATAGTTTCATTCTACATTTGCCAAATAGATTCTACTTAAGTAATTTACAAAACTATACATTTATCTATAAATATACGTTAAACCATTAAATATTTATGCATAATTTTAATAACGTGGTTACAATACCATCCATAAAATTATATTTTGAAATATCCTCTACGTATCAAATAAATAAATATTTATAACACACTATTACATTGTTACAAAAATAAAACGAGATCCTATAATCTTAATTCAAGTGAGTTAGGATATTAGACCGATTCATTTATACAAATAATCAAACACACTACCAATAATGATAGGTAAGCATATGAAAAATAAATTATCTGGGCGATATCGAGCAAAAATTTATGTTACGCGCCTCAGATGACCTGAGATAATAACAATTCACTAATGTATAATACGGTAGATAAGTAACAACTAATAACATACGTGTTACAAGGTTGCCAAGTTAAAGCTTCTTAAGCACGGTATAAGTATCTGTAGTAGGAAATATAGACAATAGAAATCTTGGCCAAAAGTAATTCACAAGAGGTTACATTATTTATGGTCAGAATAAGAAGTTGGCACTTGAGATTTAAAAAAAAAATTACGGCACCCTCATATCTCTTGCATGTACTGGCGTTGTGTCCTCTGGGCTGGGGCTGTCATCTAAATGCGGCCTGATTTGAACCACGGAACGGCGTTGGTCATGATGATTGTAATCGTCTCTCATCATAAGGCCTCCTACGCCATACCCAGGGCAAATTCCGGAGCCACTAAGTCGCATTTTCTCGGGGTCTTCCTCTAGTTTCATAGATGAGAATACGCTGCTGAGGTTCAATTGTGGAATATCGTAGAATACTGTCAGAGTTAACATGAGGAATGTTAGGCCGAGCAGGAGGTAAACTGAAATTCAATTTGTTTTTCATTAATTTATCTAGAGAAATAATAAATATTTACGATTTTTTGCATCTACCATGAACCCAACGAAGGGTTACAAAGTTTGTTTACATATTCGCAACTTCATGTTGAATAATATGTATAAAGAAACTATAATAGATGTGTGTGCTTTAAATTATCTATTGGATCTACACTATAAAAATTCAATTATTTCCGACGTAGTTCAGCTTAAGGGCGGTTAGCGGTTTTCAGTGTCCGTTAGGTAAGGGATATCGGGTTCGATTCCCGGTCAAAGCGCAAGTTTATTTCTATAAATTTGAATTTGTTCTCTGCCTTTTGGAGGGTTGTGCGGTACCGGGCGAGTGCTTAAACCGTACACGGAGTTCATGGTCTGCAGGTATGCAGAGGTATGCAGAGGTCATCGAACCTAAGAAAGGAGACTGAGGTTTAGAATGTATGTATCAATACGTCCTAGGCCGAGGGTGGAAATTAGAAGTGGTCTATACGTAGTAATTCAACATCCTTTATGGTCCCGGTAGAATGCCAGAGCGACTCCAGAGCCTCTGTAACGCGCCTTTGTAGGAACTACTCGAGGTGGTTTAAAAAATAAGAAGTTCAGTGTATATACGTCGTACATTAGAATATTATAGAGATAACTTACAAGTAGTAGCAACTTTGTATAGAGGCCTGTAAGCTTGTCCTGGCGAGTCTCCGGGTATGTAGTCTCCTAAGCCGATAGTGGTGATAGAGATGAAGCAATAATAAAACGAGTCCAAATAATCCCAATCGGGCTCCAACACAGAGAATATAGCGGCAGGTATCACCAGGAAAAATACGACCAACATTAGAACTGCAATAAATGGTTATACTAGGTTATTTAAAACATCGCTGCTATGAGATGCAGAAAAAAATAAAATGAACAACTTAGAAATTCATTTAGGTAACAGTCTGGTCATTAAGGTCAGCAAAGCAATGTGATCAAAAAAAAAGGTTGCGTGTACTTATGTACGCGCGTAAGTAGTTATACTTCTTTGGCATTATTAAAAATAATTTTTGATTGCATGCAAATAATTACAATTAATTAATCAAAGACTGGAAAAGGAGTCATTATAGTCAATAAAGTTCAGTTTACATTTGAAATATTAAATAAATAAATATTTAATATTATTCTCTTACATTAAGTGTAACATAAATTCTATTATTATTCGAATGTTGTTTTTAAATTATGTCCAATGCCGTAGCATCTTCTGTGGGCAACTTCATTCTGTTAATTTTGTGTCACGGTACGCGCGCATTGTAAAATTTCACTCTCATAAATTTTATTCATAACGCGCCTAAAGATGTATAACTTCAAAAATTAATATTTAAAAAGCTTATATTGAATGCATAAATACCATGCATCGTTAGTAAGTAGTTTTTTAACAATTTTAATTTACCACTAAGGCTAAGGAAGGAGGCTTACAGAATATAAATTCTGCTTAATATTAAATAGGTACCACGACTATTGGTTAATTTCTAACATACTCACCAATAATACTAAGATGTACAAGTCTTATCGTGAACGGCCGATAAAGGTGTCCAAGAGAGCTGTTAAGAGCCCTAAGAAGTGCAGTGGCAGGGAGCAGTAGACGTTCCACAAGCGCTGAGAGCAGCACCAGAGTTAGGGGAATTCCCAGAAGAGCGTAAGCCATGCAGAATAGCTTGCCAGGCTTTGTCAATGGTGTCACGTGGCCATAACCTGTTCAATTTCGTCTAAAATAAATAACATAACATGGTCCCAAAACAAAAACAGTGTTTTCCTATATATGTATTTAAAAGAAATCAATTTCATTTTTATAACTACCGTTGTCTGAAGAAAAAATCTATATAAACTGGAAACAATGGTTTAAATGTTATGGGTACATGTCCTATTGGAAGATATAAGTTCCTGTTTTTCGTAATTATTTAAAACAATGTTGGCATGAAGCGCGACAGTAAAGCTAATTTTTTATTTTAATCTGTATACATAAGCCCAAAGATTTCCTTTAAAATATCTCTATTCAATAGAAGAATGTATTTAATTAAAGAGATTCGAAAGGCGAAGGCCATTTCATTTTGTCTAAACAATCAATATGAATTTATTTTCGGTACAGAAAATGTATTTTCATTATTCAACCCGAGGTAGACCCGTCAATATCAATTATTTCAAAGACTGGGCCAGTTTTCGTTTGAATTAGTAATGTTGATATTCAGAAAATAGCGGTCCTAAAATAATACCTCGGGCGTAATATGCCTGTGTAATAATAATATAGATCAATGTGTAATATGGAATCTTTGAAAAATTAAGAAGTTTTATTTATTTATTGATAGGAATTTCGGATACTTGAAGTATTTTTATATGAGAAATTAGTATCTACGTTCTTCTGATACATGTAACATACCAATAGTAGTAACGACAGTGGATGCAAAGAATAAAGATTGACCAAAAGTCCAGTTTGGTCCCTGGGTGACATTTTTCGAAGCGGCTACTCCTTGGTTACTAGCGCCGATCACAACTTCTAACAGAGTTTCTAAATCAGCATCTGTAACGAAAAATCTATTAAAAAGGCAAATACTTACATCAAGCTGTTTCCACAACTGTATAATAAATAAATGAATATTAGGTGAGAATTATTACATAAAGACTATACATGTATATAAAAGAAAACTCTCAATCGCCATAGTTGCAATTAAGAAACAAAACCGAAACGAAAATCTTATTGCACGTTGGGTTAATCATTAATGTTCTCTTTTCTTCTTGTAATCATTGTGTTAGTGTATAAGCATTATCAATATTACGTAGTACTCTCTATGTACAATGATTGATAGTATCAATAAGTTGATATGTAATATATTTAACACTTCATTCGATTTACGACTAATAGTGGCTTGATTAATTTTACAACTAGCGTGAAGACCGTAATTATCAGATAAATAATAAAGTGAGGCGAGACTGTTAGTAAAGTGCGGTTGGGGTCTTTAGCCTCGTTAACATGCCATATTAAATAAACGTTCTATTTCGACTATTTAAATAGTAGATTCTATTTCTGTATATATACGTTTTAGAATGGAACATAAACGGTCTTATGAAAGGTTCCCTTAAGTTAGTACAGTATCTGTTACTATGGTTACCATTCTTTTTAAAAGGTCATCGTATCTATGGTAACGAACATGGTACTGAGTTTTGTCCAACTTTTGTAATAACACCGTTAACTTACTACATATTTTTTGTTACCATATTTCTTTTCTAATGGGTATATTGAAGGAAAGCGTATGTCCTACTTGTATGCTAATTTATATAATCGTAAGAAAAATATCCAGAACTGCTTTATCACCATAATCTTTTTGGGGTTTTTATCGATATATACGTTATGACATAGGTTACCAAGGTAATTGTATCACTTCAACGCGAAAACCACATTTCCTATCGATCAATAAATCGAATCAAATTAAAAATCAAGATAGCTGAATTCGCTACCAGGTTAAATAATAACTGTTGAGCTTACTACCAACCTCCGAGTTATGCGGAATATCGTTAAACCAGACTTCGAATATGAGTGTATAAAAAACCGTCTACTATCTATTCATTAACATTTAAATTCCCTTTCTAGTTCATGAGATTCATGAAAAACTATTGAAGATCTCTACATGACGTATACGTTTGCATTATTCATGGCTCTCGCTCGCTCTAAATGGATTTTGATGCAATGCAATATCGTTGTGGGTAATTGCATTTTCAAGAACGGAGATAACTCGAATAGCGTAGTTATTAATTCGTCATTTAATCGCTCAATAAGTGTTATTGTTATAAAATACAAAACAGAAGCAATACAGAATAATGACAGTTCTGTCATATACACCATATGTTCTATACGTTTTTTTTTTTATAAAAGTTAAATGCAGATATGATATCTATATGATGTTTTTTTAGACAACGATACCTTGGCGATAAACATCATACCATATTTTGTACTGTATACCTTGTCACGAAACAAGGTTAAAGCCAAAGCTTAATTAAGCAGAAACCCTTTTTAGGTTCGTAAAGCAGCAAGTTCAAGATAATTACAAGAATAATAATCTCTTTTTCCTAAAGTTTCTGGGTACTCATTGCTACTTCTAAAGGGAATTACTTCTGCCCTGAATGATCGTTTGCATAAAATATATAAAATTCGCTTACTACAAAATGAGAAGGCTCCTTATTAGAATGGACCCATAGAGAGATAAAATAAATTCTATTTTGTTAACTTTTACATCTTTTCTACATATTAAAAAACTTAATTGACGATAGCATTTACTTGGATATACCGTATATGACAGTTTTGTTATCTATAGAGAGGCAAATGTTTATACGATGTCTCATTTACTATTTAGGCACCTAAGCGGCTTAGGGACGGGAGCACCTTTAATTGAAATGGTCCGGTTGGGTTCAAGGCTTTTGGTTAATTAAAAATTTACCGAGCGAATAGGATTCTTAATCCCAAAAATATGTTACCTGGAGAAAATAAGTTTAAACCTGTGGTTTAATAGGTAGGGTTACCTACCCTAGTTCTAACATGTCGTTATACTATATAATCTATTCCATCACTAATAACTATTTATTTAAGTAGATGTAGGTAAAATAAATCAATAAATCTGTGGCGCTACAACCTCTTTAGGTCTTGGCCTCAGATTTCGGAATCTGTTTCATGATCATTTTTAAATCTAATAATTGGTAAGTAGGTGATCAGTGCCAGACACCGTTCGAGCAAATGTTAAATGCGCACATAGAAAGAAAGTCCACAAGAAAGCACAGCCGGGGATCGGGGAACCTACGACCTCAGGTTTGAGAGTCGCACGCTGAAGCCACTAGGCCAACACTGCTCCTATTTTTGATGTATGTATATGTATAAGTATTTTATAGAACAGGGGGCAAACGGGCAGGCTCATCTGATGTTAAGTGATCCACCCATGTATACATCAATGCCAAAGGTCTCACGAGTGCGATGCCGGCCTTTATTATTATTTAGTTTGATTGTAGATATATATTAAGTATAGATATGGACTAAATATTGTATTTCTTTAGGCATATTTACTTTATGTTGAGCATGTAAGCTAAACCGTATTATTATAGGCTATGTATACCGTATATATACCGTAGTATATTAAAGGATTTTTTATTTTTATGTATGTACTAAAACATCCCGTATGTGATATGTCACATAAATAAGTTATTCGAATAGCTAGGTTAAAATAAAAAACTACTAAATTACATTATTTAATTGAATTAAGTTTAAGACATTTAGTTTTTCAAAAAGAATTGGTTACTATTGCATCCTCTTGCAATCAAAACGTTTTGAATTCTAGTTTAACATTTAATAGCGCACCCTCCATTACAATTGTCTAGTTTGCAAGAAGTAATACCGCCTGTAATCTACTCATTAAACTCTTATTGAGAATTTGTAAAGTCTATTAATATCTAAATCTAATATCTTCGTCTCGATCGAAGCATGAATCTAGGTTACATCCCCGCATGTCTAAGCAGAAAATAAATCAATTATGTTCATATCGTTGAGATACTTGTCGGACATTTTTAAATATGAGAAACAATATTTAATTGTAAGGTGACGTTTATTGAGAATTGAGATTATTAAACGAAAAAACTTGAATATTTAAACTCCATTTATATTTCATCGCAGTGAATACTAACTCTGGGAAAGTCTAAAATTTCAAAGAAGTAAGTGTTTACGAGCAAATAATTACTGATAATTTATTATCGTTCGCGTCGCTCTCTTGTCTTTGGTAGGTACAAGTCAAAATTCGCGACTATTACGAAATAATTAATTTACCTACTTAGAAAATAATTATTTACTCCTAACATTGTTAAGTTACATGTATATATTTTAGTTAATAATTGGAAGCGCAAACCAAATGTTAGCAATCATCGCACACTAACCCCTAATTTTATATGAGTTATAAGCTAACAAATATTAAACCCACTTTAAACAAATAGTTTCATTTAACATACATTTAAATACCCCTCGAAAAACCGCCACCGAACTTAACTCCACGTATTTAATTTTAATTAAGTTTAATGAATAGAATTCGTATAGTTGTAACAAAGTTTCGGACCTTTTAGTGCCGAGACAGGTAAAATCCCCGGTGGCCGTTAAATCTTTTTTGTCACACAACGTCCCGAAAACATATTTGGCATTTCTATTTCTATCATTCTTTATTTGATACATAAGAAATTTATTAGCAGTAGCTGACTTTTTCTAAATTTGTGGTTAATTTTTAATTATTTGGGACTACTTTGGTGAATTTATTAAGTGATTGAGTTATTACAAAACATTATTTAATAATTCAAAATAATATTAGTGGTTTGAGTATGGTAAAATCTTCAATTTATCCTATTAAAAGCGACCGCGCTCTTTCTCTCGTAGTATCTCGTACTTATTTTCTTGTAACTTATCGTAGTCAGTCAGCAGTATTCTGTAGTAATATTTATTTACACCATTTTGCACAAGAATTAAAACCCTGGCATAGTTATCGATAATGAATTGCATTTATTTTCTCGTTTATAAATGTTGTTAACATTAATAATAAATTTAAAAAAAAACATGGCGCCGGCTGCCTTATCACTGGCACCTCTAAATAAAAGTTAATCAGTGGCAAATTATTATTATTTTATTATTATACTTGAATCTTACAAGAAAGAATACGATAGAAAGTAAGTTTGTGTGTATTACATTTTTTATTAGGAATTGAAAGTGCATAAGTATCATGTTTACAAAAGTATTTATTTCACACATGTTTTCCATGTAAAATAGGCTGTCCGGTATATTGTAGGTGTCAGTTCAATTTTAACGACACAATAATAAGTGTATTTACTGCCATTATAAAAAACATTACATATAAACGAGATAATAATAAATACAATTAATTATTATCGATAACTATGCCGCGGTTCACTCGGTTATTTTACAAAGGAATATTTAATGTAATAAGTGGAGTGATAACCTTTTAAGTGGGGCTTCAATCTCTTAAATCATACTGGAGTTCGTTGTTGTTATCAACATACAGCAAAATGAATAAATGAATCGCTCCAAAGAAAAAACTTGAAAGAGGTTAAACATGAACAAACCAGTAACAAGTCAGTGAGTTAGCCGGACTAGTTATTGTATAAAAAATTTAAATTAATTTTTTTTCACATAAAAAACAGGGGAATTGATTATATCGCCGTATTGCCATTAACGATTATTATTAAAAAACTAACTGTGACTACCAATAAACAATTGTCATTCTACCTAATCACATTAGCTATCTATATAGAGAAGAATGGCATTCTTCGGGGCTCTAATAAATCTATATTATTCGGGCCAACATTAACCAATTACCGACAGTCATTTCTTTGTTATCATTACAATGTATCTCGGGGTAAGAACCCAGATAATTCCGATTTTATATTAGATCATAGTATTATTTTCTATATAAAAAAATGTTGTGAATAGACTTGATGAAATTGGCTGTACGAGAAATCTGTTATTGAAATATTTTAATATGTGTATTGCTAAAGTAATATATACAATATGATGAGTAGGTTCCTAAAAAATTACAGAATACAATATTGCCGTAATCAATCGCATCTGTGTAAGTATATTATGTTCGAATTGTTTATCGATTTATTTATTTAAAGCGTCATTGCAACGATAAAAATTTAATTAACCATTTTGTATAGGTATTGTTTGAATTTTCTAGCAGTAATGAACCATTACGTATAAATTAGTAGATATATAATGATATATTGTTTTGTAGTATAAAGAAAGCGGAGTGAATATGAATGTGGAATGACAACTTTCAGAATTTCTGTAAAAGAATATTGGAGATAAGTGTTTCAACCGGATTTAAGTTGTGTTTTTGTTATAAGGCCTAGGCTTACAAAATAAAGCCCTTTCTCCTGTTATTGAAGGTTTAATCGAAAAACCTTGTACATAGCCAGTTTTTTACTGTCTTTTAAAATTTATGAATGAAATTTATTTACCTGCAAATCTAATCCAGCACCAGTTACAAACCGAACTCTAAAGTAATTATTTTCGAGTTTGTTATGAATATTATTCGTGTCTTTTGGAAAATATAAAGTGAAGTCATTTTATACCTTGTTGACCTCAACAAGCCCCACTGATACGTTACGACACAATCTAACACATATTGATAAACAAAAATATTATTTAACTGATAAATCACGTATATCTTACGATTCATGACGACAACGGGTCATCATATTCAATAACAATAATAGCTTTAGATCTTGACGACCAGTATTTGACGTATATTAGCCACGAATAGCTAGATGGTATTATTGTTACTTTGAGCTCTTCTCCACTCTGATACGCTATTACGTTGTATAATTAACAATTCATAAAAGCTTTAAGTAATGTTCTAGAAGCCTTGATAAAGTATACGATAGTATACGTCGGCAAAGTAACTGATTACAAATTAAAAAAAAAAAATACTTGAATCAGTAGCCAGGTACGCCGTTGTCAGCTCTTTAGTCGATATCATAAGGCCCGATTTCCTTTGGTCAAATTTAAGAAGTGAAAACCTGTTATACGATAATCAGGCCTCGATATTAAGTTTCATTATGTTATAATACTGATTCGGAAAAGCTTTTATAATAAAGAACAACGACCTGCTAAGAACATATCTGAAGGAGTTATAAGTATGGCATGAAAGACTAGTCCGAAAAATAATATAAATTAACTATGTAAATCTACATAATATCCAGTACTTGGCGTTGGAACTACTTATGTTTAAGAGGTCAGTGGACCGCTTCAACAAGGCACAATAACTTATAATTACTGTTGAGATTGTGAGAGGTCAAGCTGTATGCAATTTTGTAATAGCATGTGCTGTGGCGTAACACTTATAACAATTAAGAAAATATTCAAAGGGAACATATGAGTTGTAGTTCTAGTTTCTTCATATTTTTTCCTAGAATCGAAATTCAA
Organism: Pieris melete; assembly: GCA_963693345.1. Classification (NCBI taxonomy): domain Eukaryota; kingdom Metazoa; phylum Arthropoda; class Insecta; order Lepidoptera; family Pieridae; genus Pieris; species Pieris melete. The sequence continues at coordinate 291,498 of CAVNZK010000096.1, read as the reverse complement.
AAAAAATTAAAAAAAAAGAAAAAATACAAACACAGAAATGTGTCTACTCATAGCCAAAGTACCTATACAATATACATATATATATATAGTAGTAATTTATAATTACAAATAAATAGTCATTACACGTGAATAATACAAAAATAATAAATAGGCCAGTAGGAGGCACTTACTCGTATGTACGTACCTATCGATTAATTCTATTCTTAAACTAGCTAATTCAAACTGTCGTAACAGTAAACTTATCTGCGATCAAATGATATCTACTGGTTTATTTGTCGAATGAAAACAATTTCTAAAGAAATCTTCAATTTCTCTTCATCGAAGGGCATTCTATCGAATAATAACGTTTTGACAAGGGTCTCTGATTCCAACACACCTGACTCCCAAACTCAATTTACGGAAACTTTTCTTATACATTTTATCGGAATTCTAATAAATCTTCATTATCTAGAAGTTGACGGGGAAATTCTTGATTGACGTGATTGTAATTTTTACCTCAAGAAGAGGCAATTACACAATTGTTCTTACTGCATTAGGTAGATATTACTTTTTGAATAAGGATTAAATCTAATATATAAAATTCTCGTGCCACAACGTTCGTTCCTATAGTCCTCCGGAACGGCTCGACCGATTCTTATGAATTTTTTAATGCATATTCAGTAAGTCTGAGAATCGGCAACTATTTATATTTCAAACCCCTAAGTGATAAGGGGTGTCCACCCCAATTTTTTTTGACTACGAACTACAAAAATTTTGCAGTAAATATTTCGAGGAGCAAACTGCATGTGCCTTCTTCCAGAACTGCTAAGACTTTATGTACTGAATACTATTTCAGATCCCGGTGGCATACCCTACTGTCTGAGTAGTATGTAAGTTATTATAAATTACTAGCTGACCGTTCAAACGTCGTTTTGCCATGTATATCATTTATAATAAAAAAATAGGGGTTGATCGTAGAGGGATGAAAAATAGGGGTTGTATGTATTTTTGTATCCTGTATCATAAAAAAATAAAACAAAAATATCTATAAATTAAAAAAATGTGGACTTTTACATTTAGAGGGATGAAAAATAGATGTTGTCCGATTCTCAGACATACAAAATATGCACACAAAATTTCATGAGAATCTGTCAAGCCGTTTCGGAGGAGTTTAACTACAAACACCGTGACACGAGAATTTTATATATTACTAGCTGACCGTGCAAACGTCGTTTTGCTATGTATATCATTTATAATAAAAAAATAGGGGTTGATCGTAGAGGAGTGAAAGTTAGGGGTTGTATGTATTTGTGTATGTTGTATCATAAAAAAATAGAAATTAAAAGTTTTGTCTAAAAAATAAAAAATAAAATTTAGGGGTGGACTACCCCTAACATTTAGGGGGATGAAAAATAGATGTTGGCCGATTCTCATAGATACCGGATAAGCACAAAAAATTTCATCAAAATCGGTCGATCCGTTTCGGAGGAGTTCGATTACGCACCCCGTGACAGAAGAATTTTATATATTAGATTATATTGTTGGGCATTTATGCTGTAAATAAATAAATAAAATAAATCCACAGCCAAGGTCTTTGGAGCATGGTGTAATGGTTGCAGCAACAAACATTGTGTAAAAAGAGTGGCGGAGAGTTTTTTGCAAGTTCTTTTCTTCCGTTCTACTTCCTTGATGTAAGAAATGTAAAATTAGAAGCATTCATTTGTCTTTCTTTATAGACGTTCAAAAGTGTACATTGTGTTACCTATATGAATTTGATTTGATTTGATTTGCGGAAATATTTTGTTCAAGTTAATTGGGTTCCAATTCTGACTGTGCACCAATAACCAACAGTTATTTCTTATATGCGCCATTAACAAGTGCTCGTACAGAGACAGAAAATATTGTGACGTAACCGGCAAGTTTTAGACCCAGACTGATCTGGACCATAAAATATATGAAATAGATAAAAATCAATGAAAGAGACGCAGAAATGTGTTTGCAACACGCCACAACGTCGTTTCACTGGCCTTAATACTTAATTATTATTCTTTATTATTTCTTTAGCGAGAGTTTAGGAAGAACAACTGGTTTAAAACCAGTTTCTGATAATGACCTTGGTTGGCTACAAGTCTGCTTAGGAATGTATCGTATGTATAATCTAATTTAAATGTTAATATATTTCAGAATATGTATAACATAGCTGTATAACGCGTTGCGTTCAATGCGTTATTTAGTTATATTATACAAATCCCGTATACATAATGTATATAATTAATTAATGGATAAAAGAAATCCTAATTACAAATACAGATTAAACAGCAGTATAATAACAGATATAAGTACTTCAAGGTTTTGTTTCGAACGAAAAGCTATGTAATATGTAAAATTATTTATCGAAACGTTATCATAGTAATAGATCGTAATATCAATATAAACTGTCGTTATCATTTATCAAATACGTTCAGTGGGTATTACAGTAATATCGAACATATTGTTTATTTACACGATCCCCGTTTTATATCGATATCTTTATATGTTACCAGTGTACAACTAAAGTCACACTCATATTATTTTTTACAAGGAAAATGTTTGTGGTTGTCAAGTAATTTAAAACTGCTTTTGCAATTAATGAGAACAAGTTTAAAACGAACTGTTCTGATTTTAATATTTGATAATACGTCTACTCAAGTGTTATAATTAAGCGATTCCTTATATACATTTGCATCATAATTGCAGTTATTATAATATTCTAATAATAAGCGCGTAGTACCTCATTTTTATTGTGGTAGTAGAAAAGAATATTATTTTTCTAGTATGATTATAATCAGTATAAAAGCAAGTTACAATTTTGACTATATCTACGAGATAATTTGTTTAATGTGAGCCGTCATAAAGTCTCAAATCGTTTCATTAACATTTATTTATTCGTGTTTAGAAAGCAGAATAAATTCTTACCCAGAACAGTTGGATTTTTAACCATAAAGTCCTGTTTCGCACGAATTACTTCCAATCTTATCTGGTTCTCCAAAGGCGTCTCTAGAGCTGAGAATACCAAAGCACCAGACAACAGATACGTCACGTAGAAAACAGTGTAAATCAATAGAAGACACGCAAATCTCGCTTTCCCGAAAACCTTAGTCGTGGCGAACAGTGGTTGGAACGGCGGATGTTCCTCTTCATACAATATTTCTCTTGTTACAATCATTTTCTTAGGATACGGGTACACTTGGCTATGCACCGTCATATCATCGTCGCTTCTATTAGAGCTCATGCTACCGTACGAGTGTATTCTCTTATATTTCTCCATTATGCTATCGTTTCCAAATTGCTGGGCAATTTAGCCGAATCACTAAACTTTATTCAAGTCCAAAGTATTATTTTCACGACAACGTAATCTTTTAAGCCGTAACGGCTGATCCTACGGTCAACTGTATTTAAAGAATCTTTTGGGATGATTCGATTCGAAAAACAACGAACAAGCTTTATACGTTACACGAATCACTTTAGGTGTCATCGTGATACATTTTAGAAAGAGTTAATTTAAATGTGAGCAAAGAAAGTAGACGACTATCTATTGCCACGTCCGATTATCAACTGACAGTACGTCCTCCGAGCAGTGTGACTGTGTAACTATAACCGCATCATAGTGAATGCGCACACGCACATGCAGTAACCGCAGTAATATTATGAGCTGGAATAGCGCCTTTTAAAATTAAGTTTATTTCTTAGTTGTAATAAATAATCATATATAATGTAAAAGAAAAAGGTTACGGATAATTATTTAATTTAAATAGTTTCTTAATATTATGTAATAAAGAAGGTACTGCAACTTCGAAAGTATGAAATGTTTCATTGTTAGATTAATTAGTTTAGTCACTAAAATATTATCATCAATAGTGGGATTGAACAACCTTTTAATTAAGTTGTAGGTGTTTCTTTGTCATTGTTCAACTTTAGGGTTGCCTGGAAGAAATCGCTTGTTAGCGATAAGGCCGCCCGTTGCCTTATAACTTTTGTAACCTTTTTTTTTATTTTTGTCATGTATAAGTTTTTGATTAAGGTAATAAAGTATAAATAAATAAATGAATTGTAAATAACCTTTGAATAATAAGCAGTGTTGGCTTAGTAGCTTTAGCGTATGACTCTTATCGTTATCTTATTAGTCGTAGGTTCCTAGGCTATGCACTAATGGGCTTTCTGTCTGTGTATGCATGTTACTCTCACTCACGTACGGCGAAGGAACGAGAGGAAACTAGGCTTACACAAACGCGTATATAAGGCACAGAAGACATGATCACGAAATAGAAACTGAAATCTGAAGCTCAGATCTAATAGGTTTCAAAGTTTCAAAGACACTTTGATACAGGAGCAAGCGACAAGCAAATTTTGTATTTTTACATAAGGAAAATACTTACCAGAAATACATGGATGGTCTTGCAAAAAGCTGGTTTTCGCTTTTCTAATATTCTCATCTTTGACTCGACCCGCAGGCTCTTCAATAGCTTGAAATACTGTTGCACCTACAAGTTAAAAAACATCTACAATAATTGAACACGTACCTTAATCACATATCGATTTGAATGAAAACTAATTGAAATACATTTCACAGTCCATATTTTCAGTCTTGCATCGTTAAAACTTTTATGCAATTAGTCAAGAAACTGTGAATAATCGCATTGAACAATTTTGTGCTTGATCAAGCAGAAGACAACTAACGCGAATATAGTTAGGATCTGAAAAATATCTTCTTCGAACCTTCTGTTTGAATATAAGAGGGGTGTTAATAAACATTGATAATGCGAGACAAACTCCTTCAAAAGAAAAACATACTGGCAGGTTAAGCCCAGATATTAGATATAACAATAAAAATAATATCAAGCTTTTGTTTTTTAAAAATAGAAGTTTGATTGCGTTCGTGTCGGAACGTGATCTGATAAATCGATAAAATTAAAGTTCGCGCAGTAATAAAATATCACTGTTTGAATGTTTTCTAACTAAATCACTTGTATTGAAGACTTAAGGAGTGACATTAGGGGTTTATAATTCTCCATATTCTACGGTTGGGCGTCGGTGCTGAGTTCAAACGAGGAAGAAACTCCATTAACGAGGACCCCCGCACGGGACGCCCTACATCGGTAGTGCCTCAACAAATTATTTAAAATGTTGAAAACACGTCGTGGCCAATCGTGTAACTGTTTGTTTTATAGCAGATGAAATGAAGATTTTTATAGGAAGAAGTGCCCATATAAATATATGTTACACAACCATTCGGATATGAATCGTCAGGGCGCTCTGACCAGCAGAAAGAAAAGAAACTGAGAATTTCACTTTCGAGAAAGGCGATGACATGAGGAAATATGCAAGCAACAGCGTAACAAACGATCTTAAGTTGTTTTGTTCCACCAAGACACCGCGCATATGAATTCACTAAACATCCTTCATATTAACATGACCTAGCTGAAGAAGTTGACGCAGTCGTCGCCACCGTACACGATTTTTAAGGGATCAGGAATTTTATTTAAAAGGGAGTTTTTATAAATCTGAAAGATGACAGCATCGTAAAATAGAATCACAGTTTATAAAAGATGATTGCGACACTTCTTATAGAACACCTCTCGTAGTATTAACATCTTAGGCGTTTATATCGTCTTAGGGTTTTATGTTTTAAAGTGTATAATCAGATTTCCAATGAATTTGCTACGTGGAATCTTCGCAGACAAATCCGATTAGAAACAAATTAGTATTCATGAAATGAATTTGCAACTTAGCGGTTATTCAATTTATATTTTATTTAATTTGTTTCGTAGGACTTGTAATGTTGTGAATATAGAAAGTGTAATAAAATTGCCGCAAGAGAAATTTCTTTACCTTCGGTATTTTTAAGAATAGAAAAAGGACAAGACGTAGGAAAAAAATCAAAGCCCTGAAAATCACCGTGCCTTCATATAGGAATTATTATAACTGGAAGCAGCCACAAATGAGTATAAATCGGGGAGATTTTTCTTGTTTTTCGAAATCACATTACCCTTTCAGTCTCAGAGTTTTCTTACTTTAATCAGATCGATACTGGGTTTTTTACTACTTACCCATAGACAAATACAGTCCCATGGCCGTAACAAGAAGCAGCAGGCGTAGCATTGGCATGCTCAGCACATGTTTCACACAGCCCGGCATCACCAGCCGCATGGCAGGAACTAAAAAAAATATTTACAGTGTCGATACGAGAACGATAAATTGTGTCGTGTTATTATTATTATGTCTAGGTACAGGTATCAAAAAAATCTACGAAACATCATTTGTATATTCTCCATTAGTGAAATAGCAAATAAGAAGAATTTTCTGGAATTAAAAATAAACTTTTAACTCCGTATCTAAGCTGGATGATAAAGGGTATACAGTTGCTGTGTTCACACCCTGATTGTGCACCAACGGATTTATTAATTTTAATACGTAACTTACCAACTTGTAGCCCATATATAAGGAGGCTTCTTATACCATTCATCCTAATGTATTAATTATATAAGATATTACGTAAACAATCATCTGGAGACGTGTGAAGTAGTTGTGGTGAAAGACTTTCTTAAAGAAAAGAGCGCACCAATTGCACATGGTACCGCACTCACGAGCCTTTTGGCAGAGTGTCCATGGAGGGTGGTATCACTTAACATCAGGCGAGTCCTAGCTATCAAAAATGGATAATATAATTTGCACAAAACAAATTTCGAATGGCATGTACATTGGTTGTTACTTAGGTATACGCAGCTTTCATTGAAAACATCGATGTTGAAAATGCAATTTATTCGATAGTCAATCAAGCTGAGGTACATACTACATACGTCGCGCCCATTACCTAGCAAATAGCATATAGATATAAGCTCTTTAGATCACTGATGAACGACTGTTTTAATTGAATTGGATAGCACTCTCAACGGTATATGTATGTAGGCGTTCCATAATATTCAGTTTTAATTAATTAAACTGTAGATGTCTCGAGATTCGGTTTGGCTATGAATAGCTCTGAGGCTGTAGTGTATAAAATCCTTTAATCACTATGAAAGGGAAACATTTCTGCAAATAATTATAGATAATCTATGAATGCAGCATGATTTTCCCTATGTTATATTAGAGTATACCCAAAATACTATAAGTATGTAATAATTATTGTGTAAGTTAGAGAAACAGATGAATCAATGGACAGCGACAGTTCGCGGACAATCGATACTCAAATGCCTCAATCTAAATATGTTGTAATATTATTGATGTGCATGTAAAATCATATTATCTTGTATTATTTTATGAATACACGTTATTTTAGAACTTATAAATAAATAAACATATTTTTATAGGCACTGATCTTTGGATTTTAGTCATTTTATATTGTAAGAATACTCGTATATAATATGGCTCTATCGCGTTAATAACGCTTTTAAACGAACCTATCGCGTGTCAGATAAACAAATTCTATTGGCAATTAGGCCGTCCATTAGCCGTCTAAGTTCAAAAATTAGATCAATATTAGAATAACCAAATAACTTTTGAGTATTTTTATTTTAGTTTTAATTTCCATGCCTCGTAGGGATAGTGGAGCTGGTGGTCTTTCTGTATCACATTTTTTGTTACGAAATAGCTTTTGTTATTAGTTAGTGGATATTTTCAGGTTATGTAAAAAATTAATCCGTTTCAGCTTTTTTACTGGTACATTATTATAATAAAAAAATGTATAATACGTTTTATTAACAAAAATTTAAACTTTGTTTGTCTGTCTGTTACGTTCTACTACGTCCTACGAACATATATCCGCCATTCATAAAATTACAATTAGAAACGTAATTAGTACAAAGATCCGAACCAACAACCGTACTCAGAAACGTCCCTGTAATATACTTATAATTGTATTTTTAGAAAGCTACTAAATTGTAATACTTAATTAAAATAATTTTCGGAATAATTTCCAGTAAGATCTATTGGTTTGTTTAATTTTAAAAGTTAGTAAGTCTATACAGTAACTACCTTGTCCTATAGATAGCTAAACTAAGATTTTGTATATAAACTAATAAAACAACAACTAGTACTAGTAACTAGTGATAAAAGATAATACATATAGACAGTAAATGTACAACGAAAGCCACAAAAGAGAACTTACTTTTTATTTTAAACTATTAAATTAACTTTCCCGACGTTTTTCTAATTATTTAGCCTCAGTTAATTTCTAATAATTTTTTTAGATCCATTTAGAAAATGTCCAACAAGAACATGGTATAGTCATTTTTTTACTATATTTAGCAAGCTTGGTCTAATTAAAAATACCGTATTATTGTAACATTTTGCCTCTGAAATTCCGTAAGAACTTAAGTTGATAATTTTCTTTCGAGAGCACTCAAGTTTTGCTCGTGCCAAGATGAGAAAAATGTTTGAAGTTCTATTTTTGTTTTTCTTTAGTGAGAAGGTTCTTATGGCTTCGTTAATATTAAAGTTCTGTTCTGTTAGAAATATTTCAAGTGTTTCCCAGGAGATTTTTATAAAAAATTGTATTACTATTGTGTTATATTTGCTATTATAAAAGAGTACCGAGAGCCTACACGCTCTGTCTTCTTTGCCGATGGGTAGTGATTAATAACGTGGAATAAGTGATACCTGTATCTTCTGTTCCATAATAAACATATTTTATTTTTATTTATTTTGTATGAATATTGCAGAATTTATAATTTGTTCTAACAGAATATTTAATAAATGTTAAAACTTTAATATTTTAATAGAAAAAATCAATAAAGTTATTTCGGTTATTAAATTAATTTATTACTTAATAATCTTGTCTCTCCAGTACTATGATCATGTTTTACTCCTGAATTTGCGACTCATACGTATTGGTAGCTATTATTATATTATTTAAATAACATTTGTAACACGGCATGTCTAAGACGTCTGTGACCCACGTATAATTGCAGGTATCTAGATGTTTTTTAGCCTAGCTTAAGCTGTAAAGGCTCTCATGACGCACTACTTAAGGGTGGCCTGCGATCGACCAAGGAATTTGCTCGCGCGATTAGGAAGCGTTCAAGTATATCGTAACGAATTTAGGAAGGGGGGGTTCTTTTGTAAAACGTAACGATGCGGGGCGGGGATTGAATTACTCGTTATTGTTAATATTATTTTCAACTTTCCAGTACTTTACAACACATAATGGTAACTTTTAGGTATTAAGAGTCACTGCAGTCACGAAACGTTTTAATATACTTGGGTATAGAAAAACGTTACGGCGTGTTACATGGGGGGGGGGTCAAAAATCTCCAAAAATTGCGTTACGTAATACTTGAACGCTCCCTTACCCTCTTTGGTAACTAACATGTCGTATTTTCTAAGGTAGCATAATTGGCCGATCCTCACACCTCAAGAATCGGAATACCAATTACAAATTTAATTTTAACCTACGCTTGGACCGGGAAACGCTGACTTTTGCTTTGTATTTATCTCCGTTAATGAGGAATACCATTTCAATATTTGTCTTATACCTATGGCACTGGGTCACATTGAACTTATTTATCGTTAAAGTTTTCTAGTATTTTTGTTGATATTATTTAACTAATATTGTATTATTACGAATGTTATATTCGTATCAAAATGTCAGTGTGTTATTCTAACTCTTAAATGATAATTCATGAACATATAAGATTGTCAGATGTTCAGACCTCCCACGGATATTCCATAAATAAGGGTATTAAATATTCACATTGTTCACAACCTACTTTGTAGCCACCTACATGAATATATGAAACAAAACACCGGTACGTACCTACATAAAATAGTCACCTGAAATAATTGAAATTGTGAAAATGACATGCAAAAAAACCTGTAAAATTTCGTAACATCGAACGTTGCAGACAATGTTCTGTGTTTAGTTTCCTTCTGTTCCTGCCAATCCGAAAAAGTTTGATGGAATTGTTGCGATGGATACAATAATTATTATACTCATGGATTCTGAATCTAGGATTTAAGTGACCAAGAAATTAAATGAATTAAATAAAATTTTAATGTATTATATTTTGAAAGACTTGGGGTTTGGGGTTACTTTATTTACGTTAACTTGCCCAATACTGTTAAAGTGTGCAATACATTATACATTGTGTCTAAATACTGAGGGTGTTTGGTGAATGCGCATAGGCACAGGCAATGCACACACAACAGAAACAAATTGTTTCTGAGTTTGAATGTAATCTTATATATAAGCGATTAATGTAATCGTTTAATAGGTTAGTCGATAAATGGTAAACCTAAAACGCATATCGTAAAAGTCTTAAATTATTATTTACTTATATTAATAAAGGTTGGTTTTTATTATTAAATGAATTTATTTATTTCAGATTATATGTAGATGTTGTTTTAGTTAGAGTTGGTAACAATTTGGTCTTAGTCGCTATGTTAGTATTAGTTAGTAAACAAAACAAAAAAATATATAGTAGGGCATAGTGAGGACAGATAAACCGATTTTTTGATAAACCGGGCCAGTGGTGTGCCCGTCTAACGTAAAAACTGACATGAAAATGACGTCGAACATCTTTATTCAGCGATAGTTCCAACCCACTACGATTCTCGCTCATTTCCTCGCCTCAACCGCCTCTGACTATATCTTTATAATATTTTAATGCAAATTATTGATCAGTCTATGCTCAATATTTTGACACATTTTCACAACTACTTAGTTCTTTTGCAAAGACAACTTCTTTCAACTCTGCATTACACAGCGTGTTATAAAATCACCCCGCAATACCCTATTGGCAACGCTCAAACCCTCCACCGATCGCGAAATTAACATACGCAAATTACAATTCAACTTCAGTGGGGAATGACCAAGATGAGTCACAGTGCAACTTCACATTTAAAACAGACCTCCAGACAGCATCCGTGACTAGACAATGGTCTAACTAACTGTTGGTCCCGTGATAATCACGGTAGCCACCGTATTTATGTTCAATGTATTCTAAAATTTAGTTTATAGCAAGCATAAATCTAAGAAAAAACATTTTTATGTTGGCCTGTTGACTTAAACGTTCGAATCTCATCTCTGGGTTTGAATCACGTGCACCTATGGAAAAAAATTGATTTGTGTGCAATTAGCACTTGCTCCTATGACGGAGGAACATCGTGTGAAAACCAGCATGTCTCAAATCCAAAATTCGATGACATGTGTCAGATACAGAAGCCTCATAACCATCTTAACGATCGTAGAAGAGGATTCAATATGTGGTTGTAGTGCCACTAGACTGTTATCATAATGTTAGCTATATTTCTTTTGTTTTTAACATGTACCATGCACCATAGAACTGTTTAATATCTGTTTTATAATCACGTACAGGAACTCCTTAGTGTAGAGGATGTAGAACAATTTTATCACAATCATAATTAGTTTAAAATAAAGTTTATTGTCATTATTTTAATAATAATATAACGCATCGACGATAAAATTTAAACAAAAATGTTTAAGTACGTCACTCGAACGTATATAACTATATATACTACTTCACCAATTTAAAGCTTCGATGTATATTCAATTCCTCTGTGTAAGTATTAAATACTGTACACATGTAGCAGGTATAAATGTGAAATAAACCATGTAAGTTCAATCGAAAAGTTAAATCCCTTGCGTCGCAAAACCTCACGACGAAAGTTCGAAATAGGATTGAACTTTTAATTAGGGATATTGGAAAATTGCTGTAAAGCTCTAACAAAGTCCGTTAGCAAGATATTTTATGGCCAGAGGAATTTTCTTTTAACGACCTAGGCTCTCATAACCTTTTAACCACTAGCTATAACTTTTACATGGTTTGGAAATAGTAGGAATTTGTAGAAGCTTGGAAAGTACAAGCTCTAGATTATATTGTACAAAATGAGCTTCAAAGAGCTTCTTCTTATTAAACCAAAAGGAATAATGTGTCCCCCATTAATAATTTTGAGATAACGTTACCTATGTAATACAACTAAGTGTTCAATACTTATAATAGTATTTAAAGATTATTATATTCAAGTAAGGAGCTTACTCGAAATGTATGATGTCTCTCTGTCTCCCAACCTGTATCTATTTATTATGTAATTAATTTCAGTGCAATCGAGCATGAATATACCACTTTGGTACTATGAAATGTAATGGTAGGTACATTTGCAAAGAAAACCTTGTCACGGGTTAAAACGATATTAATCATTCACATCGTGTCGAGACTTAAAGCCGACCGTGACCTTAACCCTATCAACAACAGCCGTTTTGCACTTATATTTTCACATAGTGCTTTACATACATAAAACTATACCAGAACGTGACAGTACCAAGCGTATTTGCTACCAATTGCAGATGTTTCATACGAAAACTAATATACGTAATTTTTGACGCTTGGAAATAATACGGCTGTTTGTGATTCAGTTTAATAAACAATAATTAATAAATAAATTAACGCATCAGATTACAAACTAAAGACCTAATACTCATAATAATAAATGATGTATTCATTCTTCCAACTCGCAAGCTCCGATGCAATCTTCAGCATTGATGACTAAAATCCTCAATTAATAGTTCGATAATTTAAAATCATATGATTAGAGTTACAGAAATAGATTTAGATACTCTTTATAATATTTTACTACGCAGTTACATACGAATGTTCTTTTACAAACTGTCGTTCCCATGAGTTATCGACATTACATATCTATAAAAGTACGTCTTTTTCATTCCCGACACGAATACAATCAGAAGAAAACTTTTAAAACTTCACGATAATAACCTTGAGATATTTCTCTTACGGCTAACGAGTCTTTGGTAAGCTTATAAGGTAATATTAATGACATTTATGTACTTCAGACTTTATGTGAAAATTACTTTTAATAGTAAAAACCATTATTTTGTATAATAAAAGTCTATCCTTTCCTTGTCTTCTATCTTCATGGCGAAAGTTTGTAAGTTAAGAAAGGTGTTGTCAATCACTGTTACTTGGGAAAACAAAAGAATCTATTTTAAGGATTTAATATCGTAATACGGTTTTATATATTTTAAAGAAATTTTATTTTTAAGATTTATGAATTTATGCCAATAATTCAGACATATGTAAGCCTAAGAATATATTAGCTGCGTTTTTTTAGGTAAACTCAAAATACCTTAAATTAAATAATTGACCCTAGCAACTATTACATATTAATTCATGAATAATATAAACGAGACAACATAATTAAATAACAGGCAGTTTACTTATTTATTAAACTGTACTGTTTGTGTAATTGACACAAGTGACGTAAACCACCTGTGGTCATTATTTACCTACCGACGGCAAATAAGGAGCTTTAGCCTTCAATACCGCATAAAAACTATAATATTTGACTATAAAAGCTATGAATATAAGTAACTAACACATAGGAGTTTAAATTTTCTAAATACATTTATAGCTATCATATTATTTTCAATAGAAATAGTTTTTTTTTAAATTACTTACCACTTTGAAAACGCTGTTTCGATATTTGTTTAAATTAGAGTTAGTTTTCGCGAACAAATGATATTTAATAGCTAAAAGAAAAGCGGATATCTGAACGCGGGCAACTCCGAGCAAGTACCTCACTGAACTGAGATTTACTGAAGTCTGAAACGGCCTGTGGTATTAACAGGCTATATTATTATTGCTGAACATAGCCTGAAAGTGGTATGATAGCTTTACAAAGCCCGATACGATATCCGATCGGATCAAATATACATTCATTATTAATTTATTCAAAGTTTTTATTGATATAAAAACACAAAAATTAGTTTATCTGTTGTCACGACATGATTACGTAAAAAGGTTTTTACGGGTTCAGAGTTTATTTGGATACATAGACTTTTCATTTCGTCATATATATGTTTAATTTTTTTTTTTGTAATTTACATCTTTCCTGACAAGGAAGAGACTTTATTATAAAGAAGAAGAAGAGACTGTACATAAAGGGTTTTTCAACAAGAACTTTGTTTTCTAAAACAAAATAAAACAAAGAATTTAGAGGAAAATGAATAAAATTTTTATTGTATTACAAAGAGAAAAGTTTGGCAATTATGAATGAAAAATGATATCTGGCAAATGTCCACCACGACCACGCTGACAGATGTTGATTCTTTCATCAAAATTTTTAATCACTTTTTGGCAAAATGGAGGGTCTATTTCGTTAATGACATCACGGATTTTGAGTTTTAAGGCTGCAATCGATTCGATTGGCTCCGTATAGACTCTGTCTTTAACATAGCCCCACAAAAAATAATCCAGTGGTGTTAAATCACACGATCTGGCTGGCCACTTAACAGCTGAATTTCGCGAAATTATGCGCTCGGGAAATTTGGTTTGCAATAAATTGATCGTTTCATTGGCTGTGTGACATGTGGCACCGTCCTGTTGAAACCACATTTCAGTGATATCCATGTCATCAATAATAGGCCAAAATTTAGTGGTTAACATCTCGCGATACCGTGATCCATTGACTGTTACCGCATTTCCAGCCTCATCTTCGAAAAAAAACGGCCCAATCACGCCTCCAGACCACATAGTGCACCACACAGTAACACGTTGAGTATGCAAAGCCTTCTCAATAATTGCTTTAGGATTTTCAGAAGCCCAAATGCGACAATTTTGCTTGTTGACGTACCCTGACAAATGAAAATAGGCTTCGTCTGAAAAAATGATTTTTTCAGAAAAACCAGCAGGTTGTTCCTGAATGAACTGAGCGAATCTGCGGCGATTTGAATGGTCGATCAGCTTTAATTCCTGCACCAGTTGAATCTTGTAAGGCTTCAAAGCCAAATCCTTTCGCAAAATTCGCCATGTTGTGCTTTTGGATAACCCCAATTGTTGAGAACGTCGTGAAATTGACAAATTTTGATCTTCTTCAACACTGTGGCTCACGGCGGCGATGTTTTCTGTTGAACGACCCGGTCGAACACGTGTTGGTGTTGGCACATTTTGTACCGAGCCTGTCGACTCAAATTTCGCGACCAAATTCTTAACAGCGGTCTCAGAAGGACGATTATGCTGGCCGAAAATATCACGAATTTTACGAAATGTAACTTTAACAGAACCACCATTTTTATAGTGGATTTGAATTATTTTAATGCGATTTTCGAGCGAAATTGAATTCATTGTAATAATTGCCAAAGCACCTGCTACGAATACCGCCAAAAACTAAATGTCAAAACTATCACGTTCTCGGTGTTGCCACAATTGAAAAACAAACTTCTTGTTGAAATACCCTTTATATAATATGTACTGAGATACTCCATTTAGTCGAATTTAACCCAATAAAAACACAAGTTTGCACTTTCTCCGCTAAAAAGAATCCCTTTGTCGCAAATTACCATTATATTTTGAAGACAATCTCCTTAAAGCCTCCGCCAGTCTCAGAGACGTTCAGGACGCGGCCATTTGGAGGGAAAGGCTTAAATAAGCGTCCAAAAACTTGTAAGTTTGTGTTCAGTAAGTTCTTCACTCTTCACATTGCTTGCAACTGAATAAAGCGCAAATTTGTCCCCACGTTACTCCGTTCTCGACTCTGGGCGGGCGTCAACGACACAGCTCGAATCTTCTGCGACCATGCTCTGATCGGCATGATCCTTTTCATTTCCCTTTTCCTAAGCATCTTCTACCGCATTTATCAGGAGTGTTCTCTCTCTAAAGAATTGTTCGCACTAATACCTGTAGCTGAATTCCATCATCGGACGTCGAGGCAGAATGAAAAATTCCATCCTTTCCATCTCGACGCCTGGCGTTGCACACAGCGCTTTTAAGGCACTTTACGCCGCGCACCACCTTTGTGGAACCAGCTGCCAGTAGAGGTATTTCCAAGCTGATACGACTAAGGGGCCTTTAAGAAAACAGCGCACTATTCTCTGAAAGGTTGACAACATACTCACTAGACTCGCTAGTGTTGCAGATATCCAAGATCTGCAGTTATCACTTTATTCAAAGAAACAGCAGTCTAAGCGAGCACGTTTGCCTCTAAAACCAAAATAAATGTTCAAATAAGAATACTGCTTTTTTTATTTATCCAGCTATACGATTTTCCTACAAAAGTCGAATCTGAGACAATAAAGACCGCATATCACAATCTATCAATGGTTGTATAACGCGAAACTGAGTTTGCGCGCCTGGATCCAGAGTCCATGACGCTTTATCAATGGGGCAGCCATCTTTTTGACGTCATAGCCAAAGCCTAGTCTGTCACGTTTGTTTTGCACCGGCTGTGGCCGCGGGATTGATTAATTAATTACTAGACATCCGGTTTGAACTTTGGGCTCTTAAAATAACTATGTATACACGTTTGGTAATAACTTCGACATCATTGCTTTGTCTATTGAATCTATCTACTCAGTCAAAGCTTAAGTCAAGATATAATAGTTTAATACTATAGTATTCAGCGTGGCATATGATCTATCAAACTATAATAATAGTAATAAAATTGAGTTTTGTAAGTATTATAATACTTACCAAACTCAATTTTATTACTATTTCTCATATCACATATATCGCATATATGGATTCACTAATTGCATAATTAGTAACTCATTAGTTAACCACATTAATATAGTCAGCTCAATAGATTTTAAGATACTAGGGTATTACTATATTTATTGTGATTACGCTGGCACAGCGATTGGGTGTGTAAAAAGTGCGAGCCTTGCTACGTCGTAGCCGAATAGCACGTAGCGCCAAAGACCTATCGCTCACTTTATAAGAAATTTTACATTTGAAATAACACTAATTTTTTTTTA
The DNA here is from genome assembly GCA_963693345.1 of Pieris melete. Taxonomy (NCBI): domain Eukaryota; kingdom Metazoa; phylum Arthropoda; class Insecta; order Lepidoptera; family Pieridae; genus Pieris; species Pieris melete. Next base: position 274,757 of record CAVNZK010000096.1, on the reverse strand, counting down.
TATTTATATATTTTAATTCTACATAGATAATATAGGTATAGATCAAGAGATTAATTATTACATTTATCTTTACAACTAAAATAGTTGTATTTTGTCAAGTTGTATAAGAGGAGTTGCAAACAACTAGGCAGTAATTAATATATAAGATAAAATTAACTTAATTAAAAAATATGTAAAATAAATAAGGATTATCGTTTTATCGAAATAATGGACTTAAAACCACTATAAGTTAAGGACCTATATTTAAATTATTAAAATATGTAAGAAACAGTACTCATTTTTTACTTACAATTAAATAGACGCCATTTGGTATCCTTTTCATACGATACACTAGACTCCTAAATAAGAAAGGGACGGCGAACGGTAAATAAGCTTCGTTTCACCCCTCTCATAAGGGAGAGAAACAACTTCCCGCGCTTGCGCGGATCAATAATTAACCCCGTACTAAAATACAATTGAAACATTATCATCATAGACCTTTTTGAGCTTGTACAAATCCATTGCTTGTTCGGAAGGGCTTTCATTTTAGTACGTTATATTAAGAAGGAATTGGAAGTGTGTTTACTTAATTTTTGTACTACGATTCTTGTAATCTGTATACTTGGTAGGTATTAGCGCATGCGCTCTCATCCCTCATGGACCAAAATTCAAGTGTTACAAAATAAGTACAGCGTCATAGTGCTTTGTGTAAAAATTACAAAATACTACAAATGTAAGTTATTTTATTACTTTAGTCATTAGTATTATTTTAGGCCTAATAAAATATCAGAGGAATATAATTAAATATGTGCTATATTTGCTCGTTATTCAACTGGGCTGTAATTGACTCAAGGATTTGCAACAAAAAAGCTTTTAAATTTTTTATTACATCATAAATATATGGTAATTGGCAACCTTATATCTAGTAAAAAATTGGAAAGAAAATTAAAAATATTATATTTTAAAATTAAGTCCTAGTTACTTTCGACTAAAACAAGAGGTTTTTACCTTAATTGATTTATAAATTCTTACGTTTTTAAAACTCTTGGTAAAAAGATAGGTTATATGATAGAAAAGAGCGGTGACAACAGTTATAGCAATGAAAGCAAAACAAAATATCGCATTAGGGAAGGCTTTAACTATAAAGCAGTACCTAAGTCCAGTGACGCGTACAGAAAACAAATTAAATTTTATGTATTAATGATCGGCAGTACTCATACATCAGATGAGCCTCCAGCTCATTTACTATCCTAATACTAACTCTTTTTATTTATCCTATAGGATGTCGTGTGGGGCAGAATGTCTGTCCCTTGGCCCTCCGCCGGATTCAATCATGCATATGCCCCCACCGCCTCTACCGGCCTTCCTCGCCAACATGGCCAACTTGACGCCACCCTGCAGGGCTTCGAAGTGTCCCCCACTGCTCAATAACGAAGACAACTCATTGTTTCCCGGAGTTGAGTACCACGAGTTACCACGACATGGTATGTTTTTATTTAAAAATTATATTAATGCATTTAATAGATGAACGTGACGTAGGGAGACTGTATTGTTTCAATGAAAAAAATTGAAAAAGCAATATACCAATGACAATATTATAACATCAATAATTTTAGTGATTCTTTTTCAGAACCAGCTGCATCTGACGACACATGGTTCCTGGTGCTTATTACTTGCTGTATTGCAGTGCTCTGTATTGCTGCCGTTTTGGCGATTTTTTTACTGAAATGTAGAGAGTAAGTTCAGCTGTATATTCTTTAAGACATTCTGCTAAGATTTTTAGTGTACCTAAGAAAACATTCTTTAAAGATCTTTTCTAAGTTGTCCATTTCGAAAAATATGTCATTTGGAAAGATAAGTTGGTAGTGGTCATCGTATTTCGTAACCACTTTGTGTGTATAAAATAATTTTAATTAAAACCTGTTTTTAAAATCCTTATTTCTAAACAGAGCACGCGGTGGCTGTAAAAGCGGAACGGGTAAAACAAGCGGATCCAATGCGCTCTATGGTAGTGCTGCCCTTGACTCCCGAGTATTGTGGGCTGCCCTCACTCCAAGAGGAACTCGACACTTCGTCGCCGATACTTACCCACACGATGAAACTGAGGACCATCATTATGAATGTGTCGAACCACCTCTATACAAACTTGGACCGCCAGAAGATTTAGCCATCACTAGACATTACACCGTCGAGTATGAAGACCCTGCTCCATTAATCGAAAGTTATTCCGATAGAACCGAAGAATACTTCAGGAATGGTATGGATACACTCCGTCGGGGAAATAGACCACTAGTTTCATCTCCGACCAGAATTGAAAGACCCAATTTGCCGCCATTAAATTTACAGCCAAGAACGCTAAGACGCCCGCCACATTCCCGTCGTGTGAGTGATGCAAATAACTCTGAAAAATCGGCTATCTGAACCGAAAATGGCGCGGTCTTTTCCGTCGCCGATTCAACCGATATCGACTATGAATGGTCAATCGATTCTAATGTTGATAGACTTGTCTAAATGTCTTTCACGTCGTATTTCTCACTTCTCTTAAATATAAAAATCATAATGACCATTTCTTTGGCGAAAATATTTGTATGTAGTTATCATTAGATAATTTAATAATTTCCATTGTCTAGCGAAAAAATACTTTCGTTGTTCATAAGACTATATGTAAATTAATAAGTATGTATTATATAATTCAAAATTACAACACATACATCAACAACAACAATAAATAGCAATTATTAAAACACTTTACCTAAGCATTTTGAACGCTGCTGAATATAAATGGATCTTGCTAGCGTAAAGGATCCAACCAGCATCGGCAACATTATAGTTTCTGTCATATAGATATCATTAGATAATAATTAATGTAAGTTGTCACCCTAGTCTAATTTTTAACTAGTCACGCTGGCTTATAATATATTATATTGTTGGCTAGATAAGTTAGTAGGTATCTAGTAACAAATAATTTAATTTGACTGTTGTAAGAACAAATAATATTTAAACGTGTAACTAGTCATAACTCATAAGTATATATGAATTAATATTGTGTAAATAGCCAGGTACCTACTTATTTATTTTTACTCCGATGCTAATTAAGATTAAATAGTGATTTTTAATAAACTTTAACCACTTTAATAAAGTATGTTTTACTGGACCAAAATGTATATAAATTCTTATAAAACCGAAGAACATGTTATCACGACATTGAAACACAGTTAAATTGAATGTGGCACATTATGAGACCAAAGATATATTTTTTTCCGCTTACTTTAATATGCCAATCAACTCGAATGGCGGAGTAGCGTATGTACTATGTGTTTTTATTTCCGTCAAGTGACGTTGCGGTGTCGAACAACAAAACTGTTGGAATTATTTATCATTTCATATACCTATATATTAATAGAAAATTTAATTCGCCATGAAGATATAAGCTCCAATTTAGCGGTTAGCCAATCAAACAATTTATGTCTCTTGACTTGAGTACACCTCGAATGTGCTTAAAAAAAATAATTATCTTATTCGGGATTAGTTAGAGAATAGAAACACCACTTTTTCAGCCAATACGTCTTGTATAATATTATAATCGGTTCGTGATACTACTTTACTTTCTCTGTGGTAATGACAGACTATTGATGACTATTGACTAGTGACAAATTTCATTTTAAATTTTTGCTCTGTTATAATTCTGTTTAAGAAATTAAACACTGAAATATCGGATTGTGTTTATTATATCAATGTTATTCAAAAACATATATTAATTGAAAATAAATTGATTCATTTTTGTACACTTAAAGAACAACCAAAGAAAAACTTTTTATGTGTGGTCTTTACTCTTTTTGATTTTTATAAACTAACAATATTTTAAGCTCAAAATGAGTGACGACGTTATAAAACATTCGGTACACACTTTAGTGTTTAGATCCTTAAAACGATCTCATGACATGTTTCTCTCAAACCAAGGAATGCTTCCACCAATTGATGATAAAGCGTTAGTACTTTTGGTATTGTAATTATTTTGGCTCCGTAGGTTATAACTAACACTAAATTAATATTATATATTTTAGTGTCTATTTCCCTAATAATATTATATTTTAGTGGTTTTAATTTATATTCATGATTGGTATATCTTTGTATTAATTTTCTTCTATAGAAAATATAATTCAAATAATCTTACTAACTTTAAATATCTAATTTAAATGTTGGCTTGAATGGCTTTTTTATTACAGTGAAAATATTTTGAAAGTTATCAAGAGTAGAGATAGTTATGGGCTTGTAATGTCTGCGGTACAGAAGGCACAGGCTATGAAAGAAAGGGAAGCAATGAGTCGACCAGAAACCCCACATGATACAGGTATTTTAATAAAAAATTAAAGTTTTTGCATGAATCATTTGTATATTTTTGTTTCCTATTATGTAAGATATTAAAATATAAAATTAATTTAGCCTAGATAGTTACAACAAATAAAAAACATGTAAGCAACATTACTGGTGATTAATTGTCTGTGTTTACTAAAACACTGAACAAAAAACCGAATAAAAATACACACTTCATTGTCATCAATGCATCAATACGCCACTACAGCCACGTAAGGCCTATATTTTTCACTATCACAACCTATTTTGGGCCTCTTAGAAAAGAGAAATAAGGAATTTTAAGTCTTAAGAAACAATTACCTTTGTAGAAATAGCAGAATCAGCAGCCCTAGCATCGGATGGAGCAATGTTGCCATACACAGGACCTGCCGCCCCAACAAGCACAGCTATTACTCCATTGCCCCGTAAAGCACCAGTAATGCCAAAACCAAAATGGCATGCTCCATGGAAACTTTGCAGAGTTATTTCAGGACACTTAGGGTGGGTTAGATGTGTTGCTGTTGAACCAGGAAATGAATGGTTTGCTACAGGTATGTAGTGTATGACTTTACAATTTACATGAATGTCTTTTAGAACATTACAATAACCTCCAAGACGCACAGTTAGTACTTCCAAATCAATATACACATACTATTCGAAATATAATCTTACTAGCATTCTGTGTTAAATATACTTCTTTTTGTGTTATATATACATTATACATGTATATAACATATGATGCTATGATGTGTCGACCTCAAAATTGTACAATATAGTGTTTTGATTGTGGCAGGCACCTGGACAAAATCAAATTGGTTGCTGACTTTTTGCTGTAACATATTTTTGTTATTATTATTATATATTTTTTTTTTAAATTTATAAATGCTACAAATGTAATTATTATTATTTTTTTTGTATCTCACACACGGTTTTGTTGTGTTTTTTAATATTTTTATTACACTTTAATGTTAATATTCTACGGTTTCGATATTTGTAAATATGTGAGGAACATGTATACTAACTTTTTTTAGTATAGTAGTTTATTCTAAGAGTACATTGTCTTCACATATAATTATTTAACAAATGTAACAATATATTGTAAACCTATTTTAAAAGAGTAAGTGTGGAGTTTCTTGCCCATTCTTCTCCACACGAAACTACCTTTTGGAAGGGGCTAGAATCTTCTATATATATATATATATATATAATTTTTTTTTGACGTTCAAAAGTGCCATTTTAGATGGTCTAATTGAAATAAATGCTTTGACTTTGACATTGTATTTACAGGAGCGGCAGACAGAGTGATAAAGATTTGGGATTTAGCAAGTGGAAAATTGAAGGTATCACTGACTGGACATGTCAGTACTGTTAGAGGTTTGTTTCCTTGCATCTTAATACAAATTTGCCAATAGGATTTGTAGCGATTAAGCCACATCAATTTTAGCAAAATATTTTTTAGGCGGAGTAAATGTTTGTAGTAGTAAATGCTTTTCAGTTTAATAATGCGGTGTCACTTTTCTTTTACTCAGTTGATTTTGTAGTTTTTTATTGAATTTTTTCTTTAGGTCTTGAAGTGTCAGCGAGGCACCCATATCTTTTCAGCTGTGGAGAGGACAGACAAGTTAAATGTTGGGATCTGGAATATAATAAGGTATGGATTGCATAGAATAGATGTTTTTTAGTGCTTGTGTGTCTGACAGACGCTTATTGAAACTTAGTAGTCGTTACATGTACCAAAGATAGAGTTAAGGTTGTTATTGAAGAATGTATTCTTATATTTATTTTCAAAATCATGACTATTCATGAATTGAGCTCTTGCAGTAAGAGAAACATCATGGGATGTTGTAAGTGTTGAATTTCCTTTCCTCTTATGTTGATAACAATTATATCGTTATAGTTTGACAGTAATCAGCTTGATTCTTTATATGACAAATTTTTGTGAGTAAATGACATGAAGAAAACAAGAAATTATTTTAGTTTGCATAACCGCTACGCTGGTTGTCTTTACACATATTAATTAATAGCGTATCTATTTAGGTAATACGTCACTACCACGGCCATCTATCGGCCGTGTACACATTAGCGCTCCATCCGACTATCGACGTACTGCTATCAGCTGGTCGGGATGGCACAGCCCGTGTTTGGGACATGCGGACGAAGGCCAATGTACACACACTTACTGGACACACGGATACTGTAGCCTCGCTTGTGTGTCAAGCTTCTGAACCACAGGTAATTTATTCTTAGGGTCATTCAACGAGAGAGCGTACCGTTTCCTGAATGGCCGGGCAAGCCTTCTGGTCGTCCATGGGCGTCGTTGTCACTTAACAATCCCCTTTAAAGTTGTACCCCTGTTTAAAAAACAAATAAAATGTATTGATAATGATCTGTTTAAGTTTAGGGAGCGTTCAAGCATTATGTAACGAATTTGGGAGGGCTGTCCTCTTGTAAAACGTTACGATTTTTGGCTGATATTCAATGACGCGTTATTGTTAATATTATTTTCCAGTACTTTACACCACATTATGGTAACCTTTAGGCACAAAGAGTCAATCGGTGGTCACGAAACGTTTTACTATTGGGTACAGAAAAACGTTACGCGCCGTACATGGGGTAGGCGGGGTCAAGAATTTCCAAAAATTGCATGACGTAATACTTGAACGCTCCCTTAGACAAACTAATTAGTTGTTCTATTTACCAGCAGTCTAAATAAGCTATTCATAAATCATCAAACATTTCCATTTGGATGACCTAGAAAATAATAATAAAAAATGGACAGTATTCAACTCTCGGCCCATTTTACGCTATGGATCTTGGACTTTTTACTTATTATATGAAACATTTTTATATGTAGCATTACTGAATATATCTGTTTATTTAATGTTTAACTCACTTATTGTGTTTCAGATCATTACTGGTTCCCATGACTCGACAATTCGTCTCTGGGACTTAGCAGCTGGAAAATCCCTCTGTACACTTACAAACCATAAAAAATCTGTCCGTTCTATAGTCATACACCCTACATTGAACACGTTTGCATCCGCTTCACCTGATAATATAAAACAATGGAAATGCCCAGAAGGAAAGTTTATTCAAAACCTGTCCGGGCATAATGCCATCGTTAATTGTATGGCAGTCAACCCTGAAGGCGTCTTAGTGAGTGGAGGCGATAACGGGACCATGTACTTGTGGGATTGGAGAACCGGCTATAACTTCCAACGATTGCAAGTAAGAAAAAGAAAGTGATTCTATAACCCATCATATATGGCTTTGGCCTCAAACTTCTGTGATAACTTTTTGCAAGTAGATGATCAACCTTACTGTCACATCCGCACATGTCGATTTATTTACTATATATGCATAATAATAGTGGACCCCACAGAGGTTGTCCTGCATGATATTTCAAGCGATTAGGATAATAAACAAAGTATGAAAGGGCTGATTTGTGAATCTTAACCATCCAGGGCTCCACCGAAACACACACAAATAAAATCATTCAAATCGGTCCAGCCGTTTAAGAGGAGTTCAGTGACATACACACGTACAGTAGTATTATATACATTTATATATGTATAGCTATCCTATCTTTTAATTTAGATCAACACACGGTGGATAACTTTGATTGAAATCGGTTAAGTAGTTTAGGAGTAAATAGCGGACAGACAACGTGACATGTAATTTATATATATTAAGATATTATAATTTTTCTTTATGTTATTTGTGACACTACGACGTGTTTGTGATGAACAACGTATTGTTGCTATGTCAATTTTTTATAACTTTTTCACACAAAGAGATTTGAAATGTTGGGGTAATACTACAATGCCCCAAATATTCTGACAGTAATATCGCCCTTTCTCCTAAAATTTATTATTTCTTTACTATTTATGATTATTTCAGGCTGCTGTACAACCAGGATCAATGGATTCTGAAGCAGGAATATTTGCAATGACCTTTGATCACTCAGGCTCCCGTCTCATCACGACAGAAGCTGATAAAACTATCAAAATCTACAAAGAAGACGACACGGCCTCTGAAGAAACACATCCTATTAATTGGCGGCCGGAGATTTTGAAACGACGAAAGTTTTAAATAAATATATTTTTCGTATAATTGTTTTTTACTTCTTTTATTGCTAGAAAATTTGACAACAATTATATTTGTGTAATATAATCTTTGCAGTGTTTTTCGTGCCAAGGGTGCGAAATTATCGTTCAGGCGCCTTATTTAATACCAGACAAAGATAAAAAAAAGGCATGTTTTGTCAAAGAAAATTGATAGTAATTGTTTTTGGTTGTCTATTTTAAGAATGGACAAGAGTGATAAGAAATAAAATACTTTTATAAATAAAATGATAATTTATTAGCCCGTTAGTTGTACTAAGCAGATTTTTACAATATATGTAGTGGCTTGATACTTTTCAAGCTCCTTGATTAATTTATGCAGAATTATTCCTGCAACTTTTTTATTCACAAACGAATTTGTATAGGTATAAAGTACAAATCAGAATGTTATTAAAACTATATAAAAGCTTAATTTTTTTGCAATAATATTAAAATATTGGTCTAAAAACTAATATTAAATAATAAATCACGATATTGTCTTGAGTTTTTTTGTTACAAATATAAAGACTATTTGAAAATAAAAAAATCTAGTAGAGCAGATCTAAAATAAAAAAAAATATGAATATAATTAATGCATTCATACACAAAAATATTTTTAGTCCTCAGTCTTCAATCTTTTTACCATTATGACCTTTGTACAAGGGACGATAATGACGTCATTTTGCGCGCGGTACTGTCGCACTTAATACATATTATGTATTAGTAAGAAACTATGTCCCTCCCTACTAATAATCCATCCAATTGATGATTAGATATAAGCAATTATAATTTACTTTGCACGCAAATCAATATCAAGAAGCAATAAGTGGTACATTAGGATTTAGATCATATTTCATCCTCTAGATCAAATGACTCTTCGGGGAAGTCTCCAACAGTAACATAACCTGGTTTTACAAAACCTCCATACTTGGGTGGACAAGTGAAGTATCTTTTACCATTGACTCTGCAATTAAAATAAACATACTTTTACACAACCAGTAATACAAATTTAAGGTAAGGGCTACAATTATTTTATGAAATCATATTCTTTTATAGGCTTATTACCTACAACCTTTTGATGGTTGTCAAGTTACTATTACAAATTATAGAAAGTACTTACGATCCATCATTCTTTCCTCTTGGTTCATCATATTGTACACCAATCCACAAGCCTTTTGTTCCTTCCAATGGCCCATTGTAGCGAACAGTAGCTCTCCGGCAAGGTTGGGATGGTACACGTACCTCACACCTTGCACCTACTAAGACTGACTCAGCTAACCTGTTAATATCTTAATATTAACTCTGCAGATATAAATTGAAACTATATATGTGAACAGATGTTTATTACAATTTATTTGTTGTAATGAAACAAGTAAAATATAGGCGTATTTTAATAAACAGAAAACTTAAAGTAATTTTAAGTTTAAATATATATATAATTTTTTTTAAACTTACCATGTATGTATGAGATGTTGAAAATCTTTACTTTTTGTCTATGTTCTATTAAAAATACATGGTGATATATGAATGACCGAATAATACTTTAATTAAACTTACTTTGCTTCTTCCTCTAACTCTTTTTCCTGCTGCTCTTTCATCTTAGCCATCTCTTCTGCATTATATTTCCCAAGCTTATTTTTTTGTAGAAATGATCTAAGTGTATCACCCTTTTTTTCATATTCTTCTTCTGATAACTTAAACCTTAAACATTTGTATATGTATAATTAAAATTTAATGTTATTATGTAAAAGCTAAATAACTATATCATAAAATTAAAAATTATTATTAGCTTTAATGGATTATTTAAAAATGTAGAAAATTCTTAAATATTCTATGCATTTTCAAGCTGCATTAATTATTTGAAAAAAGAAATATTATTATTGTAGTTATATTTTTACCTCTCTGCACTATCAGTATGATCAAAATCATGAACCAAGGCAAACTTGTCAATGACATGGATCCTCATGCCATCATCAATTGGATAAGACCCAAGCAAAGCGGTATCATTGTCAATATCACATAAAAAGTTGTTCTTGTTGTCATACACTTTCAGTTTCATGGTACTTGCTGTTCCTCCAGTAACCAGTTCAAGTTTAGTCTATATCAGAAAATACATTCTACAGTCAAAAATATGTCTTATAAGGTTTTCACCTTAAGAGAATCAGAATTCTTATTGTTCCCTGTTAAAATATGTAGTACTAAATTATTGATCACAGTAGTGATCACAGTTGGCAACAACATAGAAAATTAAAATAATATTTTGTAAGTATTTTTGGTTTTTAAGTATAACATTACGTTTCAGATAGGAATCACCGAGTACTTAATGTGTTTAAGAAAGCTATGTAATATAACACATAAGTTAACACCAAGGAAGAGAAAAGTACACAAATTATAAATATTTGAGTGTGTATTTTTTTTAATGGAGCAGGGACAGTAGCCGCTTTCAAATTTTCAAGGCTGTGAAGTTAGACCTTGCCTCTACAATCCAACAATTTAATTGAAATTGCATGTATAATTGTCGTTTTGATTTTTAGCACAAAATTATACGCAAACCACCGAGTTTACAGCCTCCAACCAGTAGTAGGACTGACATTTATGGGTTGATAGGGGTAAGAGAGAAGAGTAAAATACATTATCTGCAATTTTAGTCTATTCAGTTATAGAAAGTGTGAGCTGAGGACGCAGATATTATTTACTGGTTGGGAGGTACACTAGCTGTTTTACTTTAGAATATGGAAGTTTGCTACTCCAATATACAAAGACAAGTGAGAGGGAAACGTCATCATCAAATTTTGTTGCACAACAGTTCTATCTGTAAAATATAAATAAAAAGGCTCCAGCCTACTCAGCCTGCTGGTAAATCCGCCACTGGGTAGGGAGCAAACTTGCCGGCATCACTTAGGCTTACTGCCGCCAATGGACACCTTGGAATGTTACGCTTTTTATAAAGCGACAAAAAAAATCGTGGTAACAATTTATTATTATATGTACAAGATGTTAATTCAATATTGTTAAGTTAAGTTATTACCAATGACGGAAATTACTATTTACCTTAAAATCCAACACTGTTATACCTTTGTTAAACCTTCGTTCAATAGGAGGCACACTTTCATCATCAGATTTTGTAATATGCACATTTATAAAGTCTTGTGTTAAAACATGAATACCTTCCATTTTTATAGAAACACGCTGCGACTAACTTGAAAATCAAAGCAAACCAAAATATTATTTAGTCGTGAAATATCAAAACAATTTTTTGGTCATTTATTTATTAAAGCGCTTAACCGTTGAAGTAATAATGTCCCAAATCGCAATAATACAATTTTCTTAAAATCCAAAAGCCTAACTTAATTAATATTTAATCATTAATAGTAGGGATGGCGATCTGAGATCGATTAATCGAAGAATCGATTTTTCGAGCAGAAAATATTGATTTTTTAAATCGATATGAAGTACTGTGTCGATTCACTGAATCGATATATCACCCTTGAAAATCGACATTCGATTTTTTCTGTTTTGGTATAAACCATACAATTATTTGCATTTAGTTGAATGTGCCTGAATTATAAGAGTGCTGCCGGTTAAAGAGTTTTTTTTTTTTTTTTTTTTTTTTTTTTAATAGCCTCACGCAGAGCGTATTGCCACAGACAAAGGTAAGGAAAACGGAATAGTAAAGAAAAATAATTTTACACCGAATGAACATTACATCGATAAAGGATAGGATCAGCAGGATATAAAACTATCTCTAATACAAAATACTACATTATGGAAAGGAACAGTAATTAATAAAATATATATCATACAAAATACGATTTGTATACATATGTATGTATTTATAATTTTATATTATTTACAGTAAGAAATAAACATAACTTTTTATATATATTATTATTTAAAGATGAAAGCAGAACAGGAACAGATGTAGGTAACGGGATACTAGAAGAAGGATGAGAATGATCGAATAACATGGAGTGGTTATACCGAGGACAGGACAGAATGATATGATTTAAATCACCAATATTCAGCCCACACTCACACATTTCACTATCAATAATATGAAATCTGGAAAGGTGGGCTGGGGTACACACATGGCCCAATCTCATACGAATGAGAGACGATGTTTCCTTTTTATTAAATTTCATTTTAAAAAACCATGGCTTTAGTGGTATTGTGGGCTGTATACATGAAAAATATTTACCCTTAATTAAACTGCTCTGAATCCAAAGGTCAGTCCAAGATTGTCGAAGAAAAGAAGCAGGAAGTGAGGCCAAATCATGATAATAATTTTTATACGAGTTAGAATCGCCATCCTTAACAGCTTCATTTGCTAGTTGGTCTGCTATGTCGTTACCAAAAATACCAGAATGTCCAGGTATCCAACCAAATGACACAGACAATCCCAATTGCTCACATTCATACAGCAAACTCCTAATCTCAATAATGATAGGAAAAATTAATTTGTTTTTTAATGGATATTTTTGGAGAGCTTGAAGAGCACTAAGTGAATCTGTGAATATGATGGATTTCTTAAGTTTCTTACTCAAAACTAATTTTAAAGCTTTAAAGATACCGTAACATTCCCCTGTGAAGATTGAGGACTCTGGAGGAAACATTATTTTTATTGTAGTTTTACTTTGTAAGTGAAATACTCCTATGCCTACATTACCAGGCGAACCGTGTTTAGAGGCATCTGTAAATATGTAATTGTACTCATGGCAGTGTTGTTCACAGAAATAATTAAAAGTAATCCTTGCGTGGGAATCGCCCTTGTTTATACCAATATTGAATTTAATGTCTGGAGAAATAATTAGAGATTCAAAGTTGGTTCCAAATAAAGGGTAAGTTGGTAAGGTATGAGTTGGAGCTTGAATATTGATAAATTTATTGAAGCTGACGATGAGACAAGGTGAAGATTTATTTGACCAGTACTTGGAAGATGTCAACAATTGAGATAATTCTTGAAGCTTAGAACGGAGAGGATGGTTGGCATATTGAAGGGAGCGAAATATGAATTTATCAGATAAATATTGTCGTCTAAGATGTAATGGGGCTTCAACACATTCTACTTGTAAAGCATTAATTGGACTAGTTTTCATAGCTCCTGTAATTAATCTTAATGCCTTAGACTGTATATTATCCAATTTTTTTAAACGGGTTGCATTTCCAGGAGATAATAAAAAGGTACCATAGTCTAAAATACTTCGGATTAAAGCATTGTACATGAGTTTCATACAAAAGGGATGGGCACCCCACCATACACCGGATAAACATCTAAGAATGTTCAAGTTTCGCTCACACCTATTAAAAATGTAGTCACAATGATTTACACCAGAGAGCTTAGAATCTAAAAACACACCAAGGAACTTCACAGAGTTTTTAACAGGGATAATATTATTATCAAAATACACGTTGATTGGAGGAGGGAGACGCATTCTAGAAAAAAGCATGGCAACACTTTTAGTGGGGGATATTTCAAGGCCATTAGTATCAAGCCAAGTTTTTAATAAATTAAGAGAATGAGACAGTAATGAGCAAGCAATGGCCGGTGATTGATGAATGGAATAAATTAAAAGGTCATCAGCATACTGGAGAATACAAATCCGATTACCCAAAGAAGCTTTCAAATCATGGGTATAAATATTATATAAGATGGGACTTAAGACTGATCCTTGAGGAAGACCTCTCCATAAGGTTCTGGTTACAACAGTGGAGTCTTGTGAAATTAGAGTGATGTGTCTTTCGTATAAAGTATTTATGATAAAATTTGATAACATTACAGGTACATTCAAATACTGTAGCTTTTTATGAAGAACTGACAACACTACATTGTCATAAGCGGATTGTACATCTAAAAATGTGGCAACAACAGAATCGTTCCTTGAAAATGCTAAAAAAATGTCAGTTATAAAGATGGCAATACTGTCCATCGTACTCTTCCCTCGACGGAAACCAAATTGACTGTCACAAAGTAATTTATTGCTTTCTACAAACCATTCAAGACGAGTTTTCACTAAATGTTCACAGAGTTTTATCAAGACCGAGGATAATGCAATAGGACGATATGAATTTGCGTTAGAGGGATTTTTATTAGATTTCAGAATTGGTATAATGATCTGGTTTTTCCAGCGTGGAGGGATATAACCGGTTAACATAAGTGTATTTATCAATTTCAGGAAATATTCAAGAGTTTGGTCACCTAAATGAGAGATGAAGGAATATGGGATTCCATCGTCACCAGGAGCAGAGTCTATAACTGAAGATAGTATTCCTTTAATTTCATACATAGAAAATGGACTATTGAGACCAGAGGGGTTCAATGGCATCAGAGGTATAATTATTGTTTCAGGAACTGTAGTAGGAGCAAGTCTGTCGAGGAATTGATTTGTTAATGAATCGGGGAGAGAACCAGAAGTTTCAGTAAATGCACACCTGAATCTTCTAATATTACGCCATACCACAGAAGGACGGACATTAGGGGAGATGGAGAGACAAAAAGATTTCCAGCTATCTGTTTTTTTCTTTTTGAATAATAAACTAGTGGCCTTGAAAGCATCTGTAACCAGATCAAAATTTTCAGATGTACAATTCTCACAATATTGGAGCTCAACTTGTTTTCTTTTTTTAATTGAATCTGAACATTCTTGATCCCACCAAGGTGGAGATGGAATAAAGCCCAAAGCACCATTTTTAAGTGGAAAGGTTTTGTCTGCTACTTCTATAAATAATTTAGTTAATGCATCAGCACAAATTGATTCTGAACCATGTGAGATATTAGGAAGGGAAGTCATCTTTTGTTCTATACGGGATTTAAAGGTATCCCAATCAGCATCATTAAGTCGATGTTTTAATCTAGGTGAATGTCTAAATGTAAAATTAATCTGAAAAGGAAATCTAAGAAGTAAAGGGAAGTGGTCACTACCATAGGAAGAAGAAAGTGTAGACCATGAAATAGTGGAAGCTAAACTAGGAGTACAAATGCTTAAATCAGGGACACTTGAGCCTTCATTGGGAGAGGTACGCCGGGTCACAGAACCATCGTTAAGAAAGCAAAGATTATGAGAGTTTAACAGTTCCATCAATGAAACTCCGTATGTATTGGTTGTTGAACTGCCCCAAGAATTATGTTGACTGTTAAAGTCGCCTAATAAGATAAAAGGCTTAGGAAGAGTAGAAATGATAGAGTCAATTTCAACAAAAATAGAAGAACTAGGATGAGGAATATATATTGAAACATAGCAGATATTATTAACAATAGCAGCAATAATTGAAAAATCATTACTATGAGAAGGAATAGGAAAGTGAGAAAAAGGAAGATGATGTTTGACTAGTAAGGCAACTCCGCCATACCCGTCAATACGATCCTCACGGAGACAGGCATAGCCTGAGTACCTACAAGGAGCACCTGGTTTTAACCAGGTTTCCTGTAGAGCGAAGATAAAAGGTTTATATTTATTTATAAGATAAATAATATCACTTTTCTTAGACGAAGCACTTCTACAGTTCCACTGTAGAGCTTTGGCTTGCTTGTCCATTATTAATATAATTTGGTAAGCTAACAATAGTGTCAATTAAAGGAGCAGCGTTGGACGGTGAAAGAATATTAGACTGTGATAAAGTGTTAATAAGAATTTTTATTAGGTCTGCAATTGATTGTAATGTCAAATCATTATTGTTGTTTAAGTTTAATCCACAACCATTTCTGGGTGAGGGCATATCATAATCTTTAATTAATTGTTGTTGTGTATTTCTGTCATAACCTTTGGAAAGTTTAGGAATAGATTTAGGTTTGAGAAAAAAAGTCTTTTTGTAAGAGTTACTCAAAGACTGTTTATGAGACTGTTCATTTTGAGGAGTAGAAATAGTAGAAGCACCTACATTGGAAGAAGAAAGTAAAGCATCAGCATAAGAAATTTTTGAGATAGGTGCATGAATTTTAGATGCTTCAGCGTACGAAATACAGCTCTTGGCCATAGATTCTTTGATCGCTTTTTGGCGAACAAATTCTAAACATCTTTTACTTGTGGCAAAATGGGAACCTTGACATAAACAACAGTATGCATCTTCCTCTAGGATAGAGCACTGATCAGCCGAATGGTCTTGGCCGCACTTGAAACACTTTGGTTTTGATCTACATAATGATTTAACATGACCAAATCTGCAACAATTGTAGCACTGTATTGTGGGGAAAATGTAAAGATCAACTGGTAGGGAAGTGTAGCAAATAAAAATTCGCTTAGGTAGTATTTGTCCATCAAATGTAAGAACCACAGTTTCAGTAGGCTTAAACTCACTGCCATTACTAGTAATAATACGCCGTCTCATTCTTCTTATTTTTAAAATTGGACCGCATCCAACAGGTAAATTAATATTTTCCGTAACTTCTTCATCTGACCACTCAGCAGGTATGCCTCTTACAACACCCATACGGGTAACAGTAAATGTTGGGATAAAAACCTTATACTCGACTGATTGTAAAGCAGAGTTATTAAGGAAAGAATTTGCGTCCTGGTAATTATTAAAAGACAGAGACAGTCTATTACGACCAATTCGTTTTAAGCTTCCGTTAACAATATTGTGTATAGAATTTCTTTTTAAGAAACGACCAAAAGCAATTGGGTGGACTGAAACGCTATCATTTGGAGTTTGCTGTACTCTTTGTATGTGAACAACATATGGTGCTGCATCACTTGGCTGGTATCTTAAACGTGCTACTGATTCTGGCTTTTTATATTCATTAGAATTAAGTTGTGACGGGTTGGATTGTGACTCATTGAACAAGGGAGCAGTGCTAATATGGGTATTGGTTAAAGGAATGCAATGACATTCGTTTGGTTTAATTTCCTTGCCCTCATGTTTCCGACTACGTCTCTTTTTGTTACAGTGGGTGCAATGTTTATGCACAGTGGCTCTCCGTTTTCGAGCACCACTGCTAGACTTTATAGATCCATCTGTTTCCATTCCAGACTCATCATTTGAAATAGTTACTAAACAGCCCACCCCAGGGACTTCTCCGCCCCCAGGGTCATCAGGCGGCTCCATAAGGAGCAAAAGTATATTAAAATAACTTACCAATAAATCTTCTCTTTAATACACTATTAAATAAAACTAAGAAATAACAAATATATATACATTAACTACACTAGACTACTGATCCAAACCCTAGAAATAAAATAAAATTTAATTAAATCGAAAAACGCGTCAGTCAACGATCGTATTTCCCGCGCTTCCGGTTAAAGAGTTAACTACTCATAAACTCGCGAGATGGCTGTATGTTTAGTATCCTTTACTCGCCTCTCTTTAATAAAAAAGTTACGTTTGTAGTCTTTGACTTTATGTATTTATAATCTGTGACGATTGATATTGCATTATTCATTTGTTGTTGTCGTTTAATGAATACTGTTATTAGCGTAATATAAGTATTTTCATGATTGATTTTCATCAGATTTTCATGTAGTGTTTGTTGCGAAATAATAACTAATTGAGAGTAGGTAAGTAAATAAGTAAAGCGCTTCTTATTTTTTACTTTGACGCTATTATTTTCAGTTTGTTCTGTTTGTTGAGTTATCCGAAATAATTGCGCCAATATTACTCAAGTATCCTAAAGCACCAACAATGCTAACTGCACAGCAGTTAGAATTTATAAAAGATCTTATAAATATATTGAGACCATTAGAAGTAATAACTAACAAATATCGGGAGAAGACTACGTTACAGCCAGTAAAATTATACCCATCGTGTCTTGTCTGACTGAAACATATAATACAATGAAAAATTCAACGGATATTGGTGTTAAAACAAGGACTTTAATTGTGGACGGCTTGAAGAAAAGATTTGGAAATGTTGAACAAGTTCATTTGTTAGCTGCTGCGACCATTTTAGATCCTAGATTTAAAAAAATTCATTTTACTGACCATGTAGCCTGTTCTCGAGCGATAAATAAAATAAACACTTCAATTTTGGATATTACACGACAATCACTTCCACAAAATAATAGTGAGGAAGTCGACGCAATAGAAAGCGCTGATAAGGATATGAAAAACGGAATATGGGATTTTCATAAGTTGCTTGTGAAAAAGCAACTCTCTTTATGCAATGCACTTGCACAGGAAAATCAAGGCTTAAATGAAGAATTCAAACATTATTTATCGCAGGCAGTTGTGCACCTGAAGTATGATCCTGTACTTTACTGGCAAGAACAAAAGAGCTCCATTTATCATCACGTTCACCCAATCGCCATGATGTATATGAGTATCGTTGGATCATCCGTTCCTTGTGAGCGCCTGTTTTCAATTGCTGGAAACATCGCAAGTGATGAGCGTAACCGCTTGGATCCCAAAAGGCTTGACAGACTGTTGTTTTTAAAAAGTTTAGATATTGAGCATTGGGAACTATAGTTCCCAGTTATAATTCCCAATACTTAATATTTAAACTTTTAACTCTTACCTTATTTTTTACTTTTTTGCAATCAATAAAAACATTCAGTATATAAATACTTATTTTTTCTTTATAGTTGATCTTATAGTTTGATACGGTAATAAAAATAATTGTTATTTTTGAATTCCCTGATTTTATTGATAAGATATCGTTAATTGCAATATTAATCTTGTTTTTAGTAAAATTGATACAAATTTACATTGTAAACGCAAACTTGAAAAAAAGATCGATTTTTTAAGAATCGATTTTGTAGGCCTCGATTTTTTCGTGAATCGATTCATTAGACTACGATTCGAATCGATTTAAAAATCGATCTTTTTCGTAAAGAATCGCCATCCCTAATTAATAGTAAATATGAAGTATGAACAATCGGTTGACAACTAGACTTCATAAAATACAGATAACGGAAAGTTCAAAGTACACAGAAATATTGTTTTTAAGCATAAATACTGTTTCACACATCAGCTTGCCAAGTATGTGCGTTTTCCAATTACAGAGCATTTTGCGACTCCGTGCCGCACAATGCCGCATAATTCTGAAGCTTAATTGGAACGTGAATTAGTTTTCAAATGCATCAGCAGAGTGCGCTAAGTCAGTGTTGTAAAAAAAATGTTATGAATTGAGTTAGCAACCTCATTAATGTATAAATAATGTGGTAAATAATAATAATTGGTTGAAAACTTTTTACGCTTATTTTAATCATCAAATTATTTCATTAACATTTTTTTTATTGAAATAATAGAAAACCTTTAGAAGAATATAAGGTTTTAACAAGCTAAATTAACAGTAAAATATTTAGTTTCATGTAAGAAGTTTACATCATTTACGTTTTAAGTAATATTTTTTAATGATTTCTAAAAAAATTATATACTTTTCAAAACCATTGCAATTTTTTCTAAAGTATAATCCTGTAAAATAAATTTGTTTACAGATCCGAATTTTAAAATAAAATTGTATTCATATTTTAAATGTGGGATATAAAAAAGTAACTATTTATCATCCATACTAATATTTTTTTTTAGCAGTTTGAAATAACTTTAATTATTTTCAAAATCTACGACGAAACGAAAGCCTTACAAATTTTTCAACAATAAATAATGTGCGTTTTCCAATTACAGAGCATTTTGCGACTCAGTGCCGCACAATGCCGCATAATTCTGAAGCTTAATTGGAACGTGAATTAGTTTTCAAATGCATCAGCAGAGTGCGCTAAGTCAGTGTTGTAAAAAAAATGTTATGAATTGAGTTAGCAACCTCATTAATGTATAAATAATGTGGTAAACAATAATAATTGGTTGAAAACTTTTTACGCTTATTTTAATCATCAAATTATTTCATTAACATTTTTTTTATTGAAATAATAGAAAACCTTTAAAGAATATAAGGTTTTAACAAGCTAAATTAACAGTAAAATATTTAGTTTCATGTAAGAAGTTTACATCATTTACGTTTTAAGTAATATTTTTTAATGATTTCTAAAAAAAATATATACTTTTCAAAACCATTGCAATTTTTTCTAAAGTATAATCCTGTAAAATAAATTTATTTACAGATCCGAATTTTAAAATAAAATTGTATTCATATTTTAAATGTGGGATATAAAAAAAGTAACTATTTATCATCCATACTAATATTTTTTTTTTTAGCAGTTTGATTATTAACTTTAATTATTTTCAAAATCTACCATGAAACGAAAGCCTTACAAATTTTTCAACAATAAATAATATTTACTAACGAAAATTTCGATAAATGCAAACTTAAAGAGAAATACTAGTCAATTTTCTGTCACTGTGTTGGTATTGTTTGAGAGAAGCTCGCGAGAGCATTCGTTTTGAAAGTGCTCAATTGTGCGAAGCGTTGCTGTAGTTGGAACACTCGACGTTGAGCATTATGCCGCAAAATGCGCTCGAGTCCTGTAATTGGAAAACGCAAATGTATAGAACAGCAAACAGAACTTAGAATAATAATTAGAACTTCTAACAGCAAGAAAATGAGGGAACGGTTATTTATATTGGCTTGCCATTGTCGCATCCTGTGACTAGTTTTTTTTAATTCACTTTTATTCATACTAGTTTTCATTTTTTTCAATTCATTCAATTCATATGTTTTTTATTTATGAATAAGAATGGATTCAAGTTCCTCCTCATAAATATCTTTTTCTATCTAAAAATTAAGGGGCATTTTAAGGATAAAATTAATGTAGACTTGTATTGATTTTAACTGTAATGTGATATTCTAAAAGGTATTTGATATCATATTCGTATACGATATCGGATTTTGAAGCTATATATTGACGGGAATGCGTGATCTATCGTCTGATCATCCTGATCACTGATGGTGAGTTGGTGACATTGCTCAACAGATTACAGGGCATTGTGTAAACTAGAACTATATACATATATATTTACAGGTAGCCAAAAAGTCGTGGATCAAACGCAAATAGGTGATAGATGAGGTCATCAGCTGCACAAAATTGTTCTACGGGAGGTCTCTAAGCTCAACCCCTGCAGAGTTATAATTTATTTTGCGTTTAATAAGAAAATGGACTTTTTTTACTAATTCTTATTAAGATTCGAAAAAATCTACACCTGTATCTTTTTCATAATATCCACTAGATTGGTACTGATGAGTTCTTGCGTTAGACATACTATTTATAGTTGTTTATTGAGTGTATTCAAGATAATATTAAGTTAAACGATATAAAATTTTTTCAAATCAAAAATTTTTGTTTACATCGGACCCCACTGAAAAAAATTGGGATTCTGAAAAGGTATATTACACATGGCCATGAGTCGCTCTAATATATTTCTAGGAAGAATTACAAACAACTACGATAAATTACGATTCGGTGACAAAGTAATATTTTCATTATCTTTATATGTTGGTCGTGTTGTATCATTCTTTTTTTTTTTTTTAATTTTATGACCTGGTAACAAAGACCTTTAAGTCATGTTGTATCATTCATTCCTTCTACAGGTACAGAGGCGTTTGGCATGAGTTACGTGAGTAGGTGACGCCTGTCCCTGGTCTGGCGTCTGGCAAGTCCGAATCTGCTGCTTCACGCTTGGCACTTGGCAGTCAACAGTTGGCAACACCATACACGCCATTTTGTATTGTGAGCATGTTGATATGCTCTTAAAAATGATTTTATTTCTGATTGAAGATATTTTTAATAGTTAATTAAGTTCTTGAGTGAAATAAAGTGAATCGCTAAAATGGATAAGTCAGAAGTAAAAGCGTTCAACGCGGAGGTAAAAATCAGAAAATGTTCTCCAAAATTAGTGTTTTCCGTGGCATTTATTAAAATTCGTTTTTCTTACAGTTATCCGGGATGTACGAAAACAAGCCCCCAATTTCAAAAGCGAAAATGAGTGCTATAACAAGAGGTGCTATAAAGGCGATAAAGTTTTATAAGCATGTTGTACATAGTGTTGAAAAGTTTATACAAAAATGCAAACCAGAATACAAAGTTCCGGGGCTTTATGTGATAGATTCGATTGTGAGACAGTCAAGACACCAATTCGGGCAGGACAAGGATGTGTTTGCTCCGAGGTTTGCTAAAAATATGCAACAAACCTTTGCTAATCTCTTCAGATGCCCTCCTGAAGATAAGGTTGGTTATATAAAGTCAACTTGTAGGTTATATTTTGTTGATTTGATAACTAATGCTATGAATTATGGGATAAGATTTATTCATTTGTTACTTGATTACTTTCAAAAATAATGACACTGTTAAAATGCTTACAACATATATTATATTTATTACAGCGGAATATAATAAGAGTACTGAACTTATGGCAGAAGAATAATGTGTTTGGTTCTGATGTTATTCAGCCCCTATTGGATATGGCTGACCCTAATCATCCTCTACATCAGGAAATTCAACAACAGCAAAACAATTCTGCCAATGGTATAATTGTTTATCTTTTACTTATATTTAAAGTATTAGTTGCCTATGGTGAACTAAAATAGGTTACACTTTTATGTACATATCTGTGAAATTTATCTGAGGTTTGAGTTTAGGTGCTGTTATATTTTAATTTATCATGTAAAGCAGGAATTTGTTGATAAAAAATTTCCTGTAGGAGCAAGGTAGAGGTGTATAATATAGAAAATAACTATTTCTATGAGTCTAGATAGTTAAGATTCTGTGTTATTTTTCTTATATTCTTTATAATCTCCTATTTTGATTTTAGGAAGTTCATTAAATAATACACACAATGTCTCTGACAATAAAATATCTCCAGGCCCTGCATCGCAGCATACTCCACATGGCTCATCACCAATGGGAGGTGATCAGGTAAAAATTAATTTTGATCTCTTAAGTCATTAAATCTCTAATAATTTTATGTTTCCATTAAGATAGCCAACAACTCAAGTAGTGAAGTGTCCTATTTATATAAATTATATAGTAATATGTTATTAAATGGAATACCTAGATTAACATTATAATAAATGTAGTAAAATATTGTTGGCTAAAGTAGATAAACAGTTTTCAGTTCCATGAAATTTGTTATGTGGTAAATATTACCTATCAATTAAATGTTTTATATTGACTACCAAACCACTTAAGCAGTTTAACAAGCAGTACATACAACTTAGCTTTTATTTAACAGTTCCAGGATGACTCATCTGGACCACCACCGGCAAAGTTCAATAGAAAATTGCTCAATGATTTTGAATATGAGAGTGGAGATGACACACCTATGGCTGAATCTACTCCGCCACAACACAACCAATCACACTCCAACACCCAGAATAATGTACAACATATTCAACATATGCAGAATATTCAACCTCCACATCAAAGTCATAATCCAGCTGATGCTTTGGGAAGGTATAAAAATACGATATGGTTAATTTATTCCACACATACAGTTAAAGCAATAAAAATTGTTTAACTTATTATTTTTATTAAGCAATCTTATCTAGTTAATTTAAACCCATATTGAGTGTGTGTAATCAGAACCACAACAGTCACTCATTTAAAATTTACTGATATGCTTGGTTTATTTATTAGATATCTAAATATAAATTAGTAGTAGTGTCAGTACTATTTTGTAATGTTGGCTGTTTATTTTCAGTATCTTAACAAACCCTGAAATTATGAGGCAACTGCAGAGTTTGCAAGCTCAGATGCAGTTAGTAGCGGGGATGCAAAATATACCTGTAAGTATAGATACATGTACTCGCTACCACATAATGCATGTGAAAATTAAATTTGAATTCCAAAATAAACGATATCGCATAATAAACAAAGTTATCGCTTTTTTAATTAAGGTAAATCAGATAAAATAGTTTGGCCTAAAATTATGAATTTCATTGTATGAGTTAAGGTGCGCTTACACGGGCAATTAAAATTGCTCAATTCCAGTCAATACTCGTCAATTATGACGTCACGACTACATCAAGCAATTTACGGCAACGGCAACAAGCATCAATACTGCGCAAGGTGCGCTTACACGGGCAATTAAAATGGCTCAATTCCAGTCAATACTCGTCAATTATGACGTGTATTATTAATCAAAAACAAAAAAGAAAGAAAAGGAAAAGGCGTCTGGTGCGTCAAATCTGGGTGCGATCGTTTTTGGCAAAGAGGCCGCAATTTTCATTGTGAAAATAAAATTAAACAATTAAAGAAAAAAATAATTAATTAATTAAATTTTTAATTTATTATTTTTTAATTTTTCTTTAATTCTTTAATTTAATTGTTTTTTTTTTTCAAGAATTAGATAATATATTATTCAAAAACTTTACTAGAATGTCACGAACATACTTTGAATTACTTTTGAATAATAGATAAGTAATTAAAAATTATTATTATTTAGACCTCTCGCTGTCCTCGCGGAAGCAAGACGGCACGCCGCAAAACAAACAAGTGCGAATGAGACATATACAAAAATTGCTAGGAATTTCCAAGTCCATTGGATATTCGTCAATTCGTATCTGCGACATTGAGCGATATGAAATATCTGGAGCAATTAGAAGCAATATTGCTCCAGATCGGTCCATTCGTATCGCCGAGCAATTATTGCCCTCGTGTAAGCGCACCATTAGTGCTGTGAAATTTCAAAATAGAGAAACATTTTATTAAAACCTCAATAATAATTTTCAGAATTTAATGCCAATGATGACAGACATGCAGATGCAACAAAATCCGAATGCATCTCTTCCTTTCCTCGTAAGTATATTTTGATGTAAATTTGTCAAATCAATATGGGATAAATATTTTAATGCATAAGATGTGCAAGTAACCAAATACCGAAATGTTAACATAAACAAATATATTGTTTATTTAGAAGTTGAAAACATTGATTTATTTCCAGAATTCACATAATGAACAATCAATGATGCCAGAGGGCAAGGATGATATGGCAAATGAATCAGACATAGAGTTCGTAGATTCTGGTCCACAAGTCATCGAAATACCAGATGCTAACGATTCTAGGTAAGATTATTATTATAATTTTTATGTAATAAGAGGCAAACGGGCAGGAAGATAACCTGATGTTAAGTAATACCGCCGCCCATGGACACTCACATTGCCAGAAGGCCCGCAACTCAGGGGCCATTTGTGTCAAGCTAGATATATACACATTGCAAATATGTATATACAGTCAAAACCGTTTATAACGACATCGTTTACAACGAGCTATCGGTTATTACAACCAGATTGTATGGTCCCGTCCGAATCCCTAGTAAACTATTCAGTAAACAAACCGCTTATAACAACATCGGATACAGCGACATATCGCTTACAACGGCGAAAGTTTATCGATATTCATCGGCTATAACGACCAACCGCTTCTCTTCTCAGCAAAACAAAACAATACAAACGATTTTAAATCTTATTTATAAGCATTGAATGAATATTTAGGCATATTATTACCTACGCACTTTCTCCCAACGAACAGTTTCAGTCAACAACGATTTCCGAGGTTCTTAACGCTGTAACGATTTTGCAAAAATTTGTTGTCTTTAACCTACAGTTTGATACTAGTGATACTCATACCTTGAGGAGTATGAAACGTAAAATGCAAAAAATATTTGAGACTGGGCTAAAAAAATCAGACTGACTGATTACTTTTGTACCGAATTATTTCGTAATAAATATTTTTGTTTCTTTTTTGACTCGTTTACATATTATAATATTAACATACCATATTATAACCCATACCTACCTATTCTAGATCGATAACTATGTACATACATATGTACTGTACTTGTGTATATGACATTGCTTATAACGACTATCGGATATAACGTCGTCAACTATACGGTCCCTTCAATGTCGTTATAACCGGTTTTGACTGTATATGTATTATTTAAGTTTATAACTTTATTGCACCAGATAAGTTAAGTTTTTTTTTAAAGACTTTTCGTACAAATACTTAATGCAGAAGTATTTTACGTTAACGCTTGTTTTCCTAGAAGACAGAATTTTCATCTACAAAAAAAAATATTTCATAAAATCAGTCAATCAGTCATAGTTATGGTTAAAAAATATTTAAAAATTAAGTCAAAGTCAAAGCATTTATTTCAATTAGACCATCTAAAGTGGCACTTTTGAACGTCAAAAAAAAAATTTATATATATATATATAGAAGATTCTAGTTGCCCCTTCCAAAAGGTAGTTTCGTGTGGAGAAGAATGGGCAAGAAACTCCACACTTACTCTTTTAAAATAGGTTTACAATATTTGTTACATTTGTTAAATAATTATATGTGAAGACAATGTACTCTTAGAATAAACTACTATACTAAAAAAGTTAGTATACATGTTCCTCACATATTTACAAATATCGAAACCGTAGAATATTAACATTAAAGTGTAATAAAAATATTAAAAAACACAACAAAACAGTGTGTGAGATACAAAAAAACTTTACATTACATTAAATAACTATTTTTCAGAAGTCCGTCGCCAAAGTCTCGTCGGCGGTCACGGTCCCCTCGAAGAAGGAGACGATCTCGATCGCGCTCTCGCTCGCCGAGACGACGCCGGGATAGAGATCGAGAAAGGGATAGAGATAGGTATGTGATACATTATTTTATCTAATCGAATCTATATAAATTAGATAATTAGTCCTAATCCGGTAATCTATGGAGTTATGGCTTTAATCAACCTTTTGTATCTGTGGTGTTTCGGCGCTTGGTTTTGGCGCCATTCAAACGTTACGAATAAAATTATGCATTTGCATTTCGATTTGGCTAAGCGGTAAGCTTCGTCTGATAATTTGGACAGTCACTGGAATATATTAATTATAAACTGCAATTTTTTTACATATTTAAAAATTTCTCTGTCAAGTGAAAAATATTTAAGCAATTCTTTTGTTATAACTTTAGAGACAAGGATAAGGAGAAAAGTCACAAAGAACGGGAAGCAGAGAAAGAAAAACAAAGGGAGAGAGAGAAAAAGGGTCTACCTCCAATTAAAAAAGAAAATTTAAGTGGTGAGTATTTTATAATTCTTTCAAAGGTTTTGGCTAATTAGCCCTTGTAAAGTAAATTCTTTTTCCTTATACGTAACTAGCCGTTTCGCGCCCGCTTTGCTGGACGAATAAAAATAAATTTTATGTTTCATTATTTTATTTTTTTTCATATTTTTATTATTCTTCTTTTTAACTTCCCGCTAAGAAAATTGAAATATTTCGAAAATCGAGTTTTTAACAGATGTTGACGTTTAGAGGTTCTAGGAAGCCTCCCCGAATGTTTCCGCGGTGAAGTCCGTATGGATAAATTTTCATAAAAGTAAAATGCAATAAAAAAATGAAGGAACGTTGGAATTTAATAAATAAATAGCAAAATTTCGCATCGAATGGTGGCAGTTTCATGTCGATACGATCAGTGGTTTAGGCGTGATTGAGCCTCAAACGAAGACCATTTTCATTATATATATATATATATATAGATGTATTACCACCTTTATAGCAAGCCACAAGACTATTGGTTCCATAATAGTATAGAACTACAACTTTTCACAAAATTAATTTAATCTTTCAAACTATTATATTATGACCATATTATAAAACGTGAATTAAAGTAAGAATCGTGTTTGTTACCATGGTTACAAAGTTGTTACCTTATAAAAGAACGGTAACAATAGCAATAAATACAGTACTAATATTAATCCATGTTCTATAACAGCCCGTTCCCACTAGTCGAAAGTCGCATAAGACTAAAAGTCAAATGTCACCATACACTTTATATGGAGCTTTTCACATTAGATGAGACGCAACTTTTAGTCGAATACGACTCAAAGAACCATCCGACGGGCCAGCGCCCGTTTTAAGACTAAAAGTCGCGTCGAATCGTGCTCGCATAGGTGCCTGCTTGGTGCTGTTCACACTAGTCGTACGTCTTTACGACTCGAGCGCGTTGTTACCTCTCTCCCCGCCCCGCTTCCTAGACACACATTCCTACACATTGCTTGCTCACTCCATTCGTGTTTTTTTGTTTGTTGTGTGAAAATGGAGAAAGAAATAAAAGCCGAAGAACTTATTCCATTAGTTGAGTCGATCTTTCTGTTAGGATTGGGTACATCCAGTATTTTCTTGGAATTGACATTTTTTTCAACTTTTTAATTTTCTTCGTAAGTAGTAGAGCACAACAAGTTCTTCGTCTTCCATGTCGCGAATTCGCTACGTACCGAATGGCGCGAAACTACGATCTATACGACTCGCAACGCAGTGTGAACAGGGACATCAGACTTTCGACTTTTAGTCTTATGCGACTTACGACTAGTGGGAACGGGCTGTAAGGCTGTATTAAATTATGTTTTAAGGATTTTTCTTACTTTATTTACAGTCTGCAGCACAACGCTTTGGGTAGGTCATTTATCGAAACTGGCAACTCAGGAAGAATTGTCGGATTTATTCGGTGCTTTCGGTGGACTTGTGTCCGTAGACCTAGTTCCGCCTCGCGGCTGTGCTTTCGTTGTCATGGAGCGTCGTCGAGATGCAGCCAGGGCCAAGCAAAAGCTCGATAGACATAAATTGCATTCTAAAGAAATTACTGTAAGTAGCAAAAAAAATTTATATGGAATAGGTTTTTATTTGTATTACTTTTTATAATTCGTAAAAGGCCGTTTGGTATACATTAGCTGATTTAAAATATATTTTGACAAATATTTTGGCAATTGTTAGATTTTTCTCAGTTCGTCAGTTTGCATTAATTTAGTTATCTTTGGATATTATATCCACCTTTAAAAATCAGTCTAATTGCTCCTTTTTAACTCAAATTTGTCTTTTCCTGGTCTCTTCTCCAAATTTTGGTTAGCAGAGGTTACACAATATAGCAGTGCAATTATATCGATTTAATTTTTATGCAAAAGGGAGTTATACTAAAAGTTTTAAATACTAGGTGGCGTGGGCAGCGGGTAAGGGCGTAAAGGGTCGCGAATGGAAGGATTATTGGGAAGCAGAGCTGGGCGTGGCCTATCTCCCGTGGTCTGCGCTTCATGCCCGCTGGGTGCTGGGAGCGCTCTCTTTAGACGCCTTAGAAGAGGGTGGGGCTGTTGATGAAGAGACTCTTCCGCCTTGGTTGCCTCCACGGGTGAGTGAAGAGAAAATATAATTTTAAATATATAATAATACTAGCACACCCGACAGACGTTATCCTTTGGGAG
Source organism: Pieris melete (assembly GCA_963693345.1). NCBI lineage: Eukaryota > Metazoa > Arthropoda > Insecta > Lepidoptera > Pieridae > Pieris > Pieris melete. The sequence continues at coordinate 245,262 of CAVNZK010000096.1, read as the reverse complement.
CGTTCAACTTTTAGGTATAAAGAGTCACTAGGTGGTCACGAAACGTTTTACTATACTTGGGTACAGATCCTTACCTGAACGGTACCTTTTCTGAACTTCCACAAATATTTCAAAATTAGACAGATCGGTCCAGTCATTCTCGCATTTTAGAGAGGGTAACACACAGTAATTTTTTTTTATCTAAGATGTTTAAGAATCTTAGTAGAAATTACTTTTATGTAAATGTACGCATTTTTTTTACGTTGGCAATTTTATTTTCAGATATTACCAAAAACTCTACCAGATATTCCAATGATTCCTGGCTTAACACCGGTATCCGGTCCAGGTATGCTCATTCCGGGGCCAGGAATGCCCGGTCCCGGTCCCATGCCGGGTATGCCCAATTTGGCCAATATGCCCAATTTGCCCAACATGGCAAACATGGCCAACATGCCACCAACTAGCATGGCCATGGGTGGACCACCTCCAGCGAGCATACCCTTACCAGTTCCGAGGATGCCACCACCTGGGTAAGTTTTCATTTTATATACTAAGTAAATTTAATTTTATTTGAAAATTAACAGCTGTTTGCTATGTTGACCGAATTTTCTTTTGTCGACCAACTTGTTATTACTATATGTTGAAAGCTATATGATAAGTAAAGAATTCTGTAAAAAAAAATGTCAGATGATTTTTTCTACACATGTGCCAATTTTTTTAAAATATCTACATAAATATTCTTAATCTTATACAAACTTTATGAATGACCTATAATAGAAAATCATTTTACCAATGTATGACAATAATAAAAGGACAGTTCACACAGCATGGGCGATTCAAAAACTTAATTTAAGGTAGTCTATTATCAAAATATTATTTCTAAAACGATTATGTTTTGAAGCTCCATTTTTATAGTTGATTTCATAAATCATTTAAAAAAAGCTGATTCTTTTTACGACCTTTGTCTACAAGTCCGAATATTATTGTATCTTTGGGGTTCGAAATCCTTTGAACATTTACTAGACTAAATTCCTATATATTTAAAATACTATTTTTTTAGAATGGGTCCTGGTTTGCCTGCGGGTATGCCTCCCGGGATGAGACCTCCGATGCCTGCGCCGTTACCAGGTAAATCGATTACTGTATATCTTAGTCACACATTTTAATGACTCAAAGTGGTTCCAGGATCAAGCTAAATATAATAAAATACAAAATCTGACTTGAAATAATTATATAAAACATGGTAAGCAACCATAGAGGTTCTCAATGGTATAGGCTAAAATGGCGCACTACTTTATTTTTTATTAAAAATTGGTATTACATAAATATTATATACTATTATATCTTCTAATGTAGTCTATATCTATATAGTGTAACGAAACTTATATAAACCTTATTAGCTTTGTCGTTTAATTAGTAGTAGTGGTAATAATAATAATAATGTCAATGTAACTATTTTATGCTTCGTCATACTATTAGTCAAAATATGTAAAAGGTTGTATATTATATAAAATTACATCCTCCGAAATTGATATACAAAAAAATACTTATATACTTATATATATTTGTTACATGAGTACTTTGCATTTAAATAAAACTTTAACGTTGCGTAAAGAAGTTTTATACATTTACAACGTAAAGTTTCTCGCTTATGACAACTGGTGTTATTGAATTAGACACAATTAAACGTCAAATAACTTTTATGTAATCGTGTACATATTTAATAAAATATAAAATATTTAGGGTCTGTTTCACAATGTATGGATAAAGTACCGAATAGCTATGCAACACATAAATTATTTGGAAGATAAATTGTGCTATTTGACATTCATCGGACTCATAGCTTATGATAGACTTCATGTGACGAATAGCGCTATCTGACAGTCTAGAAACGCAACAATAGTGTTTATCCTACCAATAAGTAGTAAATAGCTAATTTGGAACTTATGTAGAACTTATCCGTACATTGTGAAACAGACCCTTACTACATTATATATATGTATTTATAATGTGGTAAACATTATTTAGTATTTACATTATTCGAAACCACGAAGATCAACAGTAATGTTTGTATTATGTCCTATGTGTATTTACAAAATACATATATGATAATTTTTTTGCTAAAATCCTATAACAATTTGACAGCTAAGAAGATATAATGTGCCATGCCTGTAACTTAGTCGGTGCTTATGTTAAACATGCATTTTATTTTATATTAAATATGCAGGAGTACAAGGAGAGGGATCGCTCTTAGGCTTTCCGCCATCTTTGCCGCCACACACATTACCACAACCCGGTAATAACATTTTTATATTCTTATCTATGTATTTACTACCTATGAACACATGCATTTAATCTCATGCACCTAATACTAATATTTATTAACGTAAAGGAATAATAAGAGCTATGCTAGGTTGTAATTCGTCTACAGGCTTGTCAACCACAGAGACTCGACACGATACGTCGTTTGGTTTGACCAATTACAATTCAGCTAAGCACACCATTCATTTTCTTTGACTTTCTTGTTAAGTTCTAACTGCCCCGGATCAGATAACTTAGTCGATACTATATGAATAACAATGAATGTGATGGTTATACTATGTTCACTTATGTATAGATAATCTTATAACATATTTTTAATCGAATTTGCATTAATCAGTGCCTTAACACGTTGACCATGAATCGAAACCATTTGTTACTTTAGATTGTGCAAGTGAACCTAAAAAATATCGATATAGATGTAATAGATTTTCAACGTGATTAAGTTCTGTGAGTAAGTCTAAGGTGAAACTCCTTTTCAAGACTTCTCTTAATGTTCGAAATCATACCTTTTTACACCTGGCTACGAAGAAGTGCGACCAGGTGGTCAACAGACCCGTGATTTTGTAAAATCTTTATGTAACTTGCCGTGATGTAGACGATATTTTATTTAAGCAACAAGTGAACGAAATGTTTTCCCAAAAATCAATTCAAAATAATTTCATTAAAAATACTAGCGACCAAATTTGGATAGACAACTTGGTAAATATACATTCTCCTAATTATAAATATTTATAAAAATTTGGTTTTTAGCAAAGAACCGATGAGCGCACTAATCCTGCAGCCAAATCTTAGACCATTAAAATTATGTTGTACACTATTTTAGTGGTACTTATTTGAATATTATGTTATCAGGTATGGTGGGAAGTTTCCTCGGTGGGTTAATGGGAATGGGAGTAGGCGGACTAATGTTGCCTCTTCATGCGCACGCGCATGCGCAACTTAACGCGCAACCGCCACAGCCGCCACAGCATACGCAGCCGCCGATTCAGGTTCGATTATATCAAATAACTTTGTTTCATTTAGTATCATATCGAAATTTAACGCTCGGAGACAAAGATAATTCATTACCGTGAAAAAAACTTACATAGAAATATAGATTTTTGACTTTTAATATTCTAAAAGATTCTAGTCAAAGTCAAAGTCAAAGTCAAATCATTTATTTCAATTAGACCATCTAAAATGGCACTTTTGAACGTCAAAAAAAAATATATATATATAAAGAAGATTCTAGTTGCCCCTTCCAAAAGGTAGTTTCGTGTGGAGAAGAATGGGCAAGAAACTCCACACTTACTCTTTTAAAATAGGTTTACAATATTTTGTTACATTTGTTAAATAATTATATGTGAAGACAATGTACTCTTAGAATAAACTACTATACTAAAAAAGTTAGTATACATGTTCCTCACATATTTACAAATATCGAAACCGTAGAATATTAACATTAAAGTGTAATAAAAATATTAAAAAACACAACAAAACAGTGTGTGAGAAACAAAAAAAAAATAATTACATTTGTAGCATTTATAAATTTAAAAAAAAATAATAATAATAATAACAAAAATATGTTACAGCAAAAAGTCAGCAACCAATTTGATTTTGTCTAGGACAGTACATTTTTTGTTGCGAATGTCCAAATAAAGGCAGTTAAATTATAAATAAATAACAATGATTAAATTTGTGTCTAAAGTCAGCGTGCTCCATTTAGTAGTAGGACTTCTTTCTCCGCAATTAGACTCCTAATTGGTCCGTTGTGCGTAGCGTGCTCCATTTATTTTCTTAATAAAGTATGTTCAACGAAACTCACATATTTCAAACTTTGACAGTTACAACAGCAGCAGCAACAATCTGAAGTGACCGGCGCTGACGATGCAATGGAACTGGACACGGAAGATCACCTCGATCAGACGGATAACCACTTGGACGCCACGCCTTCGAACATGCTGCCGGATCAGGTAATAGATCAAATGGAAAAATAAGTATCAGCGCCTGCGCCGTTACACTAACAATATTTTATTTTAACTTCAAGAAAAGAGCGTACAAATTCCAAAAAGGCCGGCAACGCACTTGCGAGCCCTCTGGCATTGAGAGTGTCCCATGGGCGGGAGTAACAGTTAACATCATATGAGCCTCCTATAAAAAAACCTGATATTTTGGGATTTTATATCTAAGGCAGCGTCCTAATTGGGAGCGATCGTACGATGGCGCGATGCGTTTTTCATCTCACGATCAAAGTGGTCGTGCGATGACCTAACAGGTGTCCTAATAGATCGCGCGATGTCATCGTCCGCGCCCCTCGCGCATCGACGCATCGCGTAGTAACCGATTAGGACACTCAAAAGAGATCTGTTGCTTTGATTACATGATCGCACGATCAAACGCATCGTACCATCGTTATTAAAGCATTTCATGTGCTCGCACTTGCGAGGCAAATAGGACACTCTGATGAAATCTGTATGTTTGAACTCATCGCACGATGAGAACGCATCGCGCCATCGTACGATCGCTCCCAATTAGGACGACGCCTCATGATACAAGTTTGAGATGGGTTCTATGTTGTCGTTTCAACCTTTCGATGTCCACTGCTGAACATAGGCCTATCGTTAAATTTCTAGTTCGACCGGTTCCCCAATGCTCTGCATTTAACGCTTTCCCTCCACCCTCACCTGGTCATCTGTCCGCTAGTTAGAGGCCGTGCATCGCTACGCCGACTGGTCTTCGGTCCCCATTCCAGGGACTTGCCATGGTTTTTGCCATCGGCCATTAGTTCCTTGCGCAATGTCCCATAGCCATTATGATTTAAATTTACTTTCATTTACACGTTAACAAAAAAATTTAATTTATATGTGATCGTAGGGGTTACAGTCATTATACGTTTTATTTTAATAAAAGTACCGTATAGGACTTGGCATACGAAAACAAACTAAATTTATTTACAAATATAGTAAGAATATCGCCTCAAAGCAATAGAGCTTCATTTCTTGTGAAGCGGACAGTGAAAAAAAGTGAGATCGTATAATTGTTTATATGAGTTAATAACACTTCTAACCAACGCAAATACTTATAAAGTAACGCTTATGACACATACTTTAAAAATAAATAACATTCTAATTGAATTCCGATTTTTTTTTCTAAATTTAGAATATCTAATCGGATATTTTTTTAATATCAAGCTTTGCTATTCGTAGAGTTTTTCTTTTCACTTTCTAATTAGAAACAAAAAATTGAAATCCAAAACCGGAAGTAAAAATTTCAAGAGTTTTTCAAAAACTTTGACCAATTTCTTTTACATTCTATTTAATCCAACTTACCTTAAAGTATATTTTAAGTACATATTCTAGTTTCATAGCGGGATGGTTACTAAGAAGATAGGTGAATGACTGTACATTGTACATGCATGTCGCACTGTGAAATTCCCCATTAATTAAATCGTTTTTCAAACTATTCAAAGTAATGCTTAAAATGGTATGTACTCAATACGATGTAATCATTTTTGGCTAAGTTCTGGAGAAGTCCGTTCTAATTATTTTTATCCTATACACTGTTATTAAATATTTTAAAGTTCTTCAAAGTATTATCATTGAATAGACGTTGCCCCATCCCTTCGATCGCCTGGAAACAAAAAAATTAGCTTTAGTAAGAGAATTATCAGTATAGGTTCAATATTTCCAAAATTTTTACAACAAAACATGAGCTAATATGATATGTGATACTATCGTGTCAATAACATGGTGACTATTAATACATAGACAAATATTCTAACTATAGACTGCCTATATTTTATTTTAAAACATATAACTCTTACCCTTTTCTTAAGAGCATTTTCTTATCTTCATCAGTTACAAGCGCTCATGTCTAAGCCGCCACCAGCATTTAATAGCTTTGAACCGCCTCCTGGCTTCAATCCGGAAGGCTTTGATGCGAGTCAACCACCCCCCGACGATAAAAGAGATGAAGAGAGACGTGATCGGGACAGACGAGATCGGGATAGAGATAGAGACAGACGTGGAGACAGAGATAGGTAGAGTTTACAATTTATTTGTGTATGATATTAATTTATTTTTTTCACAAACTCAGGACTTTTACAGACTTGATCTATTTCCAACATTGTGGAGATTTAAGTTTCATTTCTTTCCAACAAATAAATAATAACTCATACTATGTAACAGGAGAGATGGAAGAGATGTGAGAGAACGAGACAGGCGAGATAGAAGGGAAGGTGATAGAAGAGGAGATGGGCGGGACAGAGAAGGGTATGTTTGATAAAACTTTTAATAAAATTTTATATTGTACCCGAGTTTTGACAAACCCGTGTGGTCTTTGCTTCAAATTGTATCTGTTTTCTTGTTCTTCTCATAGGCATGTTGTAGGTGATCAGCCTTTAGTGTCTGACAAACACCGTCGACTTTAGATTTGCTAGTTTTTCCACCATGTTCCCTTTCAGCGTATCAGCAAGTATAATGAAAATGGATAGAGAAATCCATGAATATACAGCCTAGAATCATAGCACGATCAGGGTAGAAAATTCCAGCGATTTACTTGCGTAAAATATGCATATGTGTGTCCTAACCCACACTACAACTCTTTATCTGGTTTTTAACCCCAGATAGATTAGATTTTTGTATATATTAACAATTTTCAAATAATAATAATAAAGTAATTTCATCAATTCTATTTTATATCTATCACACACTAAAAATTAATATACTGAGTCGGTTGTACTAATAATATAAATTTAATATGAATAAGAAAAAGACAGGAAAATCAAAAATTACAAAACGTCACCAAATGTCAACATTGGATTAGGTGTTGTTATTTTCTATTAGTCTTCACTTCCGGTACATTATTATTTCTATAGTTAACTAGCAAACTCGGCTAACTCCGATTTGCCACCGGCTTCGTTTTATGTAACATTTCATTTGGTGATCCCGCTTTTCTGTTGAAATTTTTCCTGAATTTTCTTTGCTATAAACCTCACGGAGCCCGAGACCTTTCCAACGAATGCAAAACCGTGGAAATCGGTTCGTGCGTTCTGGAGTTATAGCGTCAGGAAGGAAAACCCGACTTGTTTTTATATAGTAGATAATGAAACGATAATTACTACAATTCCAACTTGAATAATAATACAAAATGTTTGTATAGTAACAGGGAACGTGATGATCGTCGAGATAGAGATCGTGATAGAGGAAGAGAGAGAAGAGATCGAGACCGCGACAGGGATAGAGAAAGGGACCGATTCAATAACCGAGAAAACAACACGTAAGTTCAATGTTACCAAACTTTAGTCCCCTTTTTCAAATTATATTTCAATTTCCTTTTTTAGTTACATATTTTCTTTTGTTATTTCAATTTGAAATACATTATTTACTGCCATAACTCATTCTTACTCAAGCGCTTTGTGTATTTTAGCTGCTTTTCAATAGATAAGTCGGACGAACGTCAAATTAAAATCTAATTTCAAGGCTGTCCATTTTATACGTATAAAGTTTGACATATTTTCAGTGTTTAAGGCAAGGTGAACGAATTAGAATTTGGACCTAAGAATAGATATTTAATTGTTCATGTGAATTAATGTTTGTTTACGTAAATATTGTTTTCCGGTGGGAAGTAGGAAATTTGATGCATGTAATGCATTTCAATGTAATGAGGGTATTTTTGTATGTTCGAAACATGTCTTTATATTTTAATTGCTATCTTGAGTACCCCTGATAATTTATCTTGGGACTTATACGTCTATATATTAATCAGAGTGTATAATTACAGTTCTGTATAATATAGTGCGTTTTTGCTATTTTTTTACTATATTTTTATTACCATATGGTAATGGTGATGATATCATCACTGAATAATTATTATCTAGTTACGCACAACGCAGATACTCTCTAGTGTGGGGACTAGAGATAGATGAATTTTGTCACAACCTATTTGTCATGAATTTAAAGTTTTCATTATTATATTTTTATTTTTCGTTATTATATATATAGTATTAAGAAGTTTTATGTTAAACATTTAGGATTGAAAAGAACATTACAAATATCGTTATTGCATCTTATCTAGGCAATCCTGTATTGGTATGAGGCTAGTTTACTAATGATAATGGTTATATTTAGTGAAAGAATTCGAGACAAATCACCGCGCAACGATCAAAATGAGAAAACTCTTCAAGAGCGTTTATGGGAGATGGCCAATGGGAAACCGGATAAGGGAGACGAGAGAAACATGGATGAACAAGGAGATGAATCGGCCCAGTCTGATATTCCTCCATTGCCAGACCGACCAGAAAACCACCAGCCTGATAAGGGTAAGAATTAAATTATTATATTTTTAGGTCTTTAAGATCCATTTATTAATTTGCGCGATATTAACTTAGCGGGAAAAATATTTAATAATATACATTTTAGTTGAATCATTTTCAGTAAACAAGTATTTTTTTTTTAAACTGAATTTGGTGTATATCTAAGCTAAAACTAGGTTCTAGCGTTTTGCGTACACAAGGGATGTATTATGCATGTATTCGCATTTGTTCCAACAAATTCCTTTCCTAACTAGGTAATTATAAGAATTTGAAAGGAGAATTTCAGGCGTAAAACTATAATTTTAAAAGTTTGAATCAAAAAATCCAGAATATATTTAAATATTTCGACGTGCGACTTGAAGTGGACTGTAAACACAACGCCTAAACAATGAAAAGGTGTCCTTCCGTCGAATAATTGCAAAATTGTCTTTATGGTAGTTCTGGAGACTACAAAAAAACCTGTTTTTCTATTTCTTTTCTATCTTTTCGTACAAATTTTTTTTTGTATTTTATTTCACACCTAAGTCCATTGAAAGCAGTGAAGGCCTAATGGCTAGAGCGTGCGCCTCAACCCAGAGATGAGTTCGAATCACGGCTGTGCACTATAATAGACTTTATACCCAAAATTGACGGCGTGTGTCAGGCATACCTGACACTAAAATTACCTGAAATAATTGATCACGAAACAGATACAGAAATTTCAAGTTTTTAAAACCTATTTTGCTATTTTATTTATATTCTTGGCGAACACATGAGTAGGAATTGTATTAAATATTTCAGGAAGCGAATCTACAGAGGATAATGAAGGCGGTTGGACGCAGGTGCCACCTCCAAGACAAATGGCGCCGGGTTTCCGTGCTGGTGAGTCATAAATACTATTTCATAATGACTTATTTATTTTATTTATTTAATCACAAAAATACATACTATCCTTACAGTACTAACGAATTTTGTGGATGGAGAGGGTTTGTCCAACGTTACGATGCGGGGCGGGGATTGGATTACGCGTTATTGTTAATATTATTTTCGACTTTCCAGTACTTTACACTGGGGGGGGGGGCCTTAATAATCTCCAAAATTGCGTGACGTAATACTTGAACGCTCGCTAAGCCAATACTACAATATCGAATACATATTAAATATAATAAAATATACAATATTTATAATACATAGGATATACAATATCGTTACTGTTAACTCACTCTGCGATCATATTATAAAGATGTCGATAGTCTCAGAGAGCATTCGGTAGGCGCAACGTCTTTGTTAACGAGGTTTTGTACACGATCTGTGTGTCTGTTCTATTAGTGGTACAAACTTATTGGATGAAAAGATAATTTCATTTTTTTGTTGATATAGTTGAAAGCATATGTATGATATACAAATACCTTTTAGTAAAACTATGTGAAAACAGTTATATTTTTCTTTCTTGGATTTTACACTGTATTATTACTATAGATCAGCAATAAGCGGGGGGCTGTTATTATTTCTTAATTTTATGTGCACTTCCTTTACTATAATTTAATACTATAATAGTTTTAGAATGTAATTAATGTAACTTTGCAAATGATAAAGAAATATAAGCAAATTTACTTTGCAGAACTAAGAATGAGGGGCCCTCCGCTCAGACCACCCAATAGAGGTACGACTATAATTCCTGAATAAAGCTGTTTAGATTAAATACTTTAATTAATAATTATACACTAATAAGCACGAATGTACAAGTAAATACACGGCTATACATTAATATTTGCAAAACCATGACCTTTACTTTGTTAAATTTCAGGATCGTGGATGGAACAAGGACCTGGTGGTCCAGGAGGGCCGGGGCCGTTCGGTCCAAGGTTTAGTATGGGACCACCGTTTAACAGGCCGCCTTTCGAAGGACCGGGTCCTATGTTTGAGAGACCACCCTTCAACCGAATGTCATTTGATAATAGGCCGCCCTTTGATGGGCCACGACCACCTTTTGACGGTATGAGACCACCGTTTGATGGGCCCAGGCCTCCATTTGACGGGCCGAGGCCGCCGTTTGACGGGCCCAGACCTCCATTTGATGGCCCGAGACCTCACTTTGATGCTCCTAAATCACGTCCTCCATTCGATGGACCGAGACCCCATGGACCCCGGCCCCCCTTCGATGGCCCCAGGCCGCCCTTCGATGGTCCCAGACCACCCTACGATGGTCCCAGACCACCCTTCGATGGCCCCAGGCCGCCTTTCGATGGCCCCAGGCCGCCCTTCGATGGCCCTAGGCCTCCCTTTGATGGACCGAGGCCTCACTTTGATGGTTCTGGACCCAGACCTCCTTTTAGCGGGTCTCGACCGCCGTTTGACGGTCCTCGCCCGACATTCGATGGGCACCGGCAATACGATGGCTTCGACGGAGAAAGGCCGTTTGATGGCCCACCTGAGTATAGAAATAGAAGATTCGATGACAGAGAACAGTTTGATAGAAATTGGAACAGGGAAAGGGACAGAGAATGGGATAGAGATAGAAGAAATGAGTGGGACGACAGAAGGCGTGATAGAAGAAGTGGAGGAAACGTAGAACACGAAGACAGGTTCAGAAATGACAGGAGAAGGAGTAACGACGACAGAGGGCGGCCGCGTGATGAGAAATCCAAAGAAGACAAACCATCGAAAGATGATAAATCAACTAAAGAGGATAGATCATCTAGAAGAGATAAAGATAGAAAATCTAGATGGGGAGCAGCTGAGGAGACAAGTCAACCAATTGAAGAACAAAGTACAAATGATCAAATAGATAATCAAAATGAAAGTGTCGTTGAAACTAGTCTAAGTGAGCACGTGGCCGATAATAACATCGATAACAAATTAGAAGAAGTAAATGAAAATAATGTTATTAATGAAGAGAGTAGTTTAGAAAATAACGCGTCCGAACCTTTTAACTCCGAGGTTCTTGATTCGCAAGAGTCGCACGGTGATCGTAGCAATGACGAATATGATAATAAGGAAGACAGTTGTGATGCAAACAATGAAATTAATGAAGATGAAAAGGAAAGTAATGTTGCACCGAGTCTTTACGATGCAAGTGATGATGTTCAACCTGCTTTTTCAGTTGCAAAAGAAGAAAACCAAGTTCAAAACGATCGAGAAGCCATATCAGAAAATAATGATCATGAAACCATATCAGAACAAAACGACAATAGTGATGATATCATTAATGAAAAATGTGTTCAAGAGATCAAAGCAAATGAACCATTGGAGAAACCTGAAACGAAAGAATGTAAAGGGGGAAATGATTGACGTCGGCGAATAAAGTTCGGGTATTTCCAGTGGAATTGATTCGGGTTACGCGAACGGGCGCACAGCCCTTACGAAACACAGTTACGCAGTGTTGCCAGGTCTTTGTTAGTTTCTGTGTCCGGACTAGATTCGATAACTTTGTGACAAAGTTTTACTATTTTTATTTATTTAAAATTTGTATTTTGTTAATTTGATGAGTTGATTGTCATAAAATGACAATATTTTTGTAGATCTGGCGGCACTGGTCAGCTGCAAATAGATTTTAACGCAGATTTATAACGCCAAAGATAATTTTATACAATATACGATTGAAATAAAAAGAGTGCCTTATTGGTGTTTTGTTTCTGCGGCGACGAAGAGGAACCCGCCTGGGCGCTCAAGTCGAGTGACCCGGGCCAGGTACGGTTGCTATGTTGATATTATTGTCTTGCGCACGTTGACAACACTTTCACAGCGATAGAATATTAAGTAAAATTTTAAGAAAAAAAATGTTGTCGACGAGCGTAAAATGTTTTTTAAATTGTGTTGGAGTGACGCATGTCAACTTTTATATAAAATAATCCATTCCGACATAATTATATCACAAGCAATGTGTGCAAAGGCCTCGACGACGCTCGTGTTACCCGAATCAACACTGGATTAGAAGAACTCTACTCGAAGAAATTATGGATTTCCCAAAGTTAATTGTATAATAAACAATTATAATTAGTGTATATCGACGTAACTCACGTCTTATTAGTTTTTTTTGTATCTTAATCTATATAGGCTTGTCCTATAATTTATAGAATGTTTAGACTACTATTTAATATAATTATGATCAATTTCGTTTCATAATATGGTGAGGGTAGAAGGTTTATTTTTTATTGCATGTCTTAGACACTTACAAATTTAATTCTATCTATAAGCTGGTACAATTATTTGAATATAAAACATAAATTGTTCACTTAATGTAAAATATAGTTATGATAAATTTATATAGCGGGCTTCTTTATTCGATTATAATAATAATTGTAAGTTAACGGATGACGGTGTAGTTGGACATTTAATGCATGCTTATAAATGTTTGTCAATTTGTGCTTAAATAAAAAAAATGTATAAAATTCCATCGAGATCTTTTTTTAAAGGAAGTGGTAACAAACTGCCTCGCCGAAGTGTCATTTGCACACATTGTTATTTTATTCCAGCAGATTAGTTCCTTGCAGCAATTTCGCATCTCGAGATTAAGATTTGTGCATTTTGAATATGTGCAATGCAGCCCTACGAGTGACAAACAGCAGACATTCACTGATTATTCTTCTCAACAGTTTTTAGGTTCATGCAAAGCATTTTTCTGTTAATTATTATTGTTAAGGCAAAGTAAAACTTAATTTTTGCTTGTAGTTAAACGTGCTTTTAATTACTCTGATTATCTTCGTATCGATACATGTACCCTTATTCTTATGAACATTCTCATCTATGTTAACAGGAAAGCTTTGTCTGTTCCTTATCTTTCCTTATAAACTTAAAAACTACTCAACCGATTTAAAAAACTTCTGTTTAATTAAAAAAAATCTATTGACAAATACCTAAATCAATAATGTATGTACTGATTGATTCCTTCATCACTAAATAGTATAAAACAGTCGCATTCTCTGTCCCTATGTATTCTGAAATATTTAAAACTACGCAACGGATTTTGATGCGGTTTTTTTAAAAGAATAATTGAAGAGGAAGGTTTATATGTATAATAACATCCATTAAATATGAATGGCGACATATTGTTATTTTTTAGGTTTCTAATGCGATGTCGTAAATCGTAAATAATTACATTTTTTCCGCTTATATTGCGAACCCTTCGAGATTTATCAAAATAATGTACTAAGTATTGTACACATTGAAAAGGTCTACAGACAACTCTGCGATGGTATATGTCTACCTCTTATGGATATCCCACAATAACATATTTTGTCATTTACTTTTTACGACAAATAATCGCGGGTCGCAAGTAATAAATAAAATGATTATCAATGAATAGGTAGGTAGGGTCTATAGAAAATACAAAAATACGTGAAGAAAATGGGTTGATTTAACTATTTACGATTTATTTATTTTTTATTATGTATTGAAAAATTTATTCCGAATATTTCTGCATTAGCGGAGTTGTGAACAAACCAATAATAATGTTTTTACCGTCACTAGATGAAAAGGCAAGGCCATAATAAATAATTAATAATATATTATCTTTGGTTGAAAAAAGTGTATTTAATATGGTAGCTTCATACATTTATTTATTTGAACTTTCTATCACTACAGCAACTTAACAGTAATTCGATAGAAAATAATTAAAAATTCTATGCGCATTTTTACATAAGAATATATTTTTTAAGACTTCGAAAAGTAAAATGTGAATTTAACTGTAGGTACTTCCAAATATATAATTTGTCACTCTTGTATCAGTGATGCCATAATTAAAAAGAATCCGGCAATTCAATAGGAGTACATTTCTTTCTCATCAATTTATTACATAGCCAATATCATGCTGCAAACGCAAACAATCTTTCACGCTACAAATAGGGAGTGACGAATTCAAATCATTTGTGAACTAAGTAGACACCTAGCATCATCTACTACCCCGGGCAGGTAATTTATCATTATTAAAAATTCTAATGGCCCCAAAGTACCGCTGTTTTACATCAGACCAGCCTTGCGATTCTGATTCTTAAAATATTTTATAACCACTTAATAGTCATGTTACGTTATGTTAATTAAGATCAACGTACGACAGGTAAAGCAACGGAAATCTACTGAGCTCTGCTTGAACTACTGTCCTGAAAGATACAAGAAAGGAGAAGGGAATTTACAGACTGCCTTCATCTCATATAGAAGAAAAGTTCAGTAATTCTAGACATAGGTACATGATATGTCCCTTTGTAGACGACAAACAATTAGACGCTATGGGAAAGTATAGTAAAGATAAAGGCATTTGTCGTCTTTATTAGCACAATAAAATAAAGCACTGGTGTATCCGATTAAACAGAGAATTTTTTTATTGTAGTACGTCAAGCAATTATATGTATACATATTATATATTACAGGTTTATATACCTACTACCACTATGTTACTATGCTATGCTCTGCTATGCCATGCTATTAAAATTATGTAATTTTTTTCAAATCATAAGACCCTGCATTTGTCAGATTTATTTTGTACTTGATTTTGTAGGCTCTATACGATGACGTCAAAATAATCCTCAAATACCACGAATGAATCAAACGCGCTAAATAATTTGTGTAGATTAAGTAATAAATCAAGGAAAATAAAAATTCCTTATTTGAATTTTAATGCTAGGTAACCTAGTTTTTTGCTAAACGCATTTTACTTCAAACCTTTTAACTTTTTTGGGATTTCCTTTTTAATTTTGATTTCCTGTATTTTTAAACTAGGTTAACGAAATTGGGGGTTTTCGGCGTAACGCCGAATTTACTTTAGTTATTAGTAAATTTATAGTTTGAAGTACGAGGGTATAATCAAATTGTTATTCGTATATCATCGACCAAAATAAAATTCTTGCAAAACTTTATTTATTTACTTATTAAAAATTAAAACAAATGTGACAGTGGTACATATGATATTTAAGAATGCTTGGAAAACATATTAACGGACCGGTCATATAATTCATACATTAGGAAATACAGAAAACTTATATTCCTTCACTATTCGGATGTATCACTTGACCTATTCTCAGTTAATCAGAACTCAGTTTGAGAAATAGCGTATCAGCCTCCGTCAAGCCGAGCCTAATGAACTTAATCTAATTGAAGAGGTCAATTCCTATCTGTATAGGAAGTCAAACTTTGACTCCTTGAAAGCCTTTGGGAGGTATGACAGATAAGTCTAAATACTGTTTAGATTAATATTTAATATATATAATATATATTTAATTTATGATTTTGAAAAGGAAGGATTCACATTTAATGTAATTTTTAAACATTATTTGGTAACATTTCGATATATTCATAATTTTAAGATAAGGTCTTTAAAGAAAATATTCAAATAGATGCATCTTGGTAGGCCACCTTCGCCGATCTTTACTGCTGCTTGCCAATATATAAATGCTGCAAGAGTATATCTGGGTTGGCTGTCAGACGGCATGTTGACCTTTCCATCGGTTCTTCTAGGTTTCAGTAATGAATATCCTAAGCCACACGGGAAATAAATCAATTTATGTTATTTCTCATAAAAAATATAATTTGATTGCTAAAAAATGTGGAACCGTAAAGATACTGGCAATTTATTTATTATCATCTATAATCAATTTGTTTACTCCATTTTGTAGCAAGTAAACCAATATCATAAACTGGGTCCTGTTAAAGTATAAAACTATCCTAGAAGAAAAGTCTCTGCTATTTATCCGGCTTATGGCTACTCGCTGAATGATTGTGGTCGGAGGTCGGTGTCCCTTTCGCGATGCCCACTAAAATTATAGCCACTATTTATCATGTCCAGTATGCAAATGCCGAGAAAACCGCGTTTTATGGAATAGGATACCTACTTTATATTATCTTTTTAAATCGCTTTCATTTATTTTAAACACAATACGCATACGGATGCTTATAGTAAAGGAATGAACTGAAGTTTTGTCTTAAATTATTCCACTTCAATTCCAGCTAACCTAATATTAATTCAATGAAACAGACAGAGAATGGCGCTACAACCCCTAATGGATCTTGGGCCTTAGATTGCATCTTCGCGTTTTTTAGACCATTTTTATTTTCTAGGAAATTAGTAGGTCATCGGCATCGATGAAATGCAATCGATTTTTGGGTTTGAGGAATGCGAGTTTCCTCACGATGTTTAACTGTAGAAGTGGAAATTGCGTACATATAAAAATAAATTCCATTGGTGCACAGCAGAGTGAAGTTTGCACTTAAGCTACTAGGCCAACACTGCTCTTGTCTATTTCATTGATCATTTTCGTTATAGGAAAGTAGTCTTCCATGCTTGAGATAGTTTGGGTTTAAGACATGCCGGTTTTGTCACAATGCTTCGAGCAAGTATCATAACCTGCAATACATTATTGAATCCATTAGAAGACGTCGACGAAGACTACGTGCACTATAACACAATATTGAGATTAGAACGTTCAGACCTTAACTAACAAAAGCAACAATATTTTACAGCACTGATGTCAGGAGAAACTTCCAGGAACCTTATTGTTTTTAAGTCGGGAAACGTACGAAAAATAACCACCGAAGCTACAAGTTTTCCTTTACATTAATTTAACTCATATTTATTTGAGTGTTATTGATATCAGTTAATATAATCGCATTAAATCAAGTCGATGAGTGATGAGTTTTATGCGAGACTCGTATAAATTAAATTTCACCCACATCAAATCAATTGACTGAAACCCTTTTAGTAAAATTTAAAATTCATCTAGTAGTAGGCCTCAGATTGCATCCGTTTCTTTGATAATTTTTATTTCATAGACAAGTAGTTGATCTGCCTTTTCTTCACCGTACGAGCGATAATTAAATGCGTACATGGACAGAAAGTCTATTGGAGCACAGTTGGGGATCGAACCTACGTCGTCAGGGATGAGAGTCGCACGCTTAAGCCACTCGGCCAACACTTCTCTTCATGTTAGTATTAAAGATCTTTATTAAAAAACCGAAAAAATAATTGTACCTATCCTGATAACAAACAAACATAATATTTTGTTTGGTATACGTAAAGTGTAAGAAAATTTAACATGAGTGAAGAAGCCAAGTAAGTTCTTTCATAAGAAAATATAGAATAAAATATGACTAAACCGGAGGCCCTATAATTTCTCCTAAAATGTGTTTGCGGTTCAGAATACTTTTATGTCGTAAAACAAAAGAAGCTAATAAATCTCAAAGCCTGTGTGGAACTGAAAAGACAGTGATTATTCATTTCCAAGGTCACATAATTTTTCCTTCCGCTTTTTAATAATAAACGTAATATTGAGTTTGAAAAAAAGACGAATAATTTCAAACAATTTATTCTAAAGATATTCGCGTCGCCTTGCAAACGCGACACTTAGCCCGCCAGACGAATGTTTGGAGCTGTGCGAGTGAGTAGTTCTTCTTGTATCCGTGGACCTTCCAGATCGTATAGATTTTAGGGACCTTACTTCATCCTTGCCCTCTTCTGCTAGTGCTTCAGAACTGTCATTTGTTTTTGGTGGTCGCTTCACAGGTTTTATATCTCCACTAAATTTTAGCGCGAACTTTAACTCTTCTATTAATTCGTATTTAAATGTGGTCTGTAATTTAAATGTAAGTTAACAAGATTGTACTCACAATTTCGACGTAGTTGACACAAAATGTAGCCAATTTTCCATAATTCAGTGTGTTGTGTAGTTAAATAATCCAGTAAGCAAGAAAAAATAATGGTTTTAATTTTATTATTCCCCGCAACGGGATATACGGTTTTGAGTATTTTTACACAACACATATTCTAAGTATTGAAAAAGGGGATCCTGAAGTGCATTTTTACCATAAATTTTTAACTTAATCAAGGTACATTGTACATCCTTTGTAAAGTATTAAATCTTTTGGTGGTAAAATAATAGGTAAGGTAGGTAGGTGGTCATCACCTCCTTGAAGTGTTTAACAATATATTGTATTCCGAACTCACGTTATATTTAACTGTTCGTTTGAATACACCCCAAAGCATATCCAAAATTGATATTAGTAGGCCAATACAGCAACCAACCCCTAACACCACGAAAGCTCCTAACATGTTCTTCATTCCTAGTTGCTTTTGCGCCTCATCTTGCTTCTCCTAGAACATCAAAAGCATTAAAATTTCTATGTTATTTTTAGATTTTCCAATAGAGTTCGTTTTCAAATAATATTAATCTTTAGTTTGTTAAACCGTGTTGATGAAATGATTCACGATTTTAATCTTCTATCTTACCGCCTCTTTGGCTTAGAAGTATCTAGGGACATTCTGCGGTCTACCTGATTTATATTAACTGTACTGTATTAACATAAATAAACAAAAAATAATTGTTTTATTCATATTACATCAATCATTCTTTAGATAACAACTAACACGACATTAAAAAATCAGAAGTTTTTTTATAAAAGAACGACTAAAAAACCTTTGTATAACAATTTGCCTATACTTTTTATATGACAAATAGTAGAATTATATTATTTCTCGCCAATTACCTGTCCATGAGTATACTTACTGGGTGAATGAACGCAATTTATTGTACGCTATTATAATAAAATATGCAATACGCAGCTTGAACTAGTAAGGAAAGTAGGTAACCATTTTGAGAAGAATCTTTTATTTTAAAATATGAATGCAGTAAATGCAAAATAATCTTAATCTTTATAATGTAAAACATTAATTCAACGGCGAAATAAGAACTGCAATAATTCTGTGAATAAGTCTATATACCTAAAGATGAAAGTCATGAAAAACAAATTATCCCGTTTGAAGTTACAACTGAATCAGCTTCACGCAATTAGAATTTGCAACGTCAGTTTTCCATAATTGTCTGTCTCACATCCGGTATGCTAATTCCGTTATGTCATAATTGCTACGGACGCATTTCTAGCACATGGTACGATTTACGACACATGTAATAGTTATTCGTGCAATTGATTAAGATTTTTTTTACTAATATACAGCCTCTTCAGTGACGTATGCCCTAAGGCCGACGTAGAATAGTAGAATCTCCTCTACCATAAATCGGGGAGATCTTATACGTGAACTAAAGCTTTTACAAAAGTTTTTTTTAGTAACAGCTTTAGTTATATCATAGGGCCTAATAACAAATAAGTCGAGTATGTTCGGCATCAATAGTTAAATAAAAAATAAAATAAAATATGTTTATTTTGGAACATAAGATACATGTATCACTTATTCCACGTCATTAAATTTGAAGGCATCCCTACTCATCGGCAAAGAAGACAGAGGGTGTAGGCCGAGAGAAAAAGCCGGCGTAAAAAACTCTCGGTACTCTTTTAAAACAGCAAATCATCAAACAACACTTATTTAAAACAAATATCGCAAATTAATTAGAAGTAGCCTGTCTAGCACTAGTCCCAGGCCATTTTATCAACTAGATAATCGTTGACTTTATAGTAAGCCTTTTTACACAGCTTTTCTTTAACACATTTCTTAAATTTTTTGAAAGGCAGTGATAAAAGAGCCTCTGGGATTTTATTAAAGAAGAGTATCCCTTTCCCCAAAAAAGTATTACTAACTTTAGATAGTCTAGTACGGGGAAATTGCAGCCTGCGTTTGTTCCGTGTATTAACATTGTGCGTATGTTCTATTCTAGTAAACTTATCACTATTTTTGTATACATACATAATATTTTCATAAATATATTGCGAGGGAAAGGTAAGTATATTAATTTCCTTGAATTTATCTCTAAGAGATTCCCTACATTTTAAATTATTGCACGAATAGCCCTCTTCTGCAGGATGAATATAGTTTCGACATCAGCAGCATGACCCCATAATAATAAGCCATAAGTCATTAAGCTATGAAAGTAACTAAAATAAACAAGTCTAGCTGTATCGACATCAGTTAGTGAGCGAATTTTTTTAACCGCGTAGGCTGCAGAACTAAGTCTCTTCGCCAATCCGTTAATATGAGGGGACCACTGAAGTTTTGAATCCATGGTGATTCAGAGAAATACAGTTGTATCATCCAGCTTAAGTAGACATCCAGATTAAGTTAACAGTTTTAAAGTGTGTTAAGCAATTCATACCGCGATTATCAGATGGGTTGGATTGAGATCGTAATTTAGAAATTGTTATTTTCGTAAAAAAAGGTAAAGTAAAGATAAAGTGGTCTGGAGACCAAGGATCACCCAATAGAGCAAACTTACTCCACATCTGCCTCCGCCTCTCTTTTCTTTCCACCAGAGATCTTTTAGCTTCTGTATCTCTCCAGCTTCCTTCAATTGTATTAAAGCGTCATTAATGTAAAATCTGTACGGTGATCCTGGAAATTAAATTGTCTTCTGAGAACAAAAACTAAATAATAATCCAAAAATATATAAAACATAATTTGTAAAGGCATGTTGTTCAAAATATACATTTCTTACATGAAACACATAGGAGAAAATACATGATTACTAAAAAACACGACAAGAACAATACCTACTTGTCCGTTCGAAAATAATTCAAATTCTTAAAAAAATTTGCGATTTCTTACGCAGCTAAAAAATGTTTTAAAATGGTTGTACAAATAAAAAAATATTATTATTATTATATATTTTGTTTTCATTGGCTTTGTTATATTCCTACCTAATCGCTATTTACGAGTTAACATATTTTGCTAATCGCCTAGGGATTAGTGGGCAGAGATTCAGCGGGCTACTCGATTGGATTTGGTTAGCGCTGCGCCTGATTCGTAAGTTCTCATATCATTATCACAGATTGTTTGATTGTCAATTTAATATGAATGATGGTTGAGAGCATAATTAAAATAAAAATAAAAAATGATTTTTAAACGATTTTCTTCTATAATTACCAAAAACTTTCTTACCTTTCTTCATACCAATTGCATAGCTTTTCGAATCAAGTAATCCTCCAACTTGTAATAAGTCACAGTGCCTCTCCTTCGTGTATTCGATTGATGTGGATTCCATGAAAAATGCATATGTTGAATTTTCGACTCTAAAAAGTAGATAGAAAAATAAGAACTATCTTATTTTCAAACACTAGACTAAGACAGCTTTAATTACGCAACTAACGTCTTCGTTGACAGATTTTGCGTGAAATAATTAAACGAAAAAACATCAAGATTTTTTAGAACTTAGTATACACATTCTTTAGAATTTATAAAAGGTGTTTATGGATTTATAAATAGTCAACATACAGTTCCACTCCTACATCGTTGTCCACGACCAGCCATCCCTTAGAGTGCATCTTTTGAAACATTTTTGAATAGATTGGATTTGTAGACTCCTGAAGAATAATAAACTAATTAATATTTCAGGACATTAATCTATGCGTATAGCTTATAATATAAAATAAACCACAGGCACTAAAATAGGTCAAAATGCATCATTTTTATTAATAAACAAGTAAGTGATCATTTTTCTGCCAGACACGTCGTAAATTTTTGCATTTGAGACATGTTGGACTGTTAGATCCATAAAGTGCATTGGTGCATGGCCTGGGATTGAACCTGCGAACTCAAAGATGACACGCTGGCACAACTAGACCAACACTGCTTCGAATGCGTATAACTATTATATATTATAGTATATAAAAAAAATAGAATGTGTTTAATTTGTATAATAAACTATCTTAATATATCTGATGCATTACAAACGTGTAAATTTGCATCCTGACAGTAAAATCTAAAATAACCCTTATAATTAATAATTTCTGTCAGAATTGTCTAACATGTCAGAAAAATGAAAAGATCAAGAGGTAACGCGGGTACCGCCGGCCAGCTGGCACCGACACACCCATGAATATCATGAGTAAATTTACGGAGTAAGTCGCCAGTTTAAGCAAGGGAGAGTGTCAATTCTCCCCTTTACTAAAAAGGGGAAAATTGACACTCTCCTTCTGCCTAGCATCTCGATCATAGATCTGTCTGATCCCGTGCCAATAGGCTACTATGGTAGGTCCTATGTATTAAAAAACAAAAACTTTCTGTCATATCGATAATAGTCAACTATTTCATACCAAAACGATACTTATATTGTTCTGACCTTAAAGAAATCCTTAGTAGATCCTTTTTTCTTACAACCATAAGCTATGGACTTATGATTATACAACTCCTCAACAGTTTGGAAGGGAAGAACGTTCTTCTCTACAGTGAGGAAAGCTACTAGAGTCCCCACATATGACGCTACAATAACCATCGTGAAGAACCACCAAGCACTCGTTATAATACGCGGGGCCAACGCACTGGAAATTACAATGTTATATTCTTTTTACGATTAAGTTAATAATTATAGTAGAGCCTTTTTTATTTCCATATTAGTTCAAATGTTGTTAGTATTTACTTATAGCTAAATGTTACTAGTGATATGTTAGTCGCCTGTGGATACGCCTCTTTGGTGAATGCCTCCTTCAACAGTTTCCAGAAGTCTCTATCTATGCCAATAGTCTGCCAGTATTTTCCTGCAATTTCTATCAAGTCATCAGCCCAGCTTCTTTTTGGCCTGCCCACCATTCTTTTCCCGGGTGGTACCTTTCATTGTCTTGTCTTTATTATCCATCTGTTGACTAGGTATGATCAGCCATGATCATAATCAGCCAACATGACCATTGAGTAAACATTTAAAATTATTACATATTAAAAATATATCAGTCTAACCATGGCTCCGTGAGCATACGTCATGTATCCTAATCGACTAAAAGTAACCATCTTAAACTTATAATTATTAATTAATTGACACACACCTTTAGTACTCTTAAATACTGAACACATTTTTGTGAAACGTGACAATAACATCAACATAACATAACAACAACAGTCAATTAAGTTTCATTGTCCATCAGTTTTTCAAATATCGGTACGAATTAAGTATACCTAGATACTTATTGATAATTATAACGTGAGTAAATATTTCTATCGAAACCTATTTAAAAAAAATCCAATGTAATTTTTAAAAATGAATACAAACTAAAAATATAAAGCCCATAGGATACGCAAACTTTCAGTTTTTGCTTTCCTGTAACAATCGGTTTGGCAGGGATAATATATGGGTAAATCCATACTTGTTTTCATCGAATTGTTTAATAACAAAACTTTATGCTAATATATGCCAGTAAGCGATATATCTATCACGACGATATAGAACCATATCTATATTTTTATAATATATTCGCTAAACTCAAGAATGAAAGGATTAAATACTTATCATTTATTATACACACGTCCGTCAATTATTCGTCAAAATATCACATACAAAAACTACAACTTTGTTTTTGTACTTACATGGGTGCAATTTCCGATCCCTGCTGCATAACAGACCCAATGATAAGCCACACAGAGTTGGCAAGGCTGAACTGATTGCTCAGTTCTTCTGGCTGCTCCTCACATGGTACCGGGTTCTGCCACTCTTTCTGAGAAATTCGCCCGACGAATATCATAATTACTCCTAGCGCTGATTGCACCAGCACCATGTAGTACCATACCTAAAAGGGGCTTTTGATATTATTATATAAATATACGCGAAAGGTTTCTGTAATCGTAGAATAAAACGTAAACGTGTTTTTCTTAAATTAGTTAAAGGAATACTTTCAGTGACAATAATAAGGTAAATTATAGGTGACACAGTCACGTACATAAATTGTTTTTTTCTTCCTAATGCTGCTCACGTGAATGTGGCTTAGCTGTTTATGGTTCCAGCATGTGTCCCCTGAGCTCTAAATAAAAAAAAATGTGAGCCGTCACGGGACGCCTGGCAGATGTGAAACATCGACATTATTTTGTAAAAGTAATATGGAGAAAAGAACAGATTGTGATAGGAACTAAATATGTCATAATGATAAAATTTCATTATAAAATAATTATAAATTTTTTCCAGATAACGATGACTACTTATTGAAAAAACATTTATTTTCATTACATACAAAAATTTACGAATTTATTTCAAATCGTGACTACTTAATTTGTTTAATCAGTGACTTCGAAATACACACACCGTACACACTACTGCATATAGACTGTATATATATATGTACCATCATACAGCGTGGCGTCGCCACGGCATGCGTCGCCACGGCATGCGTCGCCACGGCATGCGTCGCCACGGCATGCGTCGCCACGGCATGCGTCGCCACGCCAGAAATCGGTTTTACGTATAACCAGCGGCGTAAGTCTAGCGCTGACCGTTATTGCGCAGAAGTAAAAAATAAGGTACCTGAGGGGGGCTAGCGGAATGAAGAGCGTCGATTGGCTCTCCAGTCGCATTTTGTCCCCCGCGCGACAGTACACATGCGCAGCAATCCCCTCCACGTATCGGCCAGCGCTAGACTTACGTGCCGCTGGTTATACGGCTATAGATGTTTCACATCAAATCAGGCAAATAAATATAGTATAGCCAAAGAGATTTTATTACAAGTTCATACATAGTATAATGCGAAAAGACTTTTTCCCCAACCTAAAATGTATACCTTAGTATAGCGTGACGACCCGTCGCCACGGCAAGCGTCGCCACGCCAACAATTCGGTTTACAAGTGAGCCTATAGATGTTTCACATCAAAAAAGTTGTGGCGTAACAATAGGGTGGCAGGGTGCCAGCCCTGCCACCCTATTGTTACGCCAAATGCCACGGGCCTCATCTCCGACCCAAAAGGGTCGCCTGCCAGATATTATGTTCTATGCATGAATGTGAAGTCTCCAATACGCATTGGGCTAGCGTGGGGACTACAGACCATTCCCTCTCGCCTAAGAGAGGAGGCCTATGGCCATTAGTAGGACATATATAACGTGTATACGTAATTAAGTACGCTGAAAATCTCGAAGTTTATTAAAACTAAACTGTACAACGTGACGATTTTTACTGATAGAGCCCCATCAAAAGTAGATTTGCCACGGGCCCCAGATGGTGTACCCCACTGCTTCCTACTGTGAAATGCCGGCATCCACACAAGCCATAGGACCTTTTATAACAGTAGTTAAGTCATAAAATAAGTGTTTACCTCTTTTGAGAAGACGGCCATGAACGAAAACATTTCTGGAGGTTGTTTACTTGGCTCCTTGTACAGAATTCCGATTCCAAGAGACATGAATGGAATCGAGAAATCTATACCTTTTTGCCGTTCTGCTGTCATCGTAAAGTCACAAATTGCAAATTCCGCTTTCTGAAATAATTTGAACGAAGTTTTCCCGTGGAATTGCTTTATTAAATCCTCTTAGAAGATTAATATAATTAACAAAATTATGTGCGAAATTTAATTTGCGTAAAATTGTTATGTTTTTATATTGCTCTATATATTATTAGACAATTATTATCTTAGCAAGCTTATTCTACCTACTTCTGCGGGTTCTCAGTGTCATATACACTATTTGACAAAAGCAACTACCTATAGTAAATAAGCTTTAAAAAGTTATCATGTTAGCTTGAACAGCACCATAGATCAGAACCGCCTTTATTACTTACATCTTCTATCAGCTTCAGAACCATTCCACTCCATTTTTGAGTATCCTCATCCAAACTTCCGTAGTCTCCTTCTACTTCGAATTCATAGTTAAATCCTAATATGTCTGCTATTTTATCGATTAAATCGATGGTGAAACCTTCATAGCGATCGTTCCCTTCAAGCTTCATTATTGACTCCTTTATGTATCCGTACGGTGGTGTCTGTCAATAATTTTAAATACGATTTACGCATAGATTTTGATATAAAGATAGGGACTCACAGTATAAGGACATCGGTAAGTAGCGATCTATAAGTATAATCGAATAGTTGATGTATTATAATATTTTTTAAATGGAAATTTTGACAAGAACTTTACATATGGAAAAGTGCAAAGACCATTAATATAAGGGGTTATTATTTGATTTTGATTTTGGGGCGTCAATCTCTCATGGCAACAATCCGTCTCTCCTTTAATGCTACAGGAATGTTTCTACGAGCGTATTTTTACGAATGCTAACACTAAAACATAATTAATGTTAAATATAATTTTTAGAAAAGTCAGCAAACATTGCAAACAGTAAATAAAAATAATGTTGAACTTGTGATGACCCGATTTTCAACTTGTGATGGTAAAGATTCACAATTATAACAGTATCGGTTCAAAATAGTGTAACGTACCGTAGAAATAAGAACTTTAAATGTTTTATTTCTCATAATTGTTTCCTCTGCAATTTCCGGATTCGGTACCAATGGTCTACTCATCCTTAATTGATTATTTTCCCATGTAGCTATCTGAAAGAGTACATAAGACTACAAAGAGTCGATTCTAGTTACGTATTTCAGGTGGTTCAGCCTAAACTGTCGAATCCCAGTTAACAACTGTAATTAACCAATTTTGTAATCGTTTTTAACAAACGAATACAGACCTTAAATTCAATATTATTATTTAAAATTAGCTTCTATATTAACTGATTTTGACGTAATACGAAGTTATTTTCGTATGAAAAAGCCTAACATAATTTAACATACCGTCTGATTGCCTGCTGGTGTTAACTCTAATATGTCAAATATCACGTTGTTTCTTTGTCCGAAGCCATCAAATATAAGTGGCCCTGTAAGCCCATTTACTTTAGCCTGGATAAAATAAAATAAAACAAATTAATCGTGTGACGTATCTTTCCTCATCCGAAAACTCTCAATGAGGTATCTTTATTTGCTGAGAATCGAAACCAGTCCCTTATCAATTCAAGCAAGGTTCAAATCAACAGAATTTTCCAGATTCTGTCTGTAAAAACCAACCTATTTAGTCACCATTCATTTGAATTATTCCCGAATACAACAGAATGAATGCTACTTACTCTGAACTTGATATATTCGTTATTGGGGTAAATTGAAAAAAAAGTGTTGTTTAACATCTATCGGGTACTTAATCTTGTCTACTTAAATAAATAAATAAAGGACCTCCAAGTGTTAAAATTGTGTTACTACAACGCTACGGCGTATAAAACTTTATTCATGACAGAAATATGATTTTTTTTTTATAGAATAGGAGGCAAACGGGCAGGAGGCTCACCTGATGTTAAGTGATACCGCCGCCCATGGACACTCTCAATGTCAGAGGGCTCGCGAGTGCGTTGCCGGCCTTTCAAGAAGTGGTACGCTCTTATCTTGAAGGACCCTAAGTCGAATTGGTTCGGAAATACTTCAGTGGGCAGCTGGTTCCACAAAGTGGTGGTGCGCGGCAAATTGTGACAAAATTCATCTATCGCTAGTGCCCACATTAGGGAGCCCCTGTCTTGTGGGTATCTAGAATACAATAATGCCGTGGTAACTGGAGCATGTTTAAAAAAACTTATTTAGGAAAAAAGTCATAGTGTTACAACTAATCAAACACAAGTCGTATAAGATATAAAGTATGCGTGAATGTATGGGTGTATGGCGCTATAAGCGTGCGCTGTGTCTGTGTTAGTTTTTTGAACTTCAGAGTCGTGCCAAAATAATTTATTATGAAGACGACAACTTATTTGTGTAACACGCATGAAATACAACTTATTCTATTATTATCTAAAAAAGGTATTAAGATTTGAATCTCATCTCACCGTCTTCATAAAATCCATCAAAGTCGACCCATACACCCATGAATCATATGAATCACAATTCAAACTCTCAGCTTCGATGTGACGTTGCACTTCGTTCTGACGAAGGTAGTTCACTTTCGACCACGCATTAGCGAATATCCATACAGCATCATGGATGAGCATCGCTTTTGTTTTAATAACAGATTCAGTGTTACCGGTTTCTTCGTTGTACTCCGCTGTAAAGTCCCATAGCTTTTCGTTCTTTAAACTAATTAGGCGGAAACCTGTGGGTATAAATATATGGTTGTGTTACGTATCTCTTTTTAGTAAGGAAAACTTAGACCAAATAAATAATTTAAGGTAAAAAAGAGATCGAGGACAATTTATACTAATAATATTAATTTTGAGATTAGATTTTAGGTATTTTTTTCTAGGATGTCATGAATTCATTTTTATTAAAGTTTAATCTATGCCTACATATACGTATATTAAGACACAAATTGCATGGTACGGAAAAGTCGAAATAATAATAATAATAAACTCGTAATTTGCAATGAAAATGGTACATTAGATGGTTGAGTTATAGAGAACTACACAATCAGATTGCTAATGAGAAGTAATTAAAAACTAACCCGTTTTATAAAACACTGTGCCTTTAAAACTCTAATCAACCACCTCATTGTATACAATATACATCTTTCTTATAATAGGTAAAGAATAAAAACATGATCAAGAAATGTGACTGAGTTTTTGTGGCTTAGGCATGAGGCAAACGATATCAATATACTCGTAGTTCATACTTTTATGTTCAAAATGTACTTTAACGTCCAGTCCTACCTTCGATTTCTGGCGATGAAATCGGCCCTATTGGGAACTGAGCGCGCTTCATTTTAATAATTTTATTGTTTCAATTAAATGGACTGCATAAACCACTGAGCCATGTCAAGTTTATTAAGCGAGATGTAGATATGAATAAAACATACAAGCTTTGGGTTCATACATCAGTCGATGGCATGACTCAATGCGTCTGAAACCGTTAAAGTATTTTCCAAGACACTTTAAATGCGAGTTTTCACTTTTGTACATGAAGTTAAAATAATAAAACTTGTTTACGAATAACAATTCGAGAATAAAGAACTACATCAAAGAACACACAGCAATGTCTGTTATATATTTGGGGGATGCTTTAGACAAATATGGTTTAACGTTGTGACCGTAAAAATCTTAAAATTGTTTTTATGTAAATAACATGGGCAAACGGGCAGGAGGTTCACCTGATGTTAAAAAATACCATGGACGCATTGCCAGAAGGCTCCCAAGTGCGGTGCCGCCCTTTTACGAATTATATGCTCTTTTCTTGAAGGCCAATTGACCAACGAAATTGTACCAATTTCGCGGCAATATATGTCGTTAATATGATAACATTCCAATTTTCTTTGATAACAAGGTGTCTCAAAAGAAAGATCATATTTAGTTACAAAAAAAAGTAAGTCGTGTATCAAAAGTGTTTATTCATTATTGAAGTACAAATTTTGGGAATTTATTTCTTAAAAATAATACCGTCCAAATGTAGGCCCTCGCGTTCGCAGCACTCATTTAATCGAACAATAAAATTACTTAAGACACCGACGTTATAATTTAACGATTGCATTCGTTAAATAAATTTTATGTAAAACTTTTATTGCAATTAATGTACTTGTTTTCGTTTCAAATGAGACGGGAAATTTATTTTTTTCCAATGAGAAGAGAAAACTTACCTGTCATATTAACTCCTCCATATCTGTATCTTGTCAAGTCTAAAGAGAATAGATCGGGTGATAGAAATATGTATGAATGTTCGTCTGCCATCAACCCCACTTGCTGTGCTTGTCGTAGCACTAGTTCTAATTTCTCGGAAGAGCAATCCACCACAAAGTTCGTATATCCAGAATGTTTTGCATTTATTAGAACTTTTCTGTTAAATGTCTTAATTTTTAATTCTTATCTAGTTGTAAATAGAAGACCATATTGGTAAAATGCGATATAGTATGTTGAAGAGAGAGAGAGTGACACACAAAGACGAGTGTTGGATTAGACGCTCCAGTCTCTTTCCTAAGGTCGTTGGTTCGAACCCCGGCTGTGCACCGGCTATCCCAGCATTTAAGGCTCGGTCGTATGATGGAGAAAACCATCGAGTCCACTCGATGAATGACATGCCTTAAATCCCATAAGTCGCCGTTTATCAAGTACAGAAGGCTTAGCGCCTACTTTCTTTCTTTTAGAAAAAAACAAATGATCACGAAGCAGAAATCTGATGCCGAGATCATTATTAAAACAGTGCAATAGATAGATAATGATAATTTAATTAGTAATTACACACCCTCACGTACATACCCCCACTTTAACACCATCACACAACACATCCGAATTAGGTATTACTTTGTTAAATATATTTAATAATTTATATTGAATTTTCCTTTCGTAAATGTTTGAACCTTTGTATATATTGTGTTTATTTTTTTAGTGTAATTGGAGGCAAACGGGCTGGAGGCTTATCTGATATTAAGTGATACCTCCGTCTATGGACACTGCCAGAAGGTAATGTGAGTGTCAATGGACGGCTTGCATGACCTGTTGAGTTGAATACGGTCAAGCGGAAGGCGTTGGTACTGGGGAGCTCCCGCCCAGAGGTGTGAACTCTACAGATACAAGCCGTGGCCTGGAGTGAAGTATCGTCTCGCCTTGCTGAGCACATCAAGCTTTTTAGAAGCTAATTTAGCCTTCCCTTTCAAATGACCACGAAACTGAACGTCATTCAATATATCAGTATTCCAATAGCTAGTAAGGCTTCAAGGAGAGTATCTTTAAAGAGAGGAGTACCGACAAAGGGAGTTTTTTTCTATCTTCAGTATAATTATTTTTGAAGTTATACTTCTTTAGGCGCGTTATGAAAAATTTATGAAAGTGAAATTTTACGATGCGCGCGCACCGTGACACAAAATTAACAGAATGAAGTTGCCCACGGAAGATGCTACGGCATTGGACATAATTTAAAAACAACATTCGAATAATAATAGAATTTATGTTACACTTAATGTAAGAGAATAATAATAAATATTTATTTATTTAATTTTTCAAATGTAAACTGAACTTTATTGACTATAATGACTCCTTTTCCAGTCTTTGATTATTTAATTGTAATTAATTACTTGCATGCAATCAAAAACTATTTTTAATAATGCCAAAGAAGTATAACTTCTTACGCGCGTACATAATTTATAAGTACACGCACCCTTTTTTTGTTATACATATATAATTTATGTTAGTTGTAGGATTTCGAAATAAGTTTTTGCATGTCCTCTTCCTTTTGTCTGTTTCCATCAAATTATACTCACGCTGGGATAAAGAAAGACAGATCATCGCTTTAGTTTAGTTTAGTTTTAAACTGTACGATTAAATTGATTTAATTTTCAATCTTCATATAATAAAAGAAAAAGAAATATATATAGTGATTAAACTGTATAAGGCAGTTGAATAATAAATATATTCTGGCTTACCGATAGTTGTCGCCGCTTAGCTCCCGCACTGCCACTAAATCTAGTTCAATAGGATTGCCAAGCTTCAGTAAATCCTGCACCTTTATAATACTGTGCCCTTTCTCGTATAGTATCGTAAAATTGTTCCAGTTCTTCACTGTTACTAGTTGTTCGACAACCTGTTAAGTAATTTTAACCACTGAAATTTCTTTATCGTCTTTCGTTGCACTGTCAAAAGGAAACTTAAATATAGAAAGCGATCTCTTCAAGGCAACACTAGTAAGAGAATATAATAGTGTGAAACTTAGGTAAGTGTCTCAAGAACATGAGTAACGATAACTTTAATATAAATTGTAATACTAATAAAGGAGCGATATTCTTTGTGACCTAAGCTATCAGACTTTCTTGTTGCAGACTAAAATGATAAGACACGCCTAAGCAAAATATTGCTAATTTTATGCCTAAATAACTATCGATTATTATTGGAGCAGTGTCGGCTAGTGGCTTCAGCGTGCGGTTCTCATCCCTGAGGTCGTAGGTTGATCCCCAAATTGGCTGTGCACAAATGGTCTTTCTTTCTATGTGCGCATTAAACATTCGCTCGAACGGTGAAGGAAAACATCGTGAGGAAACCGACATGTCTTGGACCCAAAAAGTCGACGGCGCGTGTCAGGCACTGGAGGCTGATCACCTACTTATTATTAGATTTAAAAATGATCATGAAACAGATTTAGAAATCTGAGGCCCGGATCTACAGAGGTTGTAGCGCCACTGTTTTTTTTTATTTTTTTAAGTATCGATCAAAATAAATATTGTATTGACATCAGTTGCGTCTTGTAGAAGCATTTAAATACGTTACAATAAATATTGTATTCAATTAGGAACCCGCCCTAGTGGACATCGTACAACTATCAACCGGCGGGCGTGTGTTTCAGTTAGCTTTTTAATTCGATGTATCCGTTACTCTGATCAAATAAAGACGTTTAAACATCCCTAGTGCCCTGGCAAGCCAAGGTTAGACTAGTGTCGAGGCAGCAATGTTAGGGTATTACAAGACAAACACGACTTTCAATAATGATCTAAGAGAAAGATATGCGTATTTACTATTTATATTACTCGCACGGAATGCATCGTCAAGAAACAGGCACTTAAAATCAATGTGCTACAAACAAACAATATCATGACAGACACAAATCTCCTTATGTGAATTCAGCTAGCCAATTGTAGTTATATAGGCATTTTATTAATAATAAAATACTAGACATAGTACTTATTCTGTTAGATTCCTAAGGTTAAGTTTGTCCTAATTAGAGACCTTTCTTTAATATGAGCATTTATTAGGAGAATACACATTGATCGTTTTAAGGTTTCACTTCTATATGTTGCTATAGTAACTAAGGGTAAATAATATGTTCAGGTTAAGTGATATAGCTTGATATTCTTACCATATTAAAGGCAATAGGACTAGGATACAAATTGATTAAAGACCAGTTTTTAGTATACAGGTCATTGTGTTGAAGTACTATTAGAGGTAGTTCCAGCACATCGCAAATCGCCTGTACGTGCTCAGTTGCCAGACCTCCAGTGCCGTCTATGAAACCTATAACGCCTTCCTGTAATTTTTAAAAGCTAATCAGACCAGTACCGTGTAGGAATACTATAATATAAATATTGTTTATTTATCAAAGATGATATACGTTCAGTAATTGGATTTTAAAATTCAAATATACATGTTTCACACTTATGGAATCTTTGACACAAGAATGTAAGCGCGTGCTCCTATTGCACCATGCCTACTGCTGATAGAGGACGAATCTTTTTTATTTTTTTTTAATATTAATTAACTATTAATTAATTAAGATGTCATGGGGAACATGGTTTAAACGTTGCAGCTCCTTACAAACATTTTGTAAAACAAAAAAACATGGCGATTAAAAAGAGCGGCGGAGAGTTTTGTGCCAGTTCTTCTCGTCCGTTCTACGCCCTTGATGTGAGAACTAGCAGTAAATGTAAAATTAGAAGCATTTAATATGTATTTCTTTATTGACGTTCATAAGTGTACATTGTTACCTACATGAATAAATCATTTTGAATTTGTATTTGAATTTTATACGGAAACCTTACTACTCTACTCTCTACTACTACTTTTAGGTGATAATATACTCCGCTGGTGCAGTGATCTATAGTGAGTCTAGCCTTCGAGAACAAAGAACACCAACAGATAAAAAATACCAATAAATCAATGGTAAAATCCAAGTATTGGTATTAAAAATTTACAAAAATCTTTACTTGACGATGCCGTAAACTATAGATGAATTGTGGATATTGGTTTAGTAATCAAATTTCACTACAACATCAGAGTCATAAATTTCACAAATAAGATTTTATATATCAGATACAAACTTAAATAGGATACATATTTTAGCAGGAGTTGGAGGCTAAAGTACTATCTTTGCACAACGCGCGCGGCTTATTCCGGTGCTCAAACTCGTAAAATATTTTATCTGTATTTGCATTACCTGTGCCAGCGTACACACTTGCTCACTTATCTCCAGAATAGCTCCACGTCTGGATACTTGTACTATCTCCGCTGTGAAGTTATACTTCTCTGCACTTACTTTTAGCGCCGTCTTCGAATCATCATCATCGGTATAGAATATTCCACCTAAAAGCAACTTAAAATGTCACATTACAATGTAGTTTGAAAGTCATATGAATAAAAATTTAAAATATCTACATAATGTATTTAACTAGTTAATATCAATAGAACTTGTTAATCCTATTTAAAAATAAATAAATATCTCTTATACAATTATTATTGTGATTACGCACATAAACCCGCGCAGATATATAGCGCAAACATTAATATTCAACAAAGTAGGTGAATAATATGGAAACGAGTTTCAGAGGTATCCTAATTTAACATTATATTAAAAAAGTAAAGTAAAAAGGATATGATTCGTATAGACATGATTCATTGGACATGTTCGTATAGTATATCTTTCTCTTTCCATTCATGATTTAATTATGCACCAGAGATTTAGACCAAAAAGGATATACTATTTTGCATAAATTTCATTCAGCATGTTATTTTTATCTTCTTCTTCTTCTATCTAAAGACAATCCCTGATTTAAATTTACTATTTTAATTTTTACGTGATACCGGACGAAGATACATACCAATAATGGGCTCTGTAAGTACACATCTCGTAAAAATAAACACTAACAACACTTTCACCGGCCACATTGTATCACTTATTTACCTAATATCATGTTAATTACCATTTAATAAAAACGTAATAAACGAGGATCTCAGACGGCGTATGCGTAATGTTTAGATTTGCGTTCGTCTAGCGAGCCGCGACACGCCGCATCCAAAATAATCCGTTCTAAATTTAGTTCCAGTTTAACTCAACGACACACTTACGCAGTCACCAATATTTGGAATATCTTAAATCAGATCTAATTTTAATTATTATAATCGGTACACAAAAAATGTTAGTTGGTTAACTCTAACTAACCACTATTCAATCAACTCTTAAAGAGTTGATATAGAAGAGGTTGTTAAGTCAAGTTTTTTTTCATAATGAAATGCGTTACGCATACCCTCCTGCGGCACGACTGCTTCTTGGTGGAGGGTTATGTGGGAGTAGCTGCTGTGCATACTAACTAAAACCCCACGGAGCCACCAGCAATCGCCCGAGGCAGGACTCGGTAACAGCGTAGCCTTGTCCGCATCCGCTACGCGATCAGCCGTTGAAATCACGGTCCCTTATGGCCATGAATGATGTGAAATGGACCTTGGCACAGCAAGGGCCATACACACTTCGGCAAAGTTGTCCTGATTTGTAGAGCTGGGGGAGGACGGTTGCTTGCAAGGATGCGTCAGCATCCCTTCTTTAGGACGCATGAAGTGTCTGCATGCCCAGGATAACACAACGCGTTCTACGGTGGAACGGTGGTTACTTCAAATTCTATGCTAATAACCCTTTACTCGCATGGGTGATTATGTAGACACGGTTGGCCTGGCTTCAATTCGACATAAAACAATATTTTTTTCAGGTTGGTAGTTACAAATTAATGAAATAGAGACGAATAGGCAAACGAAGCAAATCTAATTACTAGAACTAAATAAAACCTTTTTGGCGCTTACTTAATTTTGTTATATCAAAAACTTTGGTATTGAATTTTTCTTGAAGATTTTTATAATTAATTAATAAATTGAAAATAAGCAAAGAAATAATCTTAATTGGTTTATACTAACCAAAAAATTACCTAAAAAGGTTTTAAATATTTTTCATATCTTTTTGAACAAACTAATGTTAATATTACTGTATTTATTTATTTATAAATTAATCAGCATAATTAATTATAAATTTTCGGTAACTTGTAGAAATTGACCATCCATTTGTACTAATATTAACGCTAAGATTTCTTGATTATATATTTTATCGCGTAGAGTTATCGTTGTAGTTAAACTGTCACAACGCGGAATACTAATATTCTTCATACAAATTTTAGCCGATGCTAACGTTTAATACTTTGTCGCACATGGTAGAGACTAGAGCTACTGGTATAGTACAGTGCGCATCGTAAAAGCAATTAGTTTTAATCTCTAAGTGTGGCAGTAGGTTGCGTGCACCGTACTCTGAATGCACAACATTAAAGACTATCCAAGGAGCCACTTGGCTTCGGTGATTACCGTTCAGTAACTTTCTTTTAATCTGTCGTCAACGTTTTCAAAAGGTATTTAAAATGTGGTTACGAATTTCATGCTTAGTAAGTACGTGAGACAGAAAAATGTATAGAAATATTTCTATCATCTAGGATACTTATTAGCGGTCCGCAGAAATTCACGTTAATGGACGAATGCTTATCATATATTGTCTACATCAAGTGAGCCTCCTGACTCGTTTGCCTCCTGTAACATAAAAAAAAACAAAAGGCATGTCATGGAACAACGTATCATTCAACTCGTACTCATAATCGTTCCATAAATAACAAACTCAATAGAATAGCTATAAAGTGATACTTTATTCTAAGTATCACCTTTTTTATTTGTATAATTATTATTAGCTTTTTCTCCAAGCTTTCAAAACGCAGGAGACATAACTTAGTCAAGCATATTTTAATATCCTACACATTTTATTCCTACTATTATACCACTTTCATGATTAGTTGGTCGAAAAATGTGTCTACCGCTGGGGCATACCCCACGGAAGACTTGGTTTAACGTCTTAAAAGCACAATATTATACAGTCGTTAAGACTATTTCTAGACGAGAAACAAAACAGTTACAAATATCGTTTTGCGGATCGCCGACCGTCTAGTTCATAAAAAAGAAATAAATTGCAAAGTGATAAAAAGTGTTTATATGGACAGCTTAAATAACTCTTAACTGTGCAGTTTATTGGATATCTGCATTTATTTTGGAATCCCAAATCGATAAAACATATAACTCATGCGTCAAACTTTCCGATTCGAAAATGATCACGTAAACTGTTGGAAAACAGTTTGTAACTGCGTTTTGAAGACAAATAAACTTTAACGCTGATTAGTCACCCGTCATTGTACTTTAGTAGTCTGGATTCGAATCTGTGAAAAATATGTGTTCGTTTAATTTTGTTCGCCACAATGCTTTTTGACGAGTTTTACATTACAGCACTTATGTTGTAATGTAAAACTCGTGTTAGCTTATTATTTGACTTATCAAACATTGTTAGCTAACACAATTATGTCTCTTATAATTGAGTGATTAAATTGAATATTTTTTCTATATTTACATCAATGGGATTATAATATATTGTACAGAGCTAGTGAATACATATAGGAATTGAAAAACGGCAAATGCGATCTTTTTTTTTCAAATACACACACGTTATAGTATAGACTGTAACGTATTTAAAGAATAGAGGGTCTGTTGATATCTCGATTAAGCCAACGGGAAAAATATGATACCCTACTTCTGGAAAGTAACATTTAAATAGAAAAACCAATTTTCTTTTGCTCACTAATACAAATATTCCGTAAATGATAACCTAATTCTATAGATAAACAACTTCAGAAATCTTATTTTATAAACGTAAAGCTTCGTCTGTGTAAATGATAAACGTAGTCCTATTCATAATCCGTCACCAACAAATACTTAAAACTTAGCGAAATGTATGAGTAACGTTGTTAGAATAATAATAATAAACATTATCTGTATTGTAACTTGGGCTAATTCTGCGTCTGTTTCATAGATCACTTTTCCATATAAGTAAGTGAGTGTGGTGTGAAAGCAGAGAACGTCGGGTTTAATAAGATCTAAGACATGCTGCGTTCTTAGATCATGCGTAGCAGAACTAGTACAGAGTACGATTGATTTTTATATGCAATGCACTTAAATAAATGATATAAATACATGCCTGAAACTGATAACATAATTCCACCCGTATTACCTCGACGTCCGCCGTTCCACAATTGAGCGTTTTTTAAGGCAATTTTTGCCGCGCACCACCACTATGCGGAACCAGCTGCCCACTGAAGTGTTTCAGAACCAATTCGACTTAGGGTCCTTCAAGAAAAGAACGTACCTACTCTTAAAAGGCCGGCAACGCACTCGCGAGCCCTCTGGCATTGAGTGTCTATGGGCGGCGGTATCACTTAACATCCTGCCCGTTTGCCCTTGTTCTATAAAAAAGACGCTCATGGGAGATTATATAACTTGAATGTGCCTTGCCGATAGTGCTTTTGCCCCAAAACTTCCAAAAAATATTATTTACATACCATCTAACTTTGCTTTGAAATATTATTTTTTTAAATTGGTTTGATTTAAGCTTATAAGCTGTTATATACTGAATAAGCTAGAGGCGTCTAGACGACGATGTCTTATTTATTTCCACCTATTACTTGTGTTATTCATTTGTAAATACTTTTCGGACTTTATAGCATAATATACTGATATGTAGTACCAATTAGTACTGAATAAATAGCTTACAAGAGATTTGTACATTCAAGGTTTTGGCTACAACGTTTATTGATCTAACAAAAAGTATGTTAATTTATAGCTTGGAGATTAATATGGCTACTTTTATGTAGGAAACTATACCCGATACAAGTTTATATTTTTTTTTAATATTACTTTACCCTACAAAGTGCCAATTAAGCTTTATATGTACTCTGGCAACCCGAAGCATCATAAACGCTTCAAAGACATCCAATTTCGTCTAGTTTTTCGAGATTGGCAATTGTTTGCTTTTGTCGTCCTTTATTAAGCAATTTAATCACATTCTTTTAATATTTCAATGTCTGCTTTAAAGAATTTTTTAATACTTTTTAAAGTAATTTGCAAATAATAATATTAATCTGAAACGCGATATCGTGGACTACGTGGATTTCGTTGTTTAATGAAAAAACAGCTGCACTAATTTAGGAGCCATCCATAAAGTACGTCACACGTTAATGGGGAGGGAGGGTATCACCGAAGTGTGACATCGTGTGACAAGGGGCATGGGGGGGTCAATACTTTTGTGACGTCACATGTTAAAATTTTAAATACTAAAACCATTGATATACAAAAAACCCAAGATGCACAGTCTCGAATAAAAGTAACGCTCGAAAGTGTCCCGAAACACTATTTCTGTCTCTTTCTATAAGTTACAAGCATATATTATTGCAAAATCAACCTTACGCGAATTGTTTTAAGTTGTTATTACAACGATTATTTTTAAATACATACATAAATTTAAAAAATGTGTGACGTCACATCAAGAGGGGGGGGGTTATAAAAATGTGACAACCTGTGACAAGGACGAGGCCCCTCCCCTCAAAAGTCCTAATATTCGTGTGACGTACTTTATGAATGGCCCCTTATATGGCCACATTGTATTATTTTTAAGTAGAAGAATTCTATATAAAATATGTTTTAACATCAATTATTAGGTCAATGCTATACGAAAAACTTGAAAAACATTGTTACTCGGTAATACGAAATAAATATGGCATTTATTGATAAAAATATCAGTAATTGATAATAAAAGCCTTAAACATCTTGAAGTCCTTTTAAAACCTATAAAATTCGTGAATAATAGTTTTCGAGACGAGTCGATCCACTTTGATCGTCGTTAAAGTTACGATCAAGAATATAAAGAAATCTCGGAACATAATGAAAGATAATATTTTGTCACAAAATCCAAAAATTTAAAAATACACGTGAATAAATACGGTGCTTTATAATCTGCTTAAATTCAATGATTACTTAAGGTTTCTTTTGATCGGTCATATTTCGTAAAAATATATGTATAACTAACTAGTGTATAAAAATAGAAATTTATTCAGAAATCACTGGTTAGAATTATGAGAAAATGTTAGTTACTTACAGGCCGACCTTCTCTGATCCAGTGAACCATTCACTAGGATGGTGCATGATGAAAATTCGTCACGGAAGATAATGAAGACTACTTGTACGGGCTGGTTGAAGAACCATGCTTTTACTATCTCGCTACGACTGACACATCTGTGGAGCGCAATAAAAGAGCGCGCTATGCCTCGGTAGCTATTTCATTGCAAGAAAGTGAGGGTAGGCATTTAATAATCTACCCACCACGATACTTGCAAGACCGAACGGCATGTTAATGTTAATTTAATTTTCTATTTATTTATATATTCAATAAGATGAAAACACAGTTTTGACTACGTATATGTTCCATTATATGCATATTTTAGTTTGTTTATAAATGGATATAAACTATGGATTGGCCCCATCAAGGAAGTAGCAACGAATATTAGCTAACACGTTGTTACTATAAGTAGGCGTAAAAACGGCATTTTGTTACCAGTTACCTTGTTATACTTTTTGTTTGGTAACCTTTTTAAAAATGTCTTGTGATCAAGTCACACATCAAATGTATATAATATATATAAACCTTAGTTAAATGATACATATGTTTATGTTTTATTTTAATGAATAATGTCTTAGAGTGTCTTAAATTAAGAAAAATAAATGTTAATATGGTAATTCAGGGAATTAATATGTAAGAAGTTATTGTTTATAGGAGAATATTTGACAACTTTTAGTTAGAAACTAACATAGACACAATAGTCTATTAAAAACATATATTGTGAATGTTCTGTACTATGAAGTTGGTTCAAGATGTAATAACAATTTTTCCAAAGATCTATAAAACAGATAATTACCACTTAGTTATAAAAATTCAATTTATAACGTCATTCTGAAGGATTTGAAATAGTTTATTACCCACTCTGTCTGGTCATATCATATCGTTCATAGCATCTTTTCAATTTTTCTTGAATAATTCAACGATAGAGGGAATTTAGATTATATTGCAAATATGACGCGCCTTGTTAGATAAAATTGACACTTTTATATTAAAATGAATTGTTTTCTGAAATGATCAATATTAGTTTGAAAAACTATTAATCTAGTATGAAATTGAATTCACAAGAATCCTATTAATGTAGAGCTATCAATCTTGTATAAAAAATCTGTCTAGATGTATTAGAGTATCCAAATTATATTCGCAGATTCATGCGTTACCTATATGTTACTTTATGGATCAATTTCATCATTCATCCACAAGTATCCATGGTCCGATCTTTATATAAAAAGGCTTCAAGACATCGCAAACAAGTATTTTATCGGGTTCTAAATCGCACGCCTAACCACTAGGCTCTTTACATTATGATATAATATTGTAAACCTAAAGTGTTAAAAGTCCACGTCACGTATTATGTTCTTTATGCCCGCCTTCCACTGCCAGCGGAACGGACCCATTACGGACTCAGCTATACTCGTAACGATGATTTTCATACATGTGCTTTCACCAAAGCGGAGGCGAGCGCAGCGGAGAGAGCGAGTTGAAAGAGTCACATATGAAGTTAGCGAGTTGACCGAGTTTCTCACGGAAATGAAAAGGACCTCAAGTCATAATGGTTCGGAAATACTTCAGTGGGTTGGTTTCACATAGTGGTGGTGTAAAAAATGCCTTAAATAACGCTCAGTTGTGGAACGACGGACGTCAAGGTGATACGGGTGCAATGTCGTATTCTGCCTCGACGTCCGATAATGAAACTCAGCTGCAGGTGTTAATCCGAAAAAAATCTCTTTTTTTGAATATGTTACAGTTGCTTACGTTCGTATTTATCGTGTGAAATCCGCTTATCTACAATGTTGAGTAATAAATTTTGGCACAGCTTTGGTGCGGTTTTCTAATGGATCCGAGGACATGACACTTGACAGCCATAGATAGCCGGTTGCAAATGTAACTGTCCTTGTGACTCCAGTTATATACAAAAGTATTTTGTACAAGCTATATATGTATGCAAAGAAAATTGCCTGTGATTCAGGGAAGCTTAGGGAGGTAAAATACCTTTTTATGTTTCCGATTGGATCTAATGTGAACTGAACTATTTTTTCCTCAAGTAACTGATAACTAATAATAAACAAACAATCTGATTGCAGCGTGTCTTTGGCTCTTAACCTGGCGATTTTAATTTAATTTAATTTTTGCTCTTAAACATTAAAATTTTATAATAAAGACTATCAGATACTTATAAAAATATGTTAAGGATATACACGTGTGAAAATGACATGAGAACTTAAGAAGGCGCAGCACTAGCCAGATCCATGCAGCTTCCTCACAATCGAGAAGCCCGCAATATCGCAGCACACAATTTCCGAGGGGATTCCCGAAGAAGTCGCATGGGTCTGCCAAGTATCCCTGAATATACAATGTAAATACATAAAGCCGCGTTACCACTAGGCAACATTCGGCGCGCGTCATGTTGCACAACATGTTGCCCCACATGTTGAAAGTTAGCGCGCAACTTTTGTTGAACAACGTTGTCTGTCTACGCATCGTCAGTCGTCGACAACATGTCGACAGAGGAACTAGTTTTGATTTCAGCGGCAGTGGTTATAATTTTATCAACGACTGCGCTGTTGTGCAACGTTGCTGAACATGTTGAGCGTCACATGACGTGCGCCAAATGTTGCCTAGTGGAAACGTGGCTTAAATAGCAATTATGTAGGAATATAACAAGGCAAAAGAAAATAATAATAATAACAAATAATAAACACTGTAAGGTTGCTAAAACGACCCAGCGACTTTATTGTAACTAAGGAACATTGGGCCAGGCAAAAATCGCCGAGAACAGAGTATCTTATTTTTGTAATAAGTATTTATTTATTTATTTATTTATTCCTTATTTCCTATTTTTACAGTAACTTAATACTAATACAATAGAAAACTAACTTAAAACATAATATAACCATAACAAGTAAAAACTTTAAAACCTAAACAATTCTATAACTAATTATAAATAATGAAATTCTTGTGAATTCAGCCAGTGTGCAACTAAATATATCCGTCTCACAAGCAATAGTGTTTAGGGTGCGCAAAACACGCGTAAATGGTGCTTCTCTAAGCAAGTTCGTCCGCGCCCGAGGCACTGCCAGCAATTGCGACCGCTTACTCCGCCGAGTGTGGTTATTTGGCA
Organism: Pieris melete; assembly: GCA_963693345.1. NCBI lineage: Eukaryota > Metazoa > Arthropoda > Insecta > Lepidoptera > Pieridae > Pieris > Pieris melete. The sequence continues at coordinate 202,221 of CAVNZK010000096.1, read as the reverse complement.
CACGCAGCCCCAGTCTTTCCAATATTTCCGCATTATATATTTTACCTCTAAGGATCTTAAAAAAATATAGCGTGATAGTAAGGTCCCTCCTTACCTCTAACTTGTTGTATCCAACCATGCCCAAGACAAACAAAGTTGGATACATTATTGGGTAAAATGGGTACACTCCATACAACCTCATGTATATGTATCTCATAAATTTATTTTGGATGCGCTCCACCATTAGAGAATATTTTTTTTCTTGTGGGGCCCAAATCATAGAATTATATTCCAAGTGGCTCCTAACAAGTGTATTATACAATGCCATTACCGCTTTTATATTTGAAAATCCTTTGGCCATACGCAAAATAAACACTAAATTCCTATAAGCTTTTTTACAAATAATTTTTATGTTATCCCGAAAATTTAATTCCACGTTTAAATGAACCCCTAGGTCTTTTATTTCGGCTACTCTTGGAATTGGCTGTTTCTCAATGTTATAATTATAAAGAATCGGTGTCCGTGCTCTGGAAAAAGAAATAACAGCACATTTTGCAGAATTTAGCTGCAGTCGATTTTTCCTGCACCAATTTACTACCCGATCAATATCCTGCTGCAATCGTAGACAATCTTCTTCACTATTAATCGGCCGTGATAATTTAAGATCATCCGCGAACATTAAACATTTTGCCTCTTCTACTACCCCTGGTAGATCATTTACCATTAACAAAAATTCTAAAGGTCCTAAATTGCTCCCCTGCGTCACGCCAGACCAAGTGTAATAGTTCCTAGATTTAATGCCATCATATTCCACATACTGCTCCCTATCTGTCATGTGACTTGCCATAAACCGAATCAATGACGCAGTGAAGCCAACTTTTGCTAATTTCATCAAGAGCACGTCGTTATCGACCGTGTCAAATGCTTTTCGTATATCAAAGTAGGCTGCATCAACTTGTCCTCCACTATCCACAACTGGTATTATGCAAGTCAAGAAGCTTAATAAGTTGCTCGTGGTACTTCTTGCTGCTCGAAATCCATGTTGTGAGTCAGAGAGTTGAGATCCTACCTGATCATGAATGCACTTTTGAAGCGCTGACTCCATTACCTTCGCTGGTGTTGACAAAATCGCCACCGGTCTATGATGGTCTACTTTGTCACTTTGTCTACCTTTAGGTACCGGAACCACTTTGCTAATTTTCCAACGATCTGGGAATGTTGACGCTTTAAGGCTAAGATTGAATATATGGAGAAGGGGTTCCGCCAATACTGCCCGACAGTCTCTAAAGATATACGGAGGTATACCATCAGGCCCCGCGGACTTTTTTGGTTTTAAACGTTGTAAGGCATTCCGTACCTCCTCTAATTGCAACTTATCTACGTGAACCAATGTTCCCCCACTTCCACAATCCGCCTCCGCAATAGCTTTCTTAACGTCAAGCTTGGGCTTTTGCGTAACATACACTGAACTGAAATAATTAGCGAATTCCTCTACCCTCTTATCCATAGTTAACTCTTTTCCGTTACTAACAATACCCCTAGGCTGTCTTTCAGCCCTTTGGCTCTTTACAAATTTCCAAAATGACCTAGGATTTTCTATGACGTTCGTTTCAATAACTTTCCGATACCTATCAAATGCCTTAGCAATCCCTACCTTTACCTCAGCCCTACACAAGCTAAACGCTTGGTAGTCACATTGCAACTTAGTTCTCTTATAACGCTTATGTAGCTTAGCTTTCCATTTTATTTTACGAATAATTTCATCATTATACCATTCCGGATACGCGTGTTTTGAGTGAACATATCCTTTTAGGGTTTCTTTTGGCACACAATCGTCAAAGATAGTATTTAAAATATTATAAAAGTTATCTAGACTCGCATCTAAGTCCGAAGAAAATATACTAGACCAGTCTGCTACTCCTATCCTCGAATACAACATATCGTAATTGGCTTTTTGAAATTTCCATTTCAATGGTCTACCTACCTTATCTACCGCCTTCGTATATTTCACCAGGGACGCCGCCGATCGGGGCCATACACACACTTGAAGCGGTGGATGTTGTTTATCCACTGACACCAGAGGCTGATCAGATACACACACATTTACGCTGCTAACCCCCCCAACCTTGCATAAAACCAGATCCAAAATTCTTTCATTAATATTTTCTACTGAATTGCACTGACTGAATTCACAATAATGTAAAAAATAATCCTCAAAATAATTTCTTACCAAATTAGAACAAGAGTATAAATTGAAATCCCCTAACACTAATACACTACTATATTTGTGGCAATAATCTTCTATTATTTTAAATAATAACAAATATTCATGATCATTACTATTAGGAGGAATATATAAGACACACACAAAAAATAAAAACCTACTTTTTAAAAAAACAGTCGCACAAACAAGTTCAAATGCCCGACACTCGATATATACATCGGTAGGCAATATCACTCGCCTCATCTCTAAACGCGGAGTGGCTATCAAACAGGCTCCACCCTGCTTGCGGCCGAAGTAGGTACATTTGATTCACGAAGCTTTTTGGTTTTAATAAAAGCCGCTTTAGGTATATATAAAATTTTGCTATTTAACATCGTTTTATCCATCTCATGCTTTAAATCACTTTCATTTCTTCTCTTCCTACAGTGTACGATGGAAGGTTCGAAAAGGGATGAGGAAATGGTTGTGAAGACAAATCGCCAAAAGACAAGTCGCGCTCAAATCAGTCGTGAAGCAGTCATTTTATGATTTGGCATTCTGATAAGGAGGAACCTTGTAGCTTATTGTTTATCAGAATGCCAAATCGTAAAATGACTGCTTTACGACTGATTAGAGCGCGACCGCCGGTGTGAAAACCGCCGTGTGAGTTCGAAAAGTGAGTTACGGAATCGCAAAGCTGCATACAAATTTTCAATGCAAGATCTACGAGTACAACACATCACACACATCATTACAACGTGTCGAGTGTTATTACTCTATATAATCACTGTGCAAGAACAATGAAAGCCCATAAATTAAACACTTGATTCGATCAGATGGGCGAATATAGGTCAATTACTTCCGCCACTCGCCACAAAGCTTACACCGACATACGCCGTGTAATCAAAAGCTCAGTTCTATAGTAGGTGTATTAAGAATAAATTTGAAGCTCTTGAGACATAAAAGTTACTTTACGTCAAATTATTTTGTTGTAATTTTATTTGGTAGCAGTTTTTTTACGGTTTCATAACTATCTTCTTAGTAAATATTCTGTAAGTTAATAATAAACAAATACAATTATGAAAACGAGTAAATGAACTATGACAAGACAGGTCCAACTTACGTAAGTGCTTCCTGTTTCTCATTTGGTTACCCATACAAGATTTATTTATACATGTACTGTATTTTAGGTAATGGAGAATTATATATTCCTTTTTTTTTTTTTATTTCGATCGTCCGTTGTTTCTGAAAATAGCTACGTCTCGCATTTCTTTGTTTCTCAAAATGATACAAAATATGATATCGTAATTTACCAAATATTAATGTTAAACATGTTCAATGTTCATGTTGATTATTCCTTAAGTGTTTATAAATTTGGATCAATCAGACATGTGTTTATTGAAACGCTTCTAAATTATTATATACGAAGAAACAGATCCAATTATTATTTTATATATCTGACGATATTATAATATCTTTTCGTAAAAATTAAAAAACATACGTATACTATACGCATTAGGCATGCATATAATTATATATTATATATATACTAAGGTAAACTTTAGTAATTTTAACAATTCCTTGTTGAGACTAATATTGTATATGTATGAAATATGAAGCCAAGTACCTGTCAAATCGTATTAAGTACCGTGTCTGATAGATCGTGTAGGTTCTTAAATAAGATAACATGCAGATTATTTTTGAATACGGCGCGGCGGCTGGGTTTATTGACTAAACCATAATTTTATTTATTTAATAAATGCGGGGTGACTGTTTAAATTTTGAAAAACAGGTAATTAAAACACATATAAAGTAAAAGGACTACACCACACGAAAAATACACCCACGATAATAAAAATACTTTAAGTAAAAAGCATATTGAAGCCATGATCGATAAAAGCTTTAAACAAGTAGTTAAGTTACTGAACGTCACGAGTCATTTAGGCCAACGTAATAGCGGAAACCTACGAACCATTAAAGACATGATTTAATTTAAACCGACCTAAAATCAACTTACTTTCCATCCTCCGCTCAATTTGACAATAATAATCTCACCCGGAATACGGGCCTTACAAGCTCTTTTGAATCGAACAGAAACCACTGCAGTTTTAAGTAGCTCCCTAATTAATTTTTGTATTGGGTGGCAACGTAAAATAATAATATTTTCAAACGACAGCGCGAGTCTTAAAAAATGTATTTTGTTTGTAACATCTTAAAATAAGTGAACTTTTTATCTGTAAGTTTTATGCCTAATTTACATTACAAATGAAAATATTTACATTATTAAATAAACGTTAGAATATAATCCATATTCCAAAATACAAGGAGATGAATTTGACCTTAGTAATTTTCGTAAAGTTTTAGGCTTCAAATTAGGCACACTTACTTGGCCTTTCTACGCTTTAATTACAGTTGAAAATTATTTACACTTTATTCACTTTAAATTACTAGTCTGTCTACAGAGAATTTGCTTAATCATTTACTGTAAAGTAGCGATTATTTTACCAATAAACCAGGTGATGCATATAAATTAAATAAATAAAAACAATGAAATAAATACGACTTAGTTATGAAAAAAATACGAAACGTACATTCAACAGCAATGAGCACTTAAGATAATAATAAAAACATAAAAATATTTGTAGATGGTAATAGCTATTGGTAAGTTAAAACCATCAGTAAATAACTTGATTGTAAATAAACAGCATTACATTTCTTGCTAGCAAAATCACCTTCAAAAAGAAAACTTAAGCTTAATTAAATGCCAACGTAACAACGAAAACCTTTGAGTTTTGACGTTCATTGTTTGCATACAGCCTGCACCCAAACCTCATTTCATGATATTGGCTTGTTTAAACAAGTGCAGCTGTCCGATACTGTACTATCTACAAGTGGCATCTTAATGACATTGCTATTAATGTTAATAAACCGATGGATATACTGCAATTATTAATATCAATTCACAATTTGATAGATTAAATCGAGTAAATAAATTTCTATGTATGGTGCATTTTATTAGACTTTTTGTTATCAGACTTTGATTGCTCTTGAAGCTTAGCTGTAGTGCCGTGCCCCTGCCGAGCAAATAAGCGGCGACAGGTTTTCTCGAAACAGTTCAGACGCTTTTCGACCATTAACTTGTTGTGGAACAAAACAAGCCTGATTAACAAGCAGGCATTGTATAAACACGGTATATTTCAAATTTTATTCAATTTGAACCAGGAGTTCATGGTTTGTAACGAGTGAAAGTGTCTTAATTTTTTCACTCACTCACTTTCTCGTGTATAGTGTATACACGAGAATATATAAAGGAAAAACTAAAATATGCTGCAATTTCTATCCAGTTTTCTAGAGACTTTGTAATCCCATATAAATTTATAGGATTTCATGATTTTTTTGTTAAAAATATCTTCATTAAAAATGCTAATAAATAGCATTAACATTTTCTACTATATGTACCTTCTATTCAGACATTTCATTACTATTATAAATAACGTTAACTTAAAGGCTGTTATAAACTTATTAACAAAGTCTACGGATACCAAAAAAGCCACGAAAAACAAACTCCATTAAGGATATTTGCAAAGGTATAAATGTAATTACTGGGCTACGTGCCAAAATTGTCAATGTTAAAAAACGAAAAGTCAACTATGCTACAGGAAAAATAAATTAAACACCGTATTCAAATATACGCGAAAAAGGAAGTTGAATACGTTTTAATCACTAAAAATACTTTTTTAGTAATTTGAACGTACTTTTTATTTAATAGAGGGCAAACTCAGGAGGCTCATCTGATGTTAAGTGATACTGCCGTCCATAGAAACTCACATTGACAGAGGGCTCGCAAGTGCGTTGCTGGCATTTTAAAAACTGATACGGTCTTGTCTTGAAGACGAAGTCGAATTGGTTCGGAAATACGACTTGCCGCGCGCAAAACTGTGTAATCAATTTTACATTGTTTATTAATAGGGAAACAAGGACTCATGACTGGTAGACAATGAGAAAACCTCACTTATGCGGTGGTGCAGGGAATACCTGAGAGGGTTTTGAGTATATCTCACTCTGTAAGCAGCAGAGTGCCTGGAGTGAGTAGAGTTCCACAATCCATTGTGACAACTTTCGGATGCGTGAATGCACGTTCAGCTTCCAATTTCATTAATTCTTTATAGTATACATTATATAATCCATTATTGTAACCTATGTATATATTTATTTAAACTAAATCAGTCTTATTGCACTATATTAGTTAAAGTAAAATCTGTGGCTTTAGATCACAGCGAAAACAGAATTTGGTAGAAAGAGGCAAATGAGTTATGAGATTTTTTTAAATATCAGCATTCATAAGTTTAGTTTACAATATCAATAAATGAATTTTGATTTGATGTATACCTTTCAGGATATCTTAGAAATTTAATCATAGCATTTAAACGATTACTCCTTTACCATCGAATAAAATTCCTTTACGATTTATCGCTTTATATTTAAATAGTAAAAAAAACCATGCATGAAAACGTTTTAAAGTAAGCAAAGAGGGATCAAACCTTTTATTTATACGTGTCATCGGCAGAGAATGGAGACTTTAGAATAAACATTTATTTTTGATTTTGTACTGAAAGTCCTATTTAGAGTGGACCTAAGAAAGTACTATTGAAAGTATTTATAAACAACTTTAAAAAGGAGCGACATTCAATGTGCCAGAATATTTTTTAAATTCCTAGGTTACTTGAATGAGAACCGACCTGAACACCTAAACTGTGTGACAATCATAAAATGTGACATCACGTTGGAGTTAATAAAATTTTGGTATTCGCTAGTATTGTATATCCAATATTAGAAAAGATGCACCCAACTACCCAATACTCGTATAATAATGGTGCTTTATTTTGGATCACAAGCTGTGCTCATAATATTGGACAGTAATTCAACATTTGAATTCACATAACTGCGGGGCTTCCTACAAATCCATGATCAAAATTGAAAAAACGACATGCTCCCCTGCCAATATCCTGGAATACGCAATTTTGAGCTGTCTACTGCGTATGAAGCTTTGAATTTTGATCCAGTAATCCGCGAACTATTAGATACACAGAACCAAAAATGTTCATTTAAAAGCTTCGAATAAAAATTTGATACAATTATTTTAAATATCGAATATGCCGACCAGTTTTTACATAAACTTATTTGTAAAATGTAATATAATAAAATAGTTTGTCAAGTACATAAAATGTCATATCTACGTATATAGATAGACCTGACATTTCATTTTCTGTTCTTTAATTAGAAAATAAATCTTTGTGCCTGTTATTTGATATTTAGCTGCAAACGTCGTAGGCGGAAATATAAGAGCAACTAGATATTATAAGGTTATTGATTTTAAACATGGAAGTGTATCCTTTAAAGCTCTTGCTACGACCTACGGGGTTTAAAACGCCCACACGCCTTTAGAGAGCTTTTATATAGCATCTATTTAAATGGGTTCGTCTTGAATTAAACGGAAAACCTTGTAACGTTCTATTATTTTTTATTGAAAATAAACTTTGTTTCCAAAGATCGAGTAGGTTGTAGAAATACTTATTAAGGCTTTTTTTTGCAACTCTGCCAACCTTTGTGTCAAACGTAAGCTCTACGGTTTACGTTTTTATGTATTTCTATTTTCGGAAAACATCTTGAAAGTCATAATGATATATTGTAATCGATCCCGATCGGGATCGTAAATATAAATAAATTAGGTGTCAAAATGAGTGTGGGTAGGCGTAATCCATAATGTTCAGGCGTCACTGTAATAATGGTCCAGTCGCGCTTCAACCTTATATGTTCTCTTCGGATTTAACCTCAGAATACATCTCTTTTAAAGACAATCAGATATTAAGCCTTCTGTCAATGGTCGTTTTGTGTCTAATACATGCCAGTTCCTCACTACACCTCAACGTTAACATATTAACAAGATTAATTGCACAGTGCACTTCCGGCATTTGAACCCACGACCTCAGCGTTGATAGTCGCTCGCTTTTGTTAAGGCTAACACTGATCTTCCACTCAACACACTATATGAATATTTTATATAAATATTTGTTTTTAAAAATTTCAGATTCTGAACAAAAATTGGAAATCTCAACTACCGTTCACAATCGATACTATCACTATATATTAATATTTGCTCTTAATTATACAGCTTTTTTATTCACACTAATTTCCTGCAGTATTACTTAAAAAGGTGTAAACATCTATAACTGTATCTTAAACTTGTATCGCATACCATATAATTTTAAAATTACATTTTTGGAATAAAACTTTTCATATCCATTTAATATACGATGTAGGTTGGTTAATTAAAGGTAAGCGGCAAAAATTAAACAAGCATGTGTGCCCTGAATTGGTTTTAATCGCTATCCACACAATAAATTAGTGTTTTAATATGACTCGACAACATTGTCAGTCGATTTGCGGAAATTATTTTGGACTTACCCCGATTAGTTTGCGGAGGATTTATATAAAAACAGCCTTTTAGATCGGACCAAATTTTATAGTTGTTATGTAACAAATATACTGCATTGATTTCTGTTATTGTGTATTTTAGACATGGCCTGCCATTCCGTAACTATTGTTTCGGTGGAAATCAAATCTGGGGCCTAGATCCGCTCTGTTTGTTATTCTAAGCTGAATTATTTGATTTGTTGATTAAGTACTCTAATAAAACCACTTTTTCACTTACACTTTGATTTTTAGATTAAACGTATGTATTAGGTTGTGAAACTGAAAGTGTCTCGTTTCGGAGGCTAAGACACTTTTTGGGTCGCAGAGACAGTGTGGTGAGTAAATAAAGTGTTATTATTTTTACCATAAAGTAATACGTTATACACTTGTTAGAAATTACACTCCTGGATAAAATATAATAATTTTAAATCAATCGCGGTGTTTATGCGGTCATTTTAATTACTCACGAAAGTGGATAATACTTTGATTTCATTTATGCTAAATGTCAACGCCATAAATGTTAAACCTTACTTCTGTTATTTTTGGTTACATTTTGGATAATCGTTCTTTTTTGTCTCTTTAATACAGTTTTACTAATAAGTAATGTATGTTCCTTAATACTTCGACAAAAGCTTGGTTGATTCAGTGCGCTTAAAATTTGGGCTGCTACGATTCTTGTTTCGGGTTGGTACAGATGATCCTTGTCTATAAATTAACAATATGACAGACGCATAAATGTCTGCTTAGTGTTCAGGAAGGTAATTTCTTCAGAATATACATATTTCAATAACAATATATTTTTTTAGTATTGATTATATTGTAGCTCAATAAATTTTTATTTTTATTAGTCCATCCAAGTATTATTCAAAATACGTTTATGTCTAGTAGTAATTTTAAAATTAAGTTATCATTATTGTTAAGACCTCTTGTCAGACACAGGCAGGTCAGTGCTTATATTGATATATATATTTATATATTTTCTAAGTAATCTTTGAAAGTAATATTCGGAATAAAATCCAATACGTTTTAGACGTATCGAGGTTAAAGTTCGAGCTAGTTCTTGTTTTCGAATCCAAAACAAACAAAATAGATAGTAAATGTGAATAAGACGAAATGCAAAAACCGAGCCCCAGTCCGCAGCTCTCATCCCTGGTATCAATGCGTTCTACGTTTATCACACAGTATTCGCCCGCCAACGGCACCAAGCGAGCGTGATTTGTGTCGTCCGTTCATTCGCGAATGTCTCGTAACTTTATTTCACTGTAAGTATAGACAACTTTTAACTATGATTTTAAAAAATAAAATGAATTATGAACAAGTGATAGCAATTGTTTAACAAAAAATTTATAATAATTAATAAATCGTTATTGTTTTAATATTTTAAAAACCTCGGTAAGGAGAAATTACTTTTTCCTTAATCTTTTTATATTTTATATTTTCATCTCATTAAAGGCTTCAAATTAATCGTGCGTTACGCGAGTATAAAGATCAATCACTCTATATATTTTTTTACGAAATAATAAATGAAAGTGCTGTTTTGATGTGTAAAAAACTGAAATTATAATTCGTTTATAATAATTGTAATTAAAATTATATATATATATATTTGTTAATATAATCAGTTTGTCAAAGAAAATTATAAAATAATCCCAATAAAATCATGGACATATACTACTTATATCGCAGACGAAATTACAATACGACGAGTTGTTTTTTATCTAAATAAAGGCATTTAATTCATATATGCGATTTTGTAGGTGAGAATTTAAATAGTGTTAAACTCAAATTGTATATAACAGAATGCTTAACAAATAAATAAATATTAAATGTATAACAATTCCTTTCTTCATACAATATACACTTCATAAATAACCAAGTTCTGTCAACGGAAAAGCATGTCATACAAAATTCAAATAGGAACACGTCCAAAGTTTTTGCGATATCTTTTTGACAATATCTAAACCAAATTGTAACTTTTCATACTAAAATAGGATGTAAGCGAGCTATTGTTTGTTTCTTTACGCCTCGCTAAATTATCGTGAATACAACTTCAAAGTACTAATTATATTAAGAGTCAATCCTGCACGTGTAATTAGAGTGGTTATAATGGAATTGCTGCAGGAAGCCGGCAATTATATTAATCTGTCATCTCTTCAGATTTAAACTAATTGATGATATCAATTACATATGGTTTTTTTTTAAGATTGGGGGTCCGTGCTTATTTAATAAAGCATTGCAAACAGATACAGAAAATAAATTTAAATTTCAATGGAAATTGTATGAATTTATAGCACATTGATTTATCCTTGCAAGGTGGAAAAGTAACATATGCGTTTTTAGTAATGTATACATAACTTTCTATAATAGTAGGGGAGCCCACGATGCTAAATGGGGATTTACTCGAGCGTCGTAGAGACCTATTGGGATGCAAAGCTTAGATGATAAGAAGAAAAAAATGTTATATGATATATACCTTTATATTTACCTTATTACTTCGGTGGGGGAAGCGGCTATAGATTTTTACATATTATGTAAAAAAAAACTGTTGCATGGACATCCTCGAGCGCATCAGATATTGATAGCATCAATGCCCTACGTATTTTTAATAATGTACGTATGTTAATCTGATCGTTTGCATGATGCGGGTGGTTGTATTAAAGGGTTGAAAATGAACAAAAAAAACCATACAACCATATACCGTAAAACAAGGGCCCAAAAAGAGCATTACTAGTGGTACACAATTATCACTTTTCTACTATTGAATCTCCCTCTAGGCTTTCAATTAATATACATCTAATTAAGCCTAAATGAATTTATTCAAAGTATCGATGCCTATCGTGGTCCTATAATTAGATGTTATAAATATTTACAGTAGCTGTTCAGTTTTCAGACTATACTTCGAACTAATTCACCTTAGACGTTTTAATATCATTAGAATAAGCGTGAATACTTTGAAGCTCTTGAATTTAACACAAATCCATGATTCAAGTTAAATCACAGGACACCCATGGCCTTATTAGGCTAAAAGTAATTTCAGATTTTGTAAAACATAAAATAATTTAACCAATTATTATGTTGCCTGCATTAGTAGAATATTTTAGCAATAAATCTTAATCTATTTACTATTTTTAACATACATTTCCGATATTGTTATTATGCTGGCGGTTATAGAACTAGCCAGAATTTTGTTGAACAAAGTAATTCGATGGTCAAAAATAAACTCTATTAATAACGTATATTCACATACCATATGAATAAATGAAATCCTGTGTAGCCAACACTAGACAATAAAGAGAGCGTGTAAAAACTTTTCCAATAAAAACTAAACGCTGCTTCGTTTTATAAAAAAGTATATCTGAGCTATGCCAAGAATTCCAGTGCTATTCGTAAACAAAATCGCCGCGGCCCTTTAGAAATGTTTTACCATGTAAGTAAACATAATTGTCTCATTAAAATATCGTGGATTTCGTTACATGCTAATAAGTTCAATTATTTCTGGAAAACGATTTTATTTCTTAATTTAATTAAAAACGATCTCATATTAAAGACCGAACAAGACATTTATTACATCTTACGACATGCAAAGCGCCACAATTCAAAAGTAGTATTTTGGTTACCAAAAAACCAAAAGTAGTATTTTGGTTACCAAGTCCGGGTACCAGCAGGGAAGCACAAAGTTACAAAACTAAAACTGCTCGCTAGAACATTGGAAGTATGAAATAAAGGCTAACAAACAAGTTCGATCCATTAGTACAAACATTGTACACATTAATAATTCAAATAAAATAATAACTGAGGTATTCCTTAAGCATAGTCTACAAACCAATCACATAAAAATAATAATAACACCTACAGAATTTAATCATAACTTGACGATGAGCGTGATTTAAAAAAAGAACGTCGATATGATCTTGACGTACAGTGAACATTGGCACTTTGCAGTACACCCACGAAGAGCGAGTTCGCATTCCAACGGCCCGTTTCGCGACCGACATTGCATCAATGACGTGACTGAAATGATTACTTTCCGATAACATTGGGTTAACACCTTATTTGCATGTTGAATCTTGATAGCTCAATTTTGTTTAACCAAGTATATCAAAGCAATTAGTCAACTTTGATTTATAAAGCAAGATTGGGCAAACATTATCATTGTATTTTTCGGCAGGGATGTTTTACGATATCCTTTACTAAGTTGTACTAGTCTCCAATATAACTATTCAAATTTAACATTGTCTATGTTATACGGGAGTACTAAACATGTAAAAAAATTGTAAACACATGTTAATTTGAAATAAACAGGACGCTTTTGCAGCAATCCAGTTCTTGGTGTCATCAATCAAGTGATCTTCAAGTTTTGTTAAATTCAAACGTGTTTTATTTTAAAATAAAATACTCTTATACGTTTAAATAACAAAGAAATATAAGACTATGTTACGACAGTACTTTGTTCCATTTAAGCTTTATAAGAAGAATAATTAAATGAGAACAAAAAAAGAAGAATTTAATCGGTCAAGGAGTGCATTTTATAAATATATATGAAATTAAATCAAAGTATAACTTTTGCTGAAGAAAAGTGACCCCTTTACAATCTATATTAATACTAACAATACTACAAAATATTGTTTCAGAGGCATTAATAACTAAAGATCCCTCCAGATACAAAAAATTGCTATATTTCTGATAATGACAGGATTTAACAATATCGTAACAGCGCATAAAAACCAATAGGTTTTATTTTCTGGCACCTGCCGGCGTTACACCCGTATTGGATAGCCATTCAGTTTCAGGCGATATCTATATTATTCAATTAATGGATTCTCTATTCATAGTCTAGAACTAACATATCGTAGATTTTTTAGTAAATTATTGAAGTGAAACTTCTTTATCGGGGTTGGAATAAAATTTAGTGTAACATTTTTTCGTTACGCGTCACATTTTTCGGTTACGCGTCACATGTTTCGGTTACGCGTCACATTTGACCGTTACGCGCGTCTTTTTCGTGTCCCTACCAGGGTTGATTCAAAGAGATTCTAAACCATTAAAAACAAAAATGTATAATAAGTCTTCAACATATTACAATTTATGAAATTCTTTAATAATCTTAGTGGTAATAAGGTAAAATGAAATAGTTGTATTATTGAAGTGAAACTTCTTTATCGAGGTAGGAAAATTATATTACAATTTATGAAATTCTATAATATTCTTAGTGGTAATAAGGTAAAATGAAATACAGTCAAACCTGGGTAAGTGAGAACTGGATAAGTGAGAAAACTCTATAAGTGAGAGTAATAACCGGGACCCGTCATTTTAAGCTCCCAAAACCTCTATTAGCGAGAAACAGAAACCTCTGTAAGAGAGAGTCGTTATTCTCTCATGCACCTCCATAAGTGAGACTGCTACTTATCTTTACCTCTATAAGAGACAGTCGGGCTTTATTTATTTATATTATGTACTTTAAATGCGTTGGAGACGGTCCATCAGTACTTTGAATACGCGGCGCGGCGGTTGTTGATCAAGCAATATTCGACAAAATTTATGAGTTAGAGACAAACATTATAAATACAAAAACAGAAACCCAAACGAAATTGACGGTTTTTTTAAGTGTAAATTAGTTCTAAATAAAATAAAATATATATGTGCATAATATGTTGTGCACATTATGCACATAATTAAATCATATTACATATTTACTACATTCGTACTTGCTGTGACTTGTTATTGCTGCGTACCTCTATAAGAGAGAAACGCTACCCATGTACCTGCATTAGCGAGAAACTCGGGTTAGTGAGAAACCTCCATAAGCGAGAATGAGATTGTGCTCCCTTGAACTCTCACTTATCCAGGTTTGACTGTAATTGTATTATTTGTATTCAAGTCTGTGATATTAAAAGCCTTTTGTTAAACTTTATGTAATTTAACTTTATTTAACCAATTTCTGTAAAGTTGCATATAGATAAGCGAAAAATAAGGTCATAAAGAAGTTTCACTTCTAACGTGTGTAAACTAGTACACGCACATTTTTTTTATGTATAATGCTGAAGGCATTACACACATCACACAGGATCTGCTAGTCCGTAGTCAATGCCACGTTTATATATTTAACAATTGCACTTATATAAATACAATACGAGAAGAATAGAAGACACACTTGAGTGCACGCGGCCCTTTCGCTTAAAAGTATTTGCCAGTTTTATGGAGAAATAAAGATGTGTTCGAAGTAAATTTTCAAATCAATCTTAAATAGATGTAGTTAAAAGATCGGTAGATATTTTTATCACCGCTGTTTTTATGTTATCATTTAATAATTAATTACACCTAAAACCTTAAAATTTATATTATTGGCGCATTATTTAGCTAGCCATCAGCAAAACACTTTAAAACCTCGCCTTGATTTGTTTATTCAATCTCTTCAAAAAACGAAGTTGGAAGTTTATTTCACGTCTTTTTAGTTTTTATTTATATAAACAACTTCGATACACAAAAGGCATATTTTGTAGTACCTTTAGTTTCCAAAGTATATAGGCATTACTGCCTAGTAATATGCTACAATAAGTTAGACAAACAGGTACTTACATTATAAGGTTCATTTATCATTGTCAATTTAAGTAGGTAAATATGCTCATAAAGTCCGCTCCGTACAAATCTATAAGACTACAATGCTTTATGAAACTAAATTTGTAATATACATTTTCATATTTTCTGTTAAGTAATACAATTAACGTTAAGTATGAGATAAAAGCACCCGGAATCAACTTCCGGTGCAGAAGTTTAAGTGGCGGCTAAAATAACATGAAATTGTTTTCACTTTAAAGTACAGTTTGAAATTAGAATTCGCGGAGAATTTAAAATTATATTTCATTAAAACTTCTACGGTCTATTAAGGAGTCATTTCATTAACATTACGTATAATTGTCATTTCGAGTATGAATGTTATTCATATACATACTAGAAGTTTTGCACAGCAAAGTTAATTAAATACTGATAAAATGTTAAGGTGTATATTATATATTCTGTAGGCGGTAATAATATTTTCACATTTATACATAGAAGACCAAAGACCCTATATAATGAGAAAGCAACCAGTATTTTCCTTCGTACAAACGAAGGTAATAACAAAAGTGACTATGGTGAGGCAAGGATGTCATGCCTTATAATCTTATAAGGTGATGGTATATTTAAACACATCGAAGTTTTTATTAGCCCTTTTTTTACATTAAATTCTCACTCCGCACTATCTTAATTATTTATCGCGATTCAGTACGCATTTTCATGTAAATGAGACCAATCAAAAGACATGCAAAAAATCTTTATGTTTAAAGAACACGAAATCGAATCGTACTTAATTAAATTTGTAACTTTCTATAATAAGTGTCACAGTTAATTAAAAATGGTACGATTTTATGTTTATTTACACACCGAGTACATTGAATATTTAACGCGTAGAAACCGCAATGCTTATTTAAATTTATAGTGTAATTTATAGCGAATTTTGCCCTTACTCCGTTCCCAAATTATGTTACGACATATTGTTTAAATATATGCTTGAGAGATTATTTGTACGTATTTAATGTTCGTATGGAACCACTCCATTTCTCATAAATTTATTTATTCTAATATTGTAAGTAAAAATCTTGCATACATATTTTTATCTAATCTCAAATCCTAATATTTGAATGACGACAGACTGTTGTAACTGAGTTTATAAAAGTATCTCCATTGCTTGAGAACGTTTTAGCCAAATGTCAATACTACGAAGTCTGTATCGCTAAAGAGCTTTCATTGCCATTTTTCCTACGGAGTAAATAATTTCGATATTCTATACTCTATACTCTTGGAGATTTCAAGTGGCGTTTTGACATTATTTTAATTGGTTAAGACGATTTATGACATAAGATCAAGAGTATATTTCAATCTCAAAAAACACGCTGATCTTTTAATATATCCATTCAACGGTTGCATAAATTACAATCATCACCGATCAATCATTTACACACACATAAATAACACGTCATTAAACCCAATAAACAAATGGTAAGACTGTATGAAGCCATAATATAGCAGCATACTACAAATGAATAGGATTGGACGCCTAAAATTATACATAATAACGCTGTCATTGTAATACCAGTGGCTAACTGGCTACCGGTTACTGAAAGGATCCTTTGACGTTCAACTATTGTTAGTTCAACAATCGACACAGCTTTAACGTAGCATATACATTTCAGGCTTTGTTCACGAAATATTAGTGACGTCGCCTTTACAACATGCAAATGAATTATGAACTGTTTTTTAAATTAACCAAATTCGATAACGATTACGTACTATAAGTATTTTGTAAGTACCCTCTAAATCTACCGCCCATATGTTACAGCTACGTGTTAAGTCTGAAACACACTTACGTGTCGTGGCGTGTCATGATGCGCCAGAAGCAGATTGGTTTCATACATTTAATATGATTAGAAACATATTTGCATGTTGTGTCGTGTCGCAACACGTTATGTCTAATCATACTAAAATATGCTTTTGGCGCGTCACGACACGCCACGACACGTAAGTGTGTTTCCGACTTTAGTCGTGAGATCATCTGCCCTGTATTTGAGGAATCACATCAGATATTGCTTTTATCATTATACCATTGGATATGTGTTTTCCGGTAGCAATGAAGCACAGTGAGACACATTTCTCTGTTGAATCCTGTTCTATATGTTATTCAATAATATGCATTATAATGTGTAAGATTTGGGAACCCTTTTAAGTAAAAAATACCTGTGGGAACCCCCCAGCTTGTTCCATAACAACGTTAATATAAATGTTTTCTTCTTTTTAATTATAATTTCAGAACAATTTCTAATCTGTATTCATGTACGAATAACTAGAGATTTGACCCGAGGAAATGATTCTTAAACGTACTATATAATTCGTTGAAAAGACCAACTATCTTCTAGTGGAAGTATATACTTTTAATATAATATATTAGGAAGTACGTAGACTATTCTAAGATTAATCACGTAAAAGCAAATACTTGTTTAACTCTAGGGATTTCATTAGTGCAAATCACCTTGTTTTCCTTTGAGCCCCCACTCGAGAAAACATAAAGCATCTTCAGACGCATTTCATGTTGACCGGTGATAAGTCTGATTGAAAAACTCGGACTTACTTTTTAAAGTTTGTGTCCACAATGACAACTTTAAATTTGGTTATAGTTTGTTTGCGTTTCCTTTCACCAATAGATCAGTCTGGCGAAAAATTAAATGGATTGAAAGGAGATTGATGTCTTTCTCAAATAAGGTTTATTTTGTGGTTCGGTTTATGCAAAGATAGTTCAATAGTTTTATGCTTTGAAAGACTGCGGGCACATGACGTGCATTTTAACACTGTAAAGTTTTGATGTTTTAAAATTATATGGAACTGACTCATGCCGAGGTCGCTTATATCAGTTAGAAATGTAGGCATTTTAAGTTATATTTTAAAATGTAAATTAATATACAAAAAATACTACTAATATAGCATTAAGAAAAGCAGAGAGTCACATGTATTAATTAATTTAATACATGTGTAACAGGATATTCGTGTTAATAGATGTATATGCTATATGATTCTCGTATAATAAATACTGATATAAAATAACATAGCACACAAACGAGTAGTGAGCAAATGTGCAATCTCATATGAGATCAGTCATCTTTCCTCTCATTCATTGCTTGCTTAACTGTCCCGACTTTGCATAGCTGGGACATTATTAAATATTTTGGAAATAAATATAGCCTTTGGTACTTAGACATTCTAATAGTGTCAGTATGCGTGCATTCAAGCAATGTCGGTTGGTGGACTTCCTGTCTAACATTTATGTGTGCATTTAACACTCGCTCGTATGGTGAAGGAAAACATCGTGAGGAAACCGCGAGGCGTGTCAGGCATAGAAGTGGACACATGCTTTTAAAAAAACAAATGATTACGAAACAAATACAGAATTCTGAGGCACATTTTTTTAACAAATTGGGCGGTTAATCGCCTGGAATCTTGGCTAACAAACAGTTGACCAGCAGTGAAAATTAATACATACCTATATACTTATTCGTTGCAAAGTCACCAGTATTGCTACATACATTCCTATTTTCACTATCACTTCTAAATTGATATTCAGAGCTACTGGATAAACTAATTGTATTTTCACTGAACTGAACATAATCATGGAGCTTAGATCAATTGCATCCAGTAATTAGTGTTAAGAGGATAATTCGAATCGTCCAATTAGATATAATAAGTTCTGCACAACTTTCAGTGCTAAACGAAGATTGAAAACGGAGTCGTTTGAGATTCCTAAATAATTTCTCAGACTTGAATTATTAAAGTTATGCAGTTCGCGAAATTCGTTTCAATTAGTATTCAACGGGTCCACCTTTCGTTGTGGCCTTTTGTGTAATTCTATATCGAATTCTTTAATTGCCACCGTTAGCTTACCACCACCGAGTTAGCTGCTGAAAAACTTACGCATGCAAAAAACAAAATTCAGTTTCAAGTTTGATTTCCAGCTGAATTCTTAATTTTTTTGAGGCATTAAATTATGTGGCTGATATTTATTTGTTTGCTAAACATCTAAGAACAACATAATTTAGAAGCATAAGAGACTAAGCAAAGATATTACTTATAAATTACTTTAAAGAATACGGATAAAGAGCTAGAGATTAGTTTATGGAACACTCTGGGTACGGCTCTTGAACGTACGTTTTACGTAAATACTGTCACGAAAAAAGTTAGGAAAAAAGAAAGCTTTGCAATAAAATACCAGTTTTAGTAAGGAAGTTTAGTTTTCTCAGCTATAATTGAATAAATATTGCCCGACGCTATTTAAGTCTTCGGGCCCATTAAGATTATTATTATAAAACACAATTACCTAGAGATAAAATCATTTTTATTTTTCTGTATTTAGACTTCCTTATGGAAGTTAGAATAACATTTTTTTATGTACGATATTTAGATCGCACTTACTTGAAACTCAGATAATAACTTATGAATAATTTATCGTAAAAAATACAATCAGCCTCTCAAATAGAACCTTTTCTTACCCCAGAACAAACTCAAACCTCCGTTATGATATATTAATCTATCATAGATAGACTGATCTACGGGGACAGGGCGTTTTATGGCATACAATATTGTTATCAAACTACGAATGTTATATCGTTTAATATTATACAACTATAAAGATAACAATCAATTTCGATACGTAAAAGATTTTCCGATACTTTTTCTTTCTAATTCTAAAGAAATTACTGCGATCGCGTCTGATTTATCACGAAGACAGGCAGTCCCAAGCGTCTGTCACAAGTATTTGGGCCACCCTGACTCCCTTTACATAGAATAAAAGTCGTAAAATTGTAATACCTCGACCACATATTAGACGCAGCGGATTATTTTCGATTACAAAGCGTGACCATAATTTCCTTACCAACGTTGCCTGGATGAAACGCCTGTTAGCCATTAAGCCACCCGTTGCATCCCTAATAATTTAAGTTATTTATTTTTCTTTTAATGTAACGTAAAAAATATTTAAAAAAATCGTACGACTTCAAATAGTAGGTATATTAAAATGTCTGCCATTATTTAAAAAAAAGTCCATTACATTTATACAGTGTATCTTGAATATTCATGGTTGATGAGAACGATCGCTCTACAATCCAGCCACGGCATATTATACGGCCTTAATGGGTTTCGGCCTTCAGCTCTTAATTCAAAGGGCCGGCACGACTTTTCACAGAAAGGCGTACGGTGATTCAATAGATTCACCTTATTGTACGCCTTTCGTGGGGTAAGTGGGATTACCGGAGCTCACTCTACCTAATAAAATATGAGTATGTATAAGTGTAGTTCAAAAAGAGACTACCCCAGATACAACTCGCATTTTCGAAACGTTTAGCGTATCGAACGTTAAGTTTAAGGTAGTCAGGTTTTGGTGCTGGGGCAAACAAACCAAATTAAAACAGTTTAAAGTACCATTTGTTAAAAGGCCAGCACTCGCGAGCTTTCCATTCATGGGTGGTGGGCGGTATCACATGACATCAGTGAGATTTTAGCCCGTTTTCCCCCTGTTCTATAAAGGAAAATGTACTAGTATCACCATACCACCATATCGTTCATATAGTTTCGTAACCTTTCTTCTTGTTCGTTTGATGGCAAAAACGATTAAATTTGTAAAATTAAATCAAATCCCTTTTTGACATTATTTATGATTGATAATTTTACCCGCTACCGCCCCGCTTAATATAGGTTAGAGCGGTTAGTGAACTGAACCGAACCATAAAATTTTGTTACTGTGATACCTGTGTGCAGAATTTAAAACATTTTAAAGGGTTTTCTGAATATAAATGCGAGCTGAATTTATGATTTTTATTTATATTGATTTTAATGACGATTGTTTTTCACAAACTCGCTTAAAGATTCTTACAAGATATTTAATTAAAAGTCATAAAAAATACTTGTTTAGCCGTTTGCTCCGTATTAAAGAAAAGTGGGATAACGGGTAGAAAATAATCATAATTTACGAAATTTCTCATAACATTATAAGTGCCCATCAATCTGTATTTCATAGATCGTTGAGACTACCTTAGAGATATTTTTTCTTATTAAATATGGCGTATTATATAGTGAAGTTAATTTTAACAACAAGGATTTTTATCTACCATCAATATTTCTGCTTCTAAGCCAGCACAGATTATAACATTAGTCGGATATAGCTTCAACAAAGTGCGCCAAAAGCTATGCAAATAAAATCGTTGCGTTTGATTCATTGGCTTCCATAAATTACAATTGCCAATAAATTAAAGGACTTATCTATCATTGAAGAGCATTCGGATTTCGACAGACCAAAGCATCGTGAAGTAGGAACTTTGCCAACTGTTCCATAGATCATAGACGCATTGATTTATTTACCTTGTTTTAGCATTTCTTAAACGATTTTGTAAAGGTCTGTTTAGAATGCACTTAAAACAAAATATCTAAGAAATTACGATAAAGTATAATAAAAATATCAATGAAACAGAAAAACTTTCTTTAAATGAAAATGCATCATATAAATGAAACAAGAATGTGCTTGAAATGTCCTATTGTGTTTAAAAAAAGTATTTGCATATACGATTATAGGTATATGTATACTAGCGGACCCCACAAACGTTGTCCTGCATGATATTTCAAGCGATTAGGATGTTAAATAAAGTATGAAAGTACCGACTGCAGCGCCATCTGCCGGGCTGATTTGTGAATCTAAACCATTCCCAGATCCCCTTGAACACACACAAAAAATTTCATCAAAATCGGTCCAGTCGTTTGAGAGAAGTTCAGTGACATATACACTCACAGAAGAATTATATATATATAAAGATAAAGATATTAAGAAATGTGATGCGGTAAATTAACCGCGATTTCATTTACATACTAATGAGATTTATAATTACGTGTATACTGCGTATGTTCTAATGTAGCATAATGCGTTTGATTTCTAGAAGTTCTGATAGTTTATATTGAACTTTGGTTGTTAAAAAAGCTCATTTAATGTTCTGACATAATTGTAATAGAACACAAGTAACATCTTTTAATATTTCTTTTAAATTATTTTTTTGCCAAACTGTGAGAAACCACGTTCCCAGTTTTCTTATAGCCCAAGGTATACATTATTGCGCGTGCGTCAATTTTCTCGAACCAGTGTCATGTCAAAAAATTTGCGCCAATAAAATGCGATGCCGTCTTTAAAAACAATTTCGAACCATTAACACGAGCGAGTTTATATTTTATTGCAATTATTGAATTCACTCATATAATTGTAGTTAATTTTAATTATTTTATCTCAAATAAGGCCGCCGCATTTTAACTCCTTTTTAAAATTTCAGCAATAATTGTGTTTTGTTTTTCAAGTTTTATTAAGCCGGCTTGCTTTATACAAAAAGTAATGATTTTATCATTATATTGCGCGGCATATAACTATTATACCCAAAAATGACTAATATGTGAGCACAGTAAACCGAATACTCTTTAATGAAAATGTACGTAAGAAACAATTACATAGTGGGTACAAGTTGACTTGTTATACAACGATTATAAACATTTATGAAAAATCTGATAGTACCAGCATTTTCGATGTTTTGACGAGTATAAGTTAATTTAATTTGATTCGTTGACGACCACAAGAACCACCTATACCTAACCTTTTTACCCGAATTACACTTCTGAAATTTAATTTTGTATTCCCAACACCATGTAGTATTTTTATCTATAGAATTATTTTAGCTAAAGCCTCGTTCTCAGCAACCAATTTGTAAATTAAAAGAAGTGAATGACTTTATAAATATTAAGAAATCTTAACTAAGAGAGCCAGACACAATATTAATAAACATTAATAGAAAGCGATTTAAAAAAAGTAAATCCAGGATCATCCCGAGATAACAAAACTGTCGAGAAATTCAATTGTCTGTTAGGTAATGAGGTAACAAAGAAATCTGTGCATGTAATTACTTACAATGAATGACCAGAGGAATTGTACATTGTCTGAAAACTTTGTAAATTCCAACGTGTAAATATAGCTTCATTCGTCCACTTTCCATTTAACCATCTTGGAATTGATGTTTTCACAATCTGTTATTCACATCGCTTGTTTTAATACTGTTCTTAGTGAGATCTTAGTTGATCGTTTTTCGTGTTCTTTATTTATGTTTTTATTCAATATTCATTGAAATAAGTGTGATTTCTTCTTCTTATTAAATTCTAATGCTTGAAAATTATGTAATGGTTCCCAAATGACATTCAATATGCGAAGATAGGTGATCGGGTCGAGATTAAGAACTAAGTGTACCTATAACTTCTATACTATAACTTCTGTATGTGCAATACATTTTTGATACCTGTGTCATACTTATGTAGTCTCGGCTTTGAATGTCACCCGTAATATTAATGATAAAAACATTTTGATGAATTTGGTCCTAGATAGCAATTCGAAAGAACACATTTTTACTGAAATTTAATATTATTTTAATTCCGTTTCCTATAATATCAATATCTACTTTAGAAATGCACAGATAATCAGTCTACCTTTCGTAAATATTTCCTTCCTAATTCTACGGATTTAGACCCCGACACATAATTGATCACATTTTCCCTAATATACATTTACATAAGCAGCATTTAGTTTACCATTGTATAATGAATTATTCATATTATATTAATACTACTGCAGAATAAATTTTAGAAGGGAAATGGGACTCAATGTCGAATTAATGAATGTACTAGTAATATGAAATGGCTAGCGTTCATTTCGAATACTGTTATTATAGCTTAAACGTGCGTAACGATGTCGTTCTGATTACAGTAATCAATAATAATTATGGTTGACTTACTAGTGGAATAAAAACTATGTTTTTACCACTTGTGGATATGTTTAAATTTCAGCTTTCATTAGAGACAGAAAACTTAATGTTTCTACATGGTTTATAGAACAATTATATGGACAGCCACGAATCGCTTAAAATATTAAACTTTAATGTACCCGATTATAGAACTCGCCATACCGAGCTGTTTCATATTTAAAAATTGAAAAAAATATGCTTAAACTAAGCTGTGGTAAACTGTTAAATACAATAAATAAAATAATTACAACTATAATTTTTATGGCTCCCGATATTTTTTTAAATTGTTTATAATTTTAAATAATATACATTTAATTTTGTTTCAGGAACAGTGCGATGACGTGAAAAACCTATAGCCACAGATCGAAGTTTAAAAATGTGTTCATCTAATATAAGTGACAATGACACTTCGTCGGTGTGACAGCTTGCCCACGAGACTCCGGGAGGCACCTGTCCCAAGCCCTGACACTTGTCGACCCTTCGCTAATAAAATATCGGACTCGAACACCGTCCCAAATTTCAGAGGCCCGCTTGTGCGGGATGAAGTTATAGCCACTTGGAAATCCCTGCACACCGACATTAGAAAAATAAAAAATGGACATCCAAAAATTGATACACCACCCGATAAAATTATCGAGTCATATCACAAATTTCCATACAAGAATAGGCTCCGTCGTAAAAAGATTACTTATGGCAATCACATTTCCATTGCGTGTCAAGACGCCGATCGCAGTTCATCATTCCCCTTGGACATGGGCCAGGGATGTCCAAACCGACGGCCTAGTACCGTACGAAGACGAACTCTACTGGAACGCATTCTCTCCTGGCGGACCCCCGAATGCGATTGCCAGGGACAGTGCGCATCGAAAACACGTCAATCATACCCTCGCTCAGACATTCAGTGCACGTGTAGTGTCAGGAATCGGATCAAGGACAAACAGAGTTTCGCAGAACGCGGCCGCTCGAAAAGTGTCGGTTACGAAGTTACGCGTGAAGTTACCCAATTTCGTCGGTTAGTGCAGTGTTTTTATATGTAGTGGTGTTATTTGGTTGTTTTTTAATGAGTGTGGTGGTTTAGGTGCGCTAGTGCGGGTGCAACGGTGGGCGCTGAGACGGCGGCGGCTTTGAGGGCCAGAGCTGCTCTCACTCTCGCCAGGCGGTACTACCCTGAAGGAGGCTGGGGTTGGACCGTTACGGTCGTTGGTACTATAGTGCAAATACTCGCACATGGTCTCCAACTTGGAGGCGGCACTGGGGCCATTGCCTGTACCGCTGCTGTAAAGTACCGTGTTGCACCAATTTACACTTATGGTGAGTGTTTTATACCGTTTTAAAAATAATGCATTCTATATATGTTCCGT
This sequence comes from Pieris melete, assembly GCA_963693345.1. Lineage (NCBI taxonomy): Eukaryota > Metazoa > Arthropoda > Insecta > Lepidoptera > Pieridae > Pieris > Pieris melete. The sequence continues at coordinate 176,809 of CAVNZK010000096.1, read as the reverse complement.
AATGTATCACCACCAAATATAATTGACTAACGGAATTACCGAAAAACGTCGATATTGGCTTTTATAATTTGTTCGCAACTCGGAAGTTTCATAAATTACGGGCATTATTGCCATAACCCTTTATCATTGAAATCAACACAATAAACTGACACAAAATATAAAGTTATATAAAGTTACAAACAATAAGGCCATGGCTCAAGCAATAATTCACAAATTCAAAGGCGTCGGATTATTGAACATTCATTCTTGATCCGGAACATTATTCCGCTACAGTGACTTAAGAAAAACTTATCAATAAGTTTATACAAAAGATATTCTTCGCGTTTTTCATTTCGAGATCCAAGAATGAATAATTGGTCGCGGGTATTCTAATTTGCTTAAGAGATATTGTAACAATGTTGGTATGGTCAAATACCAAACAACGCTCTATAAATAAGTATAACTCTTTATCTTTTATTTTTTGCTAGCTAAATATAAATCTTACGAAATTGTGTTCCGAACTTGATTGAAAGAGAAACCCGTAAATTTATGATGATGTATAACAGCCAGGATTAAGTTATGTCGACTGACCTTTTTGAGAATATCTCGTAAACAATCGGAATAATTTAATATTAATGAAGGAAGTAAAGTAATTTATAGAACCAGTGATGCCCGCCGTCTAAGAACTTATGATATGAAGGATTAAAAAACAAATACATTAAATAGTTTTGTTCGACATAAAATTTTAAATGTAACCCAAATGCTATGTGCAAAAGGATTCTACGAATTGCATTAGATGTTCACCTACACATTATGGGAACCTGACAAACATTCTGAGAACAAATGTAGGCTTTGTTTTATCACGTATTATTGTTAAGTATGCGGTTCTCATTCTTAAGGATATTAAAAACTCAACCGAATTTTTTATGATTTTTGCCGTAGGCAAACATCGCGAATCAACCATCTAGACTTTTGTGAATAATCGTAGCTAGCATTATACATAAATTAACCACGGAAATATAAAATAAAATCACCGTGACAAGCGTAAAATACATCCACGAATGTATTGCAAAACAGATAATATTTTATCGACAGATTTTAAGCGCTCTATGAAAATGGACGACATGTCAAGCATTTTAATGTGCTTTGGACAGGTATTATTATATATCAGATAGTTTTAATAACTAGAATAGAGAATAATACAAGATGATTTAAGAGATAATACAAGCTTCTCTTCCTGGTACGTGGTTCGTCTAATTATTGCCTTTTTCATAGAAATGAAACTCAGCTTCTCATATTCGAACGCAACAAGGAAACCACTTTACCCACTGAAGTACTAGTATGTTGTTTAGATAAAACTTTGGTATCGATTTCTACGAAAACGGTAATTAAACTTTATATTAACATAGTCGTGTGAAACTAGTATTAATCAAATACACAAAGCTTCGTTACTTGGCATTCGACAAACACCAAACAAAAAATAGAAAACCTATCATTTGGACTGCTTTTTGCTGAAATATGTGCAATCCCACTGATGAACTCAAACGGCGTTGGCAGTAAAAGTTTCTATAAATAGCTTAAACCTTGCCAAAAACAGTTTACATTAAGCCAGCTTACATTTTAAGGGTTAATAAACACGCTAAATAGACGCTTATTTTTATAAAACACTATTTCGGATTAAAGCTTGTGTATCTAGTTTTTTTTGTATTTGCAATTATTGAACTGTTTCGAGCCACAAGAGCCACGAGATATGTCGGAACTATGATAATTTTAAAATCAAAATATATAATTGTCAGAGTTATGTGATGAATAATAATATAAGTAATTAGAGAATATTAAGTATTTGCTAAGGAAATATAAATTTTATTCACGTATGTAAGTGTTGACATACAGGACAGTTTTGACAGTGCATAACAGTAGAGTCCGCGCCACCACTGATTGCCGATAGACGCGGCGCTAGCTAGTAGCGCGGCTTAGTAATATTATGTTGCTAGTGCAAGGTGCAAGGCTAATTTACCCCAACGTAACATAATTTAATATGAAATTCGCGAACTACAAAATTTGCTTCTATTGTTTTACCTTAAAACGAATAAAATAATATTTCACTGTAACGACGAATTTAGGGTTCCCGTCGGCAATGAGTGATGGCGCTCACTATACCGTTGAAGTTATACTGAACTCAGGCATCTTCGTGTTCTAACAAGTTGATGGGTTAGCCTTCTTTACAATCAGTTTTTTCTACTTAATTGTGGTAAGGACACTAAATCATGTTGGTCATATTATTGCTACATAATCAATTCCATAAATATTAAAACCAGGATAAAAGAAAACTAATACTTGAGGCGTTTATAAAAACAAAACTTATTGCTTATTAAAGAAAACAACTTTTACAAAGATACATTATGAAATGATTGTTCTAAAAATGAAATGTTTAACTTTTACATATTGTTCATGCTTTTAATTTTTAAACTTGTGTGCATATTTCTAAGAAAAAGAGTTAATTAGTCATTTAAATATTTAATTACAAGCTTATTTGAAAGTTGGGCGCCGTAATATGGGTTAAGGAGAATAAAAGTAATGAGTAAAGGAAATTGTTAAAATAGGTACAAACAAATAAGACTTATTTAAACTAATTAGTAGTTTTCAACTATAATAATATCTGAAATAAAACTTAACTAAATCTTAACATTAACTTAAATGAATGAAGGTAGGGAGATTTTTGGACTATCCTAGCAAACCTGTGATAAATTTCACCATATAAATAAGTTGTTTTCCTATAACCGTATAGATGGTACACCTTATTTGAAAGCGTTTCCCAAAGCCCAAAAAATTATATTAAAATTTAATATAATTTTACAAGAAAACAATTTATAAAACAAAAACAAACGTCAATTAACGGCACGCACCGCGGCCGTTAATTGACGCTACCTATCTTTTCTTACCTACCCTCAATCTATTATAAGCCTTACTTGATTCAAGACGCCCGGTGCAAACTAACTCTTCTATCTATCATAATATAGTCTTGTTTCATGTTAAGCATGACACACTCAGCAATTTTGTTCTAAATTGAAACCAAAAAAAATGTTTTGTTCCAAAGATTTATGTTCACTATGCCGTATAAGCAGCACTTCCCTTAACAACTCATGTCTGATATAGTACTAGCCATTCATAAAAGGTATTTCGGCAGAAATTGAATTTCTACGCAAAACAGACGAATGCCAATACTTTAGCTTCATTGACGTCGACAAAATATCTAATATTTTTGACTGTTTGAATGCAAACTATATTTTTTCATAGTAAAACACGCATTTTTATCTCATCTCATCTCAATATCTCTATTCATTCTTGAGTAACTATATATTGCTATATATTTATAACTATGTATACAATATTGCCTTGTTATTAATTAATTCTCAAGCATTTAAATCAAGATTTTCCTTTCAACGTACAACACATGCTTTCACGGTGAAGGTATACCAATATGTCTGAGATCCCAAACGGGCCATGTTTCAGGTACAAAGGCATTATGTCTTATAATTGAAAACGATTATGGAAACACATAACAAAAAATCAGTGGTGCTACAACCGCTTTAGGTCTGGGCCTCAGATTTCCTAATCAGTTTCATGATAGGCAAGTAGGTGATCATCCTCCAGTGCCTGACACACGCCGTCGTCTTTTGGGTCTAAGACACGTCGGTTTCCTCACGATGTTTTCCTTCACTATTCGTTAAATGCGCACAAAGGAAGAAAGTCCATTAGTGCCGGGGATCGAACCTACGACCTCAGGGATGAGAGTCGCACGCTGAAGCCACTAGGCCAACACTGCTCCTGGAAACACATATATACCCATACATAAATCTGTGCCTAACACGTAGTTTTTCATCAATCAATTAGAAAAATTACAATGATCTCAGCTAAGCAGACTGATGCATTCTTTACACAAATTGCGTCAAATTTGGATTTAAGTCGGTTAATAACAGGAAACATTAGGCGGTATATAGAATGTACACTTAATACACGATTAAGAATATTAAATGAAGCTCTTACATTCCTTTTAAGTACGTTCAACGAGTCACCATACCCATAAAAGAACTATTAATACACGTTATAATAACAATTAATACAAATAAGTCATGTATCATTTACTTGCATCAATTTGTGAAGTAATTGATAGCGATACGAGTAATGATAGTTATTAACCGTCTATAGAAAAACCTGAACCTAGTTTGAATAAATTGCTTGACACACTTTTGTATTTACATGTTTAACATTAATGGCGGCTGTGATTAGACTACTTACATAGTCAATCAGATCGCATATTAGGTTTTACGCTGATATAATACGAATAATTGTTTTATATGGAAATTCACTAAAACTAGAAAACTGAATAATATTTTATTATTTATTTATCGCTTGAAGTAATAAAAGAACTTATTACATTGTTGTCATACTTATCATATTTTTCTGCTATATTAGAAATAGATATACAATAGTAAAAGCTATAATTTAAAAATCATCGTTAACTAATACTAAAGTAGGCAGTTCTTCCTCGAAGAATTGCGGGATAAACTTAGAAAAGAAACTAAGTTTGCGGTCTCTGTCTAACTCCATATAAAAGTTATTTCAATGGCACACCTTTCAATCATACAATAAAAAATAAATGTATCTGCTTCGTAGTTACGATGCAATAGCCAGACAGAGAAACAATTGAAACTTACAACGTTTTTGTCATGTAGGAGGACAGATTCAGAGTCGACACTGAATCTGTCGAGACTCCTATTTGACAAAAACGATACGGATTAAACACGGCGTTAATCATTTATACTAGTATTGTTCGTTCTACCTTCTTATTTAAAATAATATTATAATATACTCAAACCCATGGATTTATATCGTTAGATATGCCCTTACCGCAGTGAGACCGCGCCGTGTTGTCGCACAGTCGAAGTGAGTCCGGTCGCCAACCTAGGATGCACGAAAGAGAAAGTAGTGTTTGCAACTAATGTAGGAGAAAAAGAAGATGACACTAGTTTCGACCGCACCTTCTATACAAATTGCACATTCAAAAACAATGCCACAGTTTTTGGTGTCGGGGCCTATCTAACGATATAAATCCATGCTCAAACCTATTAACATCTAAAAAAAGATAATGCGAACGGAATAAAGATATTATTGACATTTTACACATATTCGCATAGTGTATAATGTTACATAAACATAATCCTTACAATAATAGTTAATGTAAATTAAAAATAAATTAGATTAGCCGCGAATAGGTAATCAACATATCGATATGGCTGACTCGCTTCCGTTCACGGCGTAGACCTTCACCCCTTATTTAAGCATAAAATATTCAAAAAACCTTTTTGCATGTCTTCTATATATCTAATCAATCATAATTATAATTCGTTGACCTAGCCTAACCATACAGCTTGGGGACCATCAATTATCCATATCGTGGCAAATCACCATCTCATACAGAGGTCCGAGGAATAAATGCGAGAAGAATTATAAAGTTTATAACAATGCAATAATTACAAAATGTAATTGTAAGTGAAATTTATCAAGTTTTTTTTTATTTCTAGTTTATTTAAATCAGTTCATTATTTTTAGGTTCAGTTTTTAGATCATATTATATTTAAAATATGTAAAAAATAAATACAGGTATGTTTAAAGTGTAGAGTAAATCTACATCTTGATAATGGACTAAAGGGTGGAAAATAAACGGATTATATCCAAGATCCCTTAGTCATGATTACGTCAGATATCTTCATCTGTTAAATCCTCAGTAATATATAGGTAATTCATGGAATGAAATAGCATAATTTCAAGTTACGATTTTATAAATGCTTTATCTCTCTCTCGAGACTCCGAGACCTACAGAGAGCAACAAAGTTTAGCAAACAATGTTAGGAATTTTGCGTACGAAATGAGGCTATACGCGAGAAAACGAATGTGATCGAGGTAGATTATGTTTCGGGAAAATATATACTTGATTTCTCGTGAAAGAAGCGCTTTTAGCAGGGTAGCAGTCACTATGGCTCGTGACCAACGCTTGCACCAAGCTTAATGACCTGTATTAAGGATAGATAAAATAACACAGATTAAACATGATGAGGAGTTTTTTAAATAACAATTCATTATATATATTTGTCTATAAGTCAATTGTTGGCCAATACGTTGTTCAAGGTTCAAGAATAATCTGACCCAAGACTACTCCAAAAACACGAAGAGAAATTGGAGAAATCCTTGCATACAAAGAATTTCTTTTATATTCTATCTAAAAATAGACGTCCTTCAGAATAAAAAATAAGTTATTTTTTATTTTAATTCTGCGAATAAATGTCGGAAGTATAATTTTAGGAGATACTTTCCATATCTAAACAAACTTGGGTATGTTTTGATAGGTTGATGGATATTTGATGGCTTTCGGGATTATTTACTTGGATTATAAATTGATATTGTGGATGTGTAACGTTTAATTACACGAGCACAAATAGTGGTTTATAATAGAAATCTCAGTGTAATCGACTTTTCATTCCCAGTGTAATGTCTACAAACGATTAATTAAATTCTAAAGTTCGTAGAAACTTGAACCTAATTTATTTGATAGCAGTCAATACCAAATTAAATTACTTGTATAATCTTGTCTTCTAGTGTTGGCCTAGTGGCTTCAGCGTGCGACGCTCATACCTGAGGTCGTAGGTTCGATCCCCGGCTGTGCACAAAATATGGACTTTCTTTCTATGTGCGCATTTAACATTTGCTCGAACGGTGATGAAAATATCGTGAGGAAACCGACATGTCTTAGACCCAAAAAGTCAACGGCGTGTGTCAGGCACTGGAGGCTGATCACCTACTTGCCTATTTACAAAATGAGCATGAAACAGATTCATAAATCTGAGGCCAAGACCTAAAAGAGGTTGTAGCGCCACTGATTTATTTATTTTTAATCACAATCAAATATGTCCATTGCGCTCAGAAATCTAGTTATCTACTGGTGCGAATCTGTTAAGTGTTTCCAGGTGACGTCACAAACTCACAAAACGTTAAAGAGATAACTTTAACGTCGGTAACTAACACCATACAAGCATGCATAAATCTTCGTTTAAAATATATTCAGCATATTCCCAGTGCATACGTCATTTAAAATAAGAACTAAAAAACAGCGACACGCATTCACGCTATACAACTATACACCTATATACAATAAAATTGCGGTAATGGAACTCCGAAAACGGGATAAATTACGTGGAGCATTTTGCATGTGCTTTTGTAATCAGACGGCAAATTATTGTTTTGACTTCTATTACGGCTCAGTTGCTAGACCCCTTATTGCTGTAGCAATAACGCAAGGTTGTTCTGTTGTTCTGTAATCTGTAATGTGTGGGTAATATGTGTAAAAAAGTAAATAATTACTGTTGACGTAAACACCAAATAAGAAAATCAAAGACCCCCTCACCCCCTATAGAGCTTGCGTAATACGTGAGCGGCCCCATACGACAGGAATAATTCTAGTATAACCACCCAGGATAGTTCCAACACGAGTATTTCGGAAGCGCTCGGCGTCGCTTTCCCATCTTACTATGGTCCCGGCAAATATGTTGGCCAGTATGCGCTGAAGTAATTCTCTATGATTTTTCATACTAAAAGTACATGCGCGAACTTTCCCCAAACTGAACCAATAGCGATATATATCTATAGCGATCCCGATCTCAATAATGAGTTTTATACCGATGTATGACAAGAATGCGACATCGCGCTACGGATATGTGCAAATTTACTTTGAACTTCCAAACAAAAACGTCGTGGGAATCGGTATTGCAGTCGCCATGGCCAAGCTTTTTTTGTTATATTTGTTTAAAAATCTCAGTAATATATAGTAAAAAAGAAGAATTATTTAGAAAAAGCATTTACACGAATATACCTTATCTTCTAAATACAGCTTATTCATCGAATAATCACGTAGGAACACCTGCTCAGAATGTAAAATGTCGTGCGAAATGGTGCATAACAGCCTGTGAATACCACATTATTACGTGAACATCTGTTTAAAATAGAAAATGACCCTTTTCTTCTCGTAACATTTTACTATTAAAGTTATTGAATATACAGTATAAGATATTATCAGTCTCAATTGCAATTGAATCGTTGAAAACTATTATGAATACGTTCCTTTCAGATACCTACTTTAAAAACGGTATAAATAAAAGTTGCTGTAGTGTAAATACTATATATCTTACTATAAATAAATAAAAAAATGTTTATATTATATTAAAATATATTGAATAAGAACATGTTCAATGCAAGATTGTATGTATCAGTGATAAGCAAAGTACTGTTTGTTTGCTTATAACAAATACATATTTTCCTATACTAGAGTATTAACGAAATACAACGTGAGAAAACAAGTGAAACACATCATATTATATAAAAAACTTTCCCGTGGCGCTACAACCTTTTAAGGTCTGGGCGTTAGATTTCTGTGTCTGTTTCATGATCATTTGTTTTTCTATAGGCATGTAGGTGAACAGCCTTTTGTGCCTGACATACGACATCGACTTTTTAGTTCTAAAACTTGCCACGTTGTTTTCCGTCATCGTACGAGCGAGTACTAAGCGCGCACATAGAAAGTCCATTGGTGCACAACTGGGTTCAAACCTACGAACTCAGGGATGAAAGTCACAAGCTAAAGATTTCAAAAGTTATTTTATTCAAATGCTTCATATATTAGGTTACATGATTGGGCGCTAGTCAAAAAACAATTGCAAACCAGTGACCATTATCCAAATGGTTTTGTATTTTGCCTTAGTAAACGTCAGTATAGTATCGGGCAACATTAATTATTTTGGTGGCAAAAAATTGTGTGACAGCTATTAAAGGCAATATTACGTTAGGTACAGTACAATACTAAAAAAGATAAGAACAAAACATTAATAGTTATTTTTGGTTCTCACTTGGTACTACTTTTATTTCGCTAATTCGCTTATGAGCCAGTTAAACATTTATAGGTACCTATGTTCTCAGATTGCAAAGGCCTTTTCTGAAAACCTTTTTTTACCGTGAATGGCCCAGTCTGTTGGTACCAGTTCCGCTTTTTTACATGTTGAGCCCATATTTGTATTCAAGTATCTGTCTCCTTTCTCCATCTGCTACATTGATTTATTATAGTATTCCTGGGGAACATTAGATGAGAAAAATATGTTATCTAAACACGTTTCGAAGGTTTTTGTCTCTATTATTGTTACAAAACTCATCTTAATATATATATTAAGTCGAGTTTCTTTGAACACTTAACTGGTCCATGGCTGGACTTATTTTCATGATTTTTGATTTATTTTATTTGAATAGTTAGAATAAGTATAAAATTGGTTTTCGTAACAGTCAAACATTAAATGTATTTAAATATAGGTTTCCACAATATGTGAAAATATGTAGAATAATATGTATGTTTATAAATAATACAATGTATACAGTATTAGTTTCATAAAATCATAAATTAAGTTCAACTAATCTGGAACACGACATTCATGACTGTTGGGCGGTAAGTCGCCGGGTCATCTAATCGAGAATAAGTGAGACAACTTAAATCTTCTACTCGTAAGGATATTAACAAACGTTAAAAAATTACATGTACAACCAATTAAATCAAGTGAAACGACCTAGTATCCGTTTTTATCCTTAAATTTTCACACAAGTGAGAGTTTTGCTTCCCCAGACTTATTGAACGTTCTATAGGTTATTATAAAGTCAGGACGTGCGAATTTAAAGAAGAAATATATAAATAGTGCGTCAACAGTATCTCTAGTCCACTTAGTTACTTACCATAACTACATCTCCGGTTTTATATTAGATTACATTGTCAGTATACATTATTGAGACATTAAACAAAGTAACAGAGTATCTGATTCTATCCTTTCATACTTTGTAGACTTACCGCAACACCACAGCGTCCAACTTCAATTCGCATAAATAACTTTGTTTCCTTATACTCCATATGTTCTCTTGAAAACTTGTTTGATACCATTTCACAAAATATTCATACACAAAAGTTTTACAACGGAGTTCGCAGGTTACGATGCCAACGGTTACAAAAGTGATTAAATATTAATTATAATGATTTAAGGACTAGTTGCAATAAAGCAAAAATAATATAAGCAAATACATACCTCAGCAATAACAATTTGTTTTAGAACTAAATGCTAATTAATATACACCTTTCGCCAAATAAATAATTACCCAGTCCTCAAAGACGATTTAATTTAATTGATTTAACTCTCCAGCTTAACTAGAAACATAATTTCAGTTAAAAAGTAAAAGGAATAAGTTCATATTTTTATTATAGTAGCTATTATTTTTAACTTATGATATATTATGGAGGAAGAGGACTACCAAATAAGTGGCTGATTTCGAGATTTTATATATACTCTGAATTCGGAAACACATCGATAGCGATTCAGTGAATCAAGTACTGGTTGTAGCAGATTGTGGGTCTCGCTACAGCATGTTTGTCTTGAGGTAAAATGAAAGTACATCAATGGATTTTTTCTTCAGTGTCTGCAACCAATACAACGCACACAAATCTCCTAGGGAGAAGGAAAGCATCGTTAGACAACCAGTGCAGCCACCAATCAGCTATATTTGAATCAAAAATCTACAACGCGTGCGGCTAAAGTATAAAGAGAATAATATCAATAAAGGAGAGAGTGTCCTCCTAGTGCTCCGTTAAAAGGGACCATACACAGATAAAGAAAATATATTTGTAAAATATAGGTATTTAAAAACATATATTGCTTCGACAATTAACATACTTAGCGCTTCTGGGTCATTCATTTTGCGGTATTCATTAGAGTGATCTCATATAGGAGGAACTTCAATATTTGCAATAAAGCAGTCACAAGATGAAATTAAAATTAATACGAGATTATTACTTTCATTAGAAATTATACTATGTCGAGCTTTATCAATATAAAGTACAGCTTTTAAATAGCTGATGGTCCGAAATATAAAACAATATTATTTTAGGCCTAGAGGATCCCTTTCGGGACGTAAAATTTACACAACACTTAATATTGCGTTAAAGATATTTTTAATATGGTAGCTGAATAATCAAACATTTAAAACTTTAGAGATAACTTTTTTAATGTTTACAATAGTGTTCAAATCATTGTTATCATGTTCAAGCATTGCTATATATATATTGCTGTCTAAATGAAGTATTGACTGTACAGAGTTAGTAAAAACAGGTAGTGAAACATTATTACAATTTTATAACAAATAAATCCCGACTGTTTAAAAAAGATAACAACTGGACTCCACTAAGCTTAGTTCGGCTTTTGAAAATTTAAAATTCCATTTTTAAAACACCACTTTCATTTGTTCGGCTCAGCTGTAGTATAAATTTTATTGTAGGCAATTTTCCGTTCCTATAATACATTACAGCCTGAATACTAACTGCAGAATGTAAAACCCTTCGCGATACTTACTTTATAATACAAAAAGTCTCTATATTATTATTTATATGAGCTCTTAGCTGTAAATACTATAGGTAAAACTCATTAAAAATAAGAGATTCATACCCAAAGGTCTTTAAATATCTTGAACACCGTTGGCTAGTTCTAAATATCTTTTAATTTGATGCCGGAACGAGCTGAGAGAAACTCCAATCTCTAGACATTGTACTCCTGTGGAATACAAATGCTCTTCTTTGTAGACTGAACAGGAACCCAACCCTTATCACCATTATCTCTTTATTAGAATACAAATTAATAGAAAGTATTTTGATTCAAAGGTCTACAAGATTGTCAAGTTGATACACGAGTATATATCTAACTTTAACTGCATGCTTTTTCCTGAAAAAAAAAACTTCAAAAAGTCTTGGGGCTAGATTGCTGTATCGATTTGCTGGCCATTTCATTTCTTAATCGCAAGTAGATGATCAGGGTTTTGTGCCTGAGATATGAAGTTTTTGGCATCTAAGGCATATCGGTTTCCTCATACTAATGTTCACCGTACAAGCCACTGTTAAATTCACACAAAGAAAGAGAGGTCTATTGGTGCAGAGCCGTAATTTGATCGCACAAGGTGAAGAATCGCAAGCAAAAGCCAACACTGTGCAGATTTTTCCGCATTAACCATATTAAAGCTACGATTTGCCTCGACTTATTATGAAGTTTTATTTTGTTGTATATGTACTAATATAATATATATTACACTACACTGAGGTCAGTGACCTCATGTGTACTCAAGGTCACTATATCCCACTCGTCGTGCTTTACATCCCTGAAACAGTTTACGAGACAAAAAGTGATATTCGTACCCTAGACTACGTCCCAGTCTGCTTTGGTTAGGTTATGTAATTACTTTAGAAGATTTCTATCAATCTCAAATTTTACTCGAAATAAATTTAAAAAAATTACTCGAAACTTTACCTCGCCATATCACGGACGACTAATTTATGTTGTCTATTTATATCCAACTGGGAACTTTTAGTTTTGAATTACTTAACTAAACCATTTTTACTCACTGTGTTCACTCGTATTATACATTTTTTTATTGATAATAGCTTGCCAACGCTCGGCACACTGATACATTGGTAAAAAATCACAATATAATGACATACACGAAGAGATAATACAAATATTAAACAAAACAATTAAAATTACAAAAACTAAGCGAAAATCGATACCTTGTAATTGAACTTTAATTAAGGATGTATCCTATACGTCCACGATCATATCAAACACATTCGATTTTAACTGAAAATCTTCTTTCATACCAATTCAAACTGATCTAAATTAAAGCAATCTTTTCTCGTTGTCCTGAAGATACGTAAGTAGTCCCAACGGCTAGGCAATGAATATTCACGTTAAAATTAATTTTCTAGCACACGAACCCTATCTAAGCGTCCGATGACTGGTCTTTAGTGATAAATGATGGTCTGCGATTAGCTCGCCGCACTAATATTCGCTAATGGACGATGTAGCAACCAACTATAGGTGTGCTTCTAAATGGAGCTTTCAATCTGTACATTGTGCTATAAATACACGTATGTCTATTAAAACGCAATTTACAGAAAACATATTCTAGTTTATTTTTTGTTCTGTTTCTTTTCACGCGGTTTACGATTTGACCAGTATATTTATGAACCGGAATATTTAATAACTCGCAAATATAAATTGTGTTGTGATTCAACGGAAAATAACCATTAAGCACCCCTACCGGTACTGATATGCTGAGTATAAAAGAAAAATTATCACTAAAACAGTATATAAGTTGTTTTTAGTTTTATCAGGCGTTGAAAAAATAGCACTTATCCCCTCAGCTACTTGAAATCTCGTCTTTACTTCCTTTTTTTTTTAATTGGCAATTTAGGATATTTACGAAAAAAACAGTCTGTTTCGTCACCATTTGTTGTTTCTAATAATTTAATAAAATTATGTTTTCCTCCACCGTACGGGCTCGTGGTACACGTATAGGTATGCGCACATAGACAGAAAGTTTATAATGCACAGCCGGAGTTCGAACCTACGGCCACTGTATGCTGAAGACAGCAGCTCTATTTATCCAATAAGCTTGTAATAAAAAATGTGCGTGTACTAGTGTACACACGTTAGAAGTGAAACTTCTTTATGACCTTATTATTCGAAAAATTATCTATATGCAACTAACTTTACAGAAATTGGTTAAATAAAGTTAAATTAGATAAAGTTTAACAAAGGGCTTTTAAAATCACAGACTTGAATACAAATAATACAATTATTTCATTTTACCTTATTACCACTAAGATTATTACAGAATTTTATAAATTGTAATATAATTTTTAGTATCATTGTTATAGTTATTATACATTTTTGTTATTAGTGGTTTAGAATCTCTTCGAATCAACCGTGGTAGGGACGAGAAAAAGACGCGCGTAACGGTCAAATGTGACGCGTAACCGAAACATGTGACGCGTAACCGAAAAATGTTACACTAAATTTTTTTCCAACCCCGATAAAGAAGTTTCACTTCAAAAAACTGCTACATACAATAGCGTGTTGATAGCGTTAGAATAAATATAGTTATATCTCAACATGAACTTACCTCAATTTAACATCCTACTTAGTTTGGCGTAGGGCCAGATAACTTATCAACTCAAAGCAATCCGCTGCTTTTTGTCTATACTCAGCTAATCGGTTTCTAAAGCTGCTAAATGGACCGTATTAAAATATTACATAATCAAGGCTCTATCATCCGTTAACTCGATAGGCATTAAGGACAAACAAGTAATCAGCAGAAGTGGCATTAATATGTTTTTGCTCAATTATCAAACCCGTCACATTGTCTATTAATTATCAAAAACGTGGTAGTAGTAGTATAAGTCTTACAAAGTCCTTACTTTAATGAGACTTTAAAAATTAATAAAACTCAAAACATTTTTAACGCATTTACGACTATTTACCCAACAACAATAGTGATTTATTTCATGAATACTCTAAAACATATAGCAATAATTATTTATAATTTACTATATTCGCTTACGTTAAAACTGTTTTTTGACGCATAAAAAGAAAATCTAAGGAAATATATAATTCATATCACAATGCATTTATAAAGAGTATTTAAATGTAATGAAGTAATGATTGAAATAAGACCGTAATTACTGAAAGACAGTTTATCCAACATTTGCAAGTGTAATTTATTATCAACAAACAGAGCGAAGTAAAACATGCTTATGTGCTGCCTAATTCATAACATCAACAACATATGTTCGTAAAGAGGTATTTTTATTATAAATAAAACGTGTTTATTTTGTTTCCGATTTTCTTACAGTCGGAAACTACGTTTCTCTTCGATCAACACCTCTTAACCACATGCGAATTTATCGAATTAAGGATTAATTAATAAATATTTAATCAAACTATTGTTCACGTGACGTTTGCGTGGAAACTAGAAAAACGTATCTTGATCTGACGACACGCGTCTTTTTCATCGTAGAGATTCCAGAAGCATAATGATAGTGTGTCCATATATAACCATATTAAAGTCCGTTGCGTTCGAAATATACATGTGATATGGTCGCGTTATGCGACATCGTTTTTTTTTTGTATAGATTAATGTAAAACTTTTTTACAACGAACCATTTACACGTAATCTGAGATGATCCTCTGAAGACCGCTATAAATTTCACCAGCTAAGGTCACTCTTATTTTTTGACATTCCATGTTTTGTGTCCATTCCTCGAAATTTATTATCCTGTAACTGGACCTCGCTTTTCTCGTTTTATTATTCATAGATCTATCTTATATTTAAAAGATTTATTCATACATGAATGACACGTATTCTGATAACACTTTTTACAAAAGAACGTTTTTATAAGAATTTATCGCAAACATAAAAATATTTGCTGTTTATACATTAAATGTTTTTAATGTATATAAAAACATTCATTATTTTTAGATTAAACATTACTTAATCTAAAAACAATGAAAATTATTGAAAAATCTCGGGAGCGGGAAATAATGATGTTTTTTTAAGTTCGACATTACATTGACAATAATTATTATAAAGAAGTCGATCT
This sequence comes from Pieris melete, assembly GCA_963693345.1. Classification (NCBI taxonomy): domain Eukaryota; kingdom Metazoa; phylum Arthropoda; class Insecta; order Lepidoptera; family Pieridae; genus Pieris; species Pieris melete. The sequence goes on along the minus strand of CAVNZK010000096.1, from coordinate 161,268 downwards.
AGAGACTAAAGAATGACTACCACAAAGAATAGTCGTTACTAATACAGTAAAACTATTAATGCACATTAAGTTTGTCTGTAAATCGTTAATTAACAAAGCATCATTCTTTACAATTTTTTTAATGGACTTTAAAACGCAAGTTACTTTTTTCTCTTTTTACAATGACACTGCAATTTGGCTATAGATTATCATTCATATAAAATATCAATATGGAATCAAAAAATGCCCGAATTTCGCGTTTTTATATCAAGGTATTTTACCAAATGCCTACATAATCCTTTGCTGAAGGACGCTTTAACGCGTTATCCTTGAAATAAAATGGAGAGGGTTTAGGCCATTTTCGACCTCATAAATAGTGTTTACTAGCCTATAACATGGTCCAGCCTCAGTGTAACCTTCTGGCGACACACCCTAATAGGTGCCTTCATACATGACCTTTGAATTTTATTATTTTACCTCAACTGAGATATTTATAAATTCTCGATAAAACGTTATTTCTTCAGGAATGTTGTAGGGATCGAAACGATAAGATACCGAGCGTCAATAAACGTAAAATTCCATGAGAGATTTATTCGAATAAAGAATTGGTATTGAATAGAATACAATACATTTTATTACAATAAATATTTAGCTATATTATATTTTTTTAATCAACTTTTTTTAAATAATAATAATAATTTTACAGCAGCGCCATCTATCAGTCCAAATGTAAAAGGTCCTCGACTAACTCTGACATTAAAAAATATTAATATTTATAGTAATACGTTTGAAAAATCAGTCCAGGCGGAATAGAATCCTGCTAAATTGTCTCCAATTTTAATGGCATTCAGTTCTATGTGTAAGGTTACTATATCACATTATTGTAATGATGAAAATATTATTACAATAACACCAAAATAAGACTTCGACTGAATAATATTTATAGTCTAAATTAGATATATTAACAAGCTTACAAAAATCAGTGATGACTTTATAAAAAAAATATAATTACCATTTTTAATCAGATTAAAAAAATAATTAACATGTAAAAAAGCCATCTTACGTTCGACTTCTAGACAACAAATTTTAAAAAATCTGTATAAGCGCCATCTTTGTTACGCGTTTGAAACCTCGAAAAACATTATTGTGTTACAGTCGTCCAAAGTTTACCTAAATTATATATAGATGGCATGATATTATTTACTTTATTATGTCTATCGCATACTAGATGGCGCTGATAAACTTATTGAAATTGAAGGATGTGATATAGATTTATCTACATACATATTCATATTCGTATTTTTTCCTACAATGTTTGCAATATCTGTGGCAGTACTATATTTTTCTTTAACGATTTTCTTTTGCTTCGCTTCACGAAAATTTTATGCCAAGTTCCATCAGAACATTATAGTATGAATTTATAAAAACAACTATAATTACTGTATAATTGTTTATTAAAAATATTTTACATTTAGTAATATACAATCAGTAATTTCAATGGGAATAACTTAAAACAACTTAAGACACTCTTGACGACAGAAAAATACCTTGAAGCAATAATACACGCTATGCGGAACTTACCTACAAAAGTTAAGTCACTTAATATAATATAATAAAATCCTCACTTACGAATCATTACGACAGTTGCTCAATAGAAGCACATCTGTTTTATATGAATTTGGCAACACCTTATCAACTATAAGCAGATCATACAGCACTACTTCGTTTATTCAATACCTACTTGCCTGGAAGTTCCACATTCAAAAATACTAAATGTCTTCTAAAATTTTTGTAACTCACGGAGATACATTATGTCTTTATGTCCTGAGGTAGTCCTCACGTTAGTAAATATAAATCGATATCTAATACCTCACAATGGAACGTAATAAAACTACAATAACATGGACATACCTTCGTAAACCATACCCATACAGTAATTTAGAGGTTTTACTAGCAGTCGGATCTCATAAATCAAGATTTAATCCGAGGGTAGTAACAAAAGTGATTATTCAGATAAAATATCCTTATAACTTGTTTTGTTTCCGTTGCGTACGGCCTATTTTTCTCAACAACAGGTGCCTCTGTCTAGGTATGAATAATATTTCTTCCTTGTACTTATCTTAATTGTATAATAATGACTGCGTTTGTCTGGTCAAGTCAAGTTAAAAAACAATATTAAAAAAGTATAAAAAGATTTATTTAGAAAAGTTATGAAAGTGGTCACTAAAATAAGAGATATTATAAATTTTTAAAATAATTATCAATACTTTTTCGGCCCATATATTTCTACGTTTCTATGTACTATGGAGCAAATTTATAACCGACTTCAAAAAGTATATTATTAGTTGTGTTATTGTTGAAAATACTTAATCAATTTTAGGATTCCAAGCATGGTAGATATGTATATGTCCAGAATTTTTCGGAAACTAATTTAAATTATAGATACAATTACAGAGTAAATACACCTTAGGGAACAGTCCAACCTTCATTAATATCGGTAAAGCAGTTTTTGAGACATATATTATGTCAAGAGAAGACGTGACTAATATAAAGTATATATATGGCGCTACAACCTTTTGGTCTGTGACTCAGATTTCTGTATCTGTTTCAACCTTCTATGCCTGAGACACACCGTCGACTTTTTAAGTCTAAGACATTCCTCACGTATCCTTCACCGTACGATCGAGTATCAAATGCGGACATCGACAGAAAGTCCATTGGGAACAGCTGGTAATCAAACCTACGACACCAGGGATGACAGTTGCATCTTGAAACCATTAGGCCAACACAGCTCTCGACGTAAATAATATTGATATGTAAATAGGTTTCATTTAGCAAATTAATAACGGATATAATATTTTTTTGCAATGTAAGAAACTTAATGATGTAACTTATAAGAAAACACCAGCGTCGTGTTGAATTGGAGACACTGCTACGTTTTTATGGTCACTAACAACGTTAACCTCATCTAACCTCGTCCCAGTCAACTTTGGAAGCTCGCAAACACGGAAGCGATAACTATAAACAAGCTACAAAAACCCGTTCAAAGCTTCCTGGCGGGACGGGCTTGGGACAATCCCAACCCCACTCGGTCAGTTGGACACAGATAAATTTCAATTCGTACACGCTCTGTTTACAACTTTTCTTGAGTAACCATTCATAGATTTTTGCTATACAATATTTGCACGTAATTGTATTTATATAAAATCAACATAATTTATAAAATAAATTATTTTCCATTTCTTATTACGTGAATATACATAGAAATAACACCTAATTATTTTTACCAGCTTTGAGTGTTCATAATACTCAAAGAACTTACAAAAACATGTTGAATGTAAAAGAGGTACCTATGTAGTAATAGAAAGCGCGTTCAAACACACACTAAACAAATCAATCATACAATTATTAGAGCAAGTATATAATTATTTGACTAAGACTACAATTGAATAATGTACTAAATTTATAACTAAAGGACAAGATAAGAATAGAAATAAGAAAGAAAACACAAAATTATTGATGCACTATCGCATTGCAAGTCTCAAGTGGCTCGCAACAACAATAGACAAATGTGATAATAAGGTGTAAATGCTCAGCAGGGAAAAGAAGAGAGGTCACTTTTGCACCGTGCGCTGACGAGCTTAAAGAAGTTGCTGGGGATTAGAATTAAAATGCTCAATACAGAGTGAGATGAAGCCAGTTGGAGGCCTATACTCTTCAAGAGGTCCTTAAAAAATATTATCAATTTGAAGTGTGTGTAATTTCACTATTAATAGACTAGAATTATAAATCAAACTCGGCGTAACTTTCTAAGCGATTTTTAACGTATTTTTATCATAAATTTGATCTCGAATATGTATACATAGCATACAGGCATCAGTTTCGATATATGTATAGATTTCACTATTTATCAAATAAAGACACTCGTGGTCGGGCAACGAACCCTTTTTTAATACATTTTCGCAAGTTTTTGTATCGTCAGCGAGATAACGAGCCGTTTGGGTTCGTACCCAAAGAAGCTCACTTCTTTTAGCATAATTTGTTGCTACTTTAAGGCACGAAAACATCGCCTGGCGTAGACTGAGTCATGTCTATCAACGACTGCTGACAGCGATATATTCATTTATCTTTTCTCTTGTACGTCTGGGATAAGAATCAATTACGAATGCTTTTGCGTTGTTTTGAGTGGTTGTTGGATTTTATTAATTTGTAGGTTCGGTATCGCTTTAGACTGACAATATTCATAAATATAAGCATAGTAGAAAATGTAACACCAATATTACTAAGCGTGTACTATTCATAACAATTTATTTAAATCATCAACAAATTTTGGTGGTTCTATTGTTCTAAATTCAAATTACTTCCACCAAGTCATTGTTTATTTGTCAATCAATCTTGTCATTGTTTCTATTCGATTAATTAATAACCTGATTCACTTCATATTCAGATTTAACATACACTGAACACAAAGTATAAGGCGTAGACTAGAAGAAAATATTTTTTCCATACTTACCGCCGATCAGATCTAACAAATTTTTAATAAAATTAAAGCCATTATGGTGAATGTCATGCAAGTGGATGAAGCCAGAGATGTCAGGACCGTAGCATGTGGGGATCCGTGGTCTCTGCCCTTTGGAAAAAAGGCGTGAATATATAAATAAATAAAAGTAATTGTTAATTTAACTACTTGTTGTCACCAACGGTTCGCGTTATTGAAGTGAAACTTCTTTATCGGGGTTGGAAAAAAAATTAAGTGTAACATTTTTTCGTTACGCGTCACATTTTTCCGTTACGCGGCATCTTTTTGAAGTGAAACTTCTTTATCGACGTATGGGAGAAAATTTGTAGCAAATCGTCACGTTTTTCGGTTACGCGCCATGTTGCTTTTTGAAGTCAAACTTCTTTATCGGCGTTAGAATGAATTTTTTATCGACGTATGGGAGAAATTTTGTAGCAAATCGTCACGTTTTTCGGTTACGCGCCATCTTTTTCTTGTCCCTACCACGGTTGATCCGAAGAGATTTGAAGCCATTAATAACAAAAATATATAATAACGATAACAATGATAGTAATAATTCTATTGCAATTAATGAAATTCTGTTATAATCTTAGTAGTAATAAGGTAAAATGAAATAGTTGTATTTGTATTCATGTCTATGATAACAAAAGCCTTTTGTTAAACTTTATTTAACCAATTTCGTTAAGTTGCATATAGTAGATCATTTTTCGAAAAAAAAAGGTCATAAAGAAGTTTCACTTCTTACGTGTGTACACCTAGTACACGCACACATTTTTGTTTATGTCGTGGCAAGTTGCTATATTACCTACCTCGTTTATCATCAAAAGATTTTTCAATCAGAATAGACTTCAACAAAACAAAAACTTCAGCTTTCACTCCACTATAACCCGACTTTTACTCCGTGTACATATCTACCATCTCATTAAAGATATTTTAATATGTAGGACAATATTTATCGAGCTTGTAGGTTTAGTAAAGCGTCTTGCATGCACGTTATCAAGCTTGAGCTGTTTATGATCGTACGGTATCTTACTTAAACCCTCCCTGTACGGATGCGTTATATTGCTAAAAATACCTCACGCAAGCGGAATTTATTTTATTACGACTATTAAGCATATTATAGTTGTCTTCGATAACTGGGCTGGGTCCAATTAAGAAAAAAATTTAATTGTAATATTAGCACGCTTAACAAACAAGCAAATATATTAGATTATTAATATAATTCTGTTTAGGTGTATGTTTGAAGATTTTTACATTATTTTAAACGAAAAGGTCGATTTTATAATTTTCTCTTAAAGTAACACTGGCGTATTTCCGAATCGATTCGACTTAGGGTCCTTCATGAAAAGAGCGTATCAATTCTTAAAAGGCCGGCAACGCACTCGCAAGCCGTCATGAGAGTGTTCATAACTTAACATTAGACTCACCTGATGCTAGCCCCCTGTATTATAAAAAAATATATTTATGTCTTGTAACGTCTAAGTTTTGAAGCTGTATATAATTGTTTAAATTATAATTTGTTGCTTTTTCAGTCGATATACAGGGTTCAACCGCGCGGCTGTGCATTTAATTATTCTTTCTATATACGCATACGATGACAGAAAAACAAAATGAAACCGACATTGCAACAAATATTTTCCTTTTTTACAAAAATACATAAATTTTCAAATAATATAAAGTGTAGGTATATATTTATTATTAGTAGGTCCAAGGGGTATGATGAACCTTTTAGCCTATACATTGTTAGTCGGTTATAAATATATGTAGCTTGCAGACAGCGCCACATATGCGCCTATAAATTTATTTATATACAGCATACATTTAATTTGTGTGTCATGCCCATTTTGCCGATTATCGGAAGTCAATCCTACTTTATTTAAAAACATATTTGTAGTTCTTAAGTAATTCATTTGTAGACTATATTCGCCGCAATGTAAATAAAATATACGATTATCTCCTTCAAGCTTACCATAAGTCGTGTACAAGAATACTGAATTATCTAGACAAGTGCGTCCAGGCGATTACTAAAACACATTATTCTTTGTAAGTAATGGTCAGAGGTGGCCGAAAAATTCGAGTTGTTTGTTGGAATTGAGGGATTAACATTTTGAATTATATGAAGAAAGTCTGCAGTTGAGTGGTCTAGCTGCGGTCACTTCATTTAAAGACTTGGTATTTCATTACAAGTTCACACAAATCATACAAAGTATTCTTTTGTTTAGATGTGTGCGTCGGTTTTACACTTGTTAATTTGGTTGTGGAAAAACAGATCAATTGACCTGCTGGCTTAAGGCCCACCCTCATCTTTGAGGTCGTGCTTTCAAATCACGGCCTTTTTAATTTATTTTAGTAATGCTCTCAAACATACAAAATAATGATAGTCTGTAAACTTTACATGAGAACTTCAGAAGTCGCATCGCTAACTATATCCATGCTAGTTCCTCAATCGAGTAGCCCGCAATATCACAACTTCCGAGGGGACTTTTTGTATTGATGAAGTCGCATGGGCTTGGCTTTGCACCAATGTAATTCTCTCTATGTGCACTTGCTCCTACGAAGCCATGCGTCGTGAGGACACCGGCATGTCTCAAACACAAAAATCGTCTCCTGTTAGACACAGCAAAGCGGATCACCTACTGGTCTATAAAAAAAATACGTGAGAAATTGATGCAATTTGAGGCCAAGCCACATGTAGGGTTGTAGCGCCAATGGATTATTATTAATACGATCGTAGCGTGACGTTAGATAGGCGATCCATCCTCCATACATGGACTCTTCAACGCAAAGATAACGTTTTAATTCCAATAATTATTTCTTTAGAATTCAATGTTTAAAAGGGTTTACTATAATAATATAGAAATTGAAGTTATTTGCTTGCTATATAAAGCAATGTAGAAAACAAATATGGCACGTCACGTACGTTCGCATTATTTCTGAGAATTTACACATTTTACAATTTCTATTCAGTTAAACAACATGTGTTTCGTTTAAAACAAGCTCGTTATGATTCTTTTGCGGAAATTGGTTATTTATTATAATCATATATTAAAATGTAATGTAAACCTAAACAAATATCTAATCTAATAATAACTTAACCTAAAATAATATAACACTAAAGTATACTTTACAGTGTACCTTATCGATGGCAGTAACGATTTTCCCGTTGTATTGCGATATTTATTCGTTGAGGGAGGAAAGCACCACCTCTGGGTTCACTGGTACTGTCTATCAGGCGCCAATTTATTTCTTTAATTAAAAACATGAAACTACGGCCCAAGTGTTTCTACCCCAAAGGGATAAACAATGTAGGTTGGAAAACTCTTACTTTTTTGCTGTTTATACGAAAATAATTATTATTATTTAAAAGTTTTTACAGAAACAGAGAATAATATTAATGAAGCTTCATAATGCTCATATCAAAAAGCATTCGTCTTTCGGTTAACGAAACATAAAAGCAATCCTACTACGAACTTAACTTTTAAACTCCTTTGTTTATTATAAACACAATATAAGGAGCGTCACATATTAGGTGCTTCTGAAAGCCGTTAGAGAATTAAATAAAATAAGTAGTTAAATAACTATATTAGATCCCTAATACATGCTATGGATTGTTTATATTTTTTTATATGTATTACAAACCCTAAATTATACTAAAAAATAATTGAAAAACTAAACTGCGAAACTATGCGATAACGTAGTTTAGTAATAAGTGTTTACTATGCAAACGTCGTGTTAGAACTATTCAGTTAGTAAATTATGTTTGTGTGAAACTTGAAAACTAAATGAAATTTACGTTCTTGATAAGAACTGAAGCTAAAACACAGCGCATATTATAAATACAAAAGTATTAATTTTATCCTTCTCTACACTTCTTTTAACAAAACTATTGTGACTGACTAACTGACTTAGTTATATGTATATTTTATAAGTCTCGTTTGAATGAATTACCATTTTCATAGAAATGGACTTTAATATATATTATAAACAACAATCAACATATTGCGGGCTTAAGGTATGTAATCAGAGTCGAAACGTATCTATGTTAAAACGTATTGCATTTGACACAGAAGTCAAACAAAAATCTCTCTGTATAATCATAGACGCTAATTCTCGACGCCGAAATTTTACCCTTACTATGTTCCGAAAATCAACTAACAAGATATGTTGTACTCGTGAGTAATACAGTTTACACGGAGTAGAAAACGATCTTAGTACAAAGAAGGAAACACAGACTACTCTTAGCACTATTTAATGCTAAATATGCTAATGCAGCAAAAATAAGCCTTAGAATTTAATATTCTAAATATTTTAACGGATATAAATAACAATAAGTGTCCTTCAAGTAAAGAGCGGACCAATTTTTAAAAGGCCGGCAACGCACTTTCGATCCCTATGGTATTTTGCGTGCGTTTGCGTTCTATAAAAAAAAATGTTCATAATTTGTTTCGAGCGCTCAGAGCAGTCGTGGTCTGCGAGAGTCTCACGTTTTAATCTGTTTCTTACGATATTAACTATAATCACATCTTAATGTAATCCACTAATATAATTATTAGTTTAATTGTCTTTATAAGTACATTATATTAAGTGTCAGTTACCGTTAGTATAGAGCTCCGAATTGGGAGGGAAAAGTTTAAGATATAAATATATTTTTACTCTTAAATTAAAATCAATAATCTTGCATTGTAAAGATATTCCATTGTTAGTGACGCCCTCAACATTTTCAATTGCGTAGGATGTATTTAATTCGAACTATAAAACTCAAGACTTGAAACTAATACCTCAAACTGGAACGACGAAAGCGTAGGTGTCAATATGTCCTGTCATAATCTTTAGCAGACATCTTCAATATAAAAGTTAGCTAAACATTTTAGCGTAAACCGAAATCAATTTTTAAAATTCATTTGATGGCGTATCCTAATAATCGTTTGTCGCTGAAATTTAATAAGCAATTTTGTGATTTTACTGTAGGGGCGGCATTCATATTTAAACCAAAATAGACAGACTGAAAACTATTAATAAAAACTAAAATAATTTAGACAGCATAATATGGGTTCATTTAAGCGGCGGTCAATAAGGCATCTCCTGGACAAAGCTCTCCAATAGGCAACATCAGGTGTGATTGTTGCCACAAGTCTATCCGGTTTTGCATAAAAAAATATTGTACAATGTGTGGGCTCCTTTTAAACTCATTGGAGGCAGAAATACAAGTAAAAATTATATTACGATAAAGACACATTCCAGTATGAGTATTACCGAGATTACGTAACTTTCTGGAACTATGATCGCGAGTTTAAAAGGTAATAAATAAGGTTTGGCTATACTACATACATCTTGTAACTGATCATGTGTCACAGTACTACAATTACTAACAAAAGGAATGCTTGCTAATACATACAAGCAAGGGTAGAAAATTTAAGCAAATAATTTTATAAATTGTTTTATTCTTTATAATTTAATTGTGTTTTGGCAACATTGTATTACTAATAGGTGGTGGATAATAAAAAATGGCTTAGCTAATTAAACTTTGTTTTTCGAATTAAGCTAAAATAATACAAATATACTAGCAAGAAATGGATGTGAAAGATATAAATCAAAATTATAATACAAATGTAGGTCTTAATCCTATTTGACGAAATTAGTTCGCATTGTAAAAATACATCCTAAATATAGAATTCTGTTTATGGTACATTCGCCTTTTATCATGTTTCACCTATTCGGGATTTACGACTTACTAGTATTTTTTCCTGTCTATTTTCGCATAGTAAGTAGAAGGGCGTTTTAGCGTATAACATATTATTTATTTACCCGTCATACTGACAATTAAAAAATAAGTAACTACAAAGGTAATCCACATCATAATAAATAAATAAGCATATCATATTAGTTTAGATGCTTAATAATAGACGTTATTTCGATTTTCAGAATATTTTCTTTTCGTCCGTTTAAAAATATCTTGTAAATTGTTGAAATGAGAGCAATAAATATAAAAATTAGAATCTATGAGTCAATAACTGAATAATGTTTAATTTTGATAAAGTTTATTGTATTAATGCTTGAACATCGTCTACGGTCTTACTTGGCAGCAGGTATGTCAAATGGCAGCAGACAAACTAATCCAAGTTATATTATGAAGAACACGGTAAACATGAAAATGAAAAATGAAAAAAATGAAAAAATATTTATTCAATCACTTACAATGATAACAACATGTGGCTGGAGCCTCCATTTAAGTATGTATAATATACTTGTGTTTGGAGTATCCGCTCTTCCTAGGTACACTTAATTAGGTATGTAAGTTTAGAAAAAGGGAAACATACACAACGTGAAACACAGTACGAAGCTGATGGCAAGCTAATACATTATAAAAGCCCGAGTAGGCTTTCTATGATTTAGCATCAAGTTACAAAAGTAAAGGGACAATATTCTGTTGACATTATTATCGACCATACAAACATTAACATTAATATGTATTAGTTTATTATATTTAGACCACAATGCGTTTCACAAGATGCGCGTAAAAATATACTTACAGATTTTACACATTATAACTCTGAGAGATTACAGAAGATTATAACTCTGAGATTAGAAAAATTATAACTCTGATTAATGACGATATCTTTTTGAAGAACGAGAAAATAGGTTTCAAACAAAGCTAAATCCTTCAATAAAGGTCGGCAACACACACGACGAGTGATATATTTTCTATTTACTTCGTCTGTTAACGTTAACGGTTCATGAAATCTGCATTACATGTACAAAATAAAATTATATTGTCTTAATTACCTTTTTATATTAGAAGGTATAACAGACAACTATAAAAAATATTTCTTTAGATTACCATAGAAGCAACATTATTTATGCACAGACAATATGACACATTGTGTAAGTGACAGATAACTAGTAATCCATTAGTAGCACTTCCGCAAAGTAATGTTTTTGTGCACATCTAAGCTGTCAGATTCAAACTTCGAACTTGAAATGGATTTAAAAAATATCCATTCAACATTCTTCAAGCCTACTTAATGTCCATTAGCAACTTTTTTGGATTTTCTTAAGCGTTCTTTTAAAACTCTTCTTACAGCACTCAAGAGTAGATTTTAAATATATGCTAGAGAATCTTATTACAAATTCGTAATTCATTAACCGACAATGCGTAATTATTACCCATAGATCCATTTAGAAGGTTAAATAGGTCTTTCATTGCACTATGTTTCCGTAAACCAATCTCAATCAACAGTTATGCTCAAACAATGGCTAGTTTATTCAATGCCTAGCCTAGGAGTCCTAGATTCGATATCGCAAAACGATAATTGTTTCGAAAATTGGTAGAAGGAACCTGGTATCATTATAAACGTCAATATTAATAGTGGACGACCGTCAAAAATTAAAAGAAAAACATTCAATAGCTTTTTGATACGTTTCTGCATAAAGGACTCTAGATGATGACTTACTCCTTTTCTACCATAATTTTGTAAAACTCTTTCAAGTAAAATCTTTAGCGGTAACTCGACTTACAACCTGCATTTCAGGTGATAATTAGCTTTTATAAATACGCGAAGTTATTTGCGAGTACTAAAACACAAATATGGTTACACCGTCTTTTGTTCGTCATATTAAAATTCTTCGCACTGCAAAAATAAACCTTTTTAAAATGGCCTTAAAATCTGCGCATATTACAAAATTCTTGCATAAATGGTTCAACAAATTAACGTCTTTGAGTACATAAATCATGTAACGTTGATTGAATTCTCGTCATATTTTATTATGACATAAACGAACAATTTATTATTCACACGTAGTAATTTTAAGCTAATATGAGTCGAACCTTAGACGAAAGAGAAGTGAGAAGTTCAATTTATGAATCAACTTAGTAATAACCTTCATTAATAGTTGATTAATTTTACTGTTTTCTTTATAGTGCAAGTGTTCATTGTGGTAATAGGATGCACACCAATTCATTAAAATTTGATATATTATTATTCTATTTATTTTTTTTCTTACTAAAAACCATCGGTGGACAAACGGATACACGGTTCAAAAACCACATTCATAAAAAACGAAGAAGGCTGTTCCGCATTATACAGTCAAACTACAATTGAGTTTGCCTTAACGACACAAAAATTATTGTACTGTATACAAGAACATACAGAATGAGTAACGATTATATGCAATCATAATGGAGGTAAACATTCAATTGGATTTTAACATCAATTATCTGTCAAATAATTTACTTTTTAATAACTGAGTTTACCTTTTAAAAGCAATTAGACCTTTGATCAGTCCAATTAAGACATTTAAGATAATGACGTACACAATTTAACTCGTCCATGCATAAATTGAAAAATTAAAGTTGTTCTCAATTTGAATTGGTTGTAAACGTTTTTTTAAATCATGGCAACAAAATAAATAAACAAATTCGATATTCAAAAATCTGTCACATATTTACAATACCTACTAAGTAACAATTTTGGTTTTGAAATAAGTATAGAAATTATTCGTTTATAAAAAGCCATAATATTAAAAATAGTAATTTTAATATTAATTTATTTCATTCCTATCCAGTCCATTCATTATAAATAAACATATAAGTTAAATACAAATTTTCTTTCTAAAGATTTCTAAAGAAGAAAGAGAAAAATAAAGATTATAAATAGAAAAGTTAATTAGAAGAATCTAACTTAATCTCAAGAATTTATTTCCAAATACGATTTTTGTTTTCTAATTAATATGTCACTTTCTATGAAGACACGTTTTTTACACTTGAATAAATACTTTGCTTTTCCACACGCTTCATATTTGCTTTTGAAGATTTCACAAATACCTGCGTTGGTGGTCCACCTTCCAGGCAGTAGATCCGGGTTCGATTCCAACGCAATATATGTATTTGCTGAAGTAAAACAAAAAAACTAGTACACCATTATATATTTAATACTGTATTCCAAACATAATTAGTCACAGCGAATTTCATTCTTTATTATTACATCAAAAATACTTAAGGGGCAATAAAAGGTTTTGAATCTTCACGATTTGGTCATAGTTGGAAAAATATATTGATATATTATAAGTGTGAATTTTGTAAATGTTTAAAAGGGTCATTGACCTCCATCGAATTTTAAAATTTAATAGAACAATAATGTACCTCAATATAAAACTAAATGACATCCAAATAGTTTTTCCTTTGCTGTAAGCGCACTAAAGTATGGAAGTTAAGTGAGCAGTGGAGTGTAAAATCTATGAATTGCCACGTTACCTGCGCTTAACAGTTCCTGATCGCAAAGAGAACTTTTAATAAGAAAACTTTTACGAACAATAATTTCATTTCTAATATCGTCATTCCTATCTGCTTCCAATCTAAGTTGTCTCCTCATTCTTTCACAGTTTCCGTTTTTTTTATGGAATCTAGCTGTTGGCTCAGCTACAGCTATAGCTCAGCACGAGCTGCTTTGGCGAGCGTAGCTCGGTCGGAATGGGCTTTTCCCGGGACTACTCGTAGCACAAGGGTGTCTACTGCGAGAATCGGACCTCAGCTTGGGCCGCCCCGGGGTGGTCAATCGCCTGAAGCTCATTCTTGTATTTGTATTTCAGGCTTCCTTCTCAGGAGCTTTTTATCAAAGCCAACTATCTGTGCCAATGGCGATTGCTATTAGTTATTAAGAATGTTATATATATTATTATAAAATATAATTTTGAATGCTTAACTGGACATCTTCGCCTATGCACACACTTGAATGCTGGTAAACGTAACGCTACGTTGAATGTAATTGTTATCTAAGATTTATTTTAAAACGACTGTTATACGCTTTTTCTTGTACACAGTACACGAATACAAGTGACTTTACCCAACCGTTTCATTCAAAAAATAAATTATCTATGCATAATTTTTGTTTATGATATTACTTCATAAGTTAAAACATGAAAACCTCATTTAGTTTACCGTCCATCGTGTCTCCAAGGAAAATACAAACTGCTAAACCTCAACTGAGGCTAAAATTTAAAAAAATAAATGAAAGCAAATTATCTTAGCGAGGACTAGAATGTTTTTTGTTCTTAAGGACTTTTAGCCACCTGCGATCACATCGCAGCTACCAAAACCTTGAATAATTGGTAATTAATGTTTATTATCAAAAATTAACCCACACTGTAAAGGTTAATCTATGTGTTTTTACACACACAATCGTATTTCACTTATTTTTTATTCGTTCATTATCTCTAATGAAATATTAAGTTGTTTTTAAATACCAGAGATAATTTTGGTCTTAATGGGTTCGACTACCGAATGATTTAAATCGCACGTCAGATTCTCCATCACTCATATGTCGTATAAATTAACGATAATCTCGACCAGTCTAAAGCAACGAACGGATAAAGAGTAATTATTTAGTTACATATAATGCGCATTAAATTTATAATTATTTATATACAATCACAGATTACATGTACTTAGGACAACGACTTAAGCCAAAATTATTCAAATAACCTTTATTTATTATAAAAAATTGAATGATACAAAAATATTTAACCTATTTTTAACATAGTGTGAAAAATATTTTTTTTCCAAAAAAAACGAAAACTTGATATTCTGCCACACCAATATCATTTATACTGAAGTAAGTTTTATAACTTTTCGACAGCTATGCGGAAAAATAAAAGTAATTGTAGTATTGATAAATTATTCTAGACTTCCTATTAAACGCCGCGATATTCACCATATATTTTCTATCCCAAGATTATATAAACGCAATTAAAACCGTATGCGAGTACTGTAGGGTTCCTCTGCCCCATCCAGGGGCTATAGAACATCGAAGATCGATACATAATACGCATATTTTGCCAACGTATATGAAGTTAGGGAAAACCCGGTAGACCGAGGCTGCGAGGATGGAGTTGTCAAGGGCCTCGAAATATCGGTATTCGTTGGTCGCAAGAAGCAAGAAATAAATTGCGACGGCGAAAGATAAGGCTGTACAGCCATTGATGATATGAAGTTAGGTAATAATATTGTAAGCTTCAAAACGCCTAATATTCTAAAGGATAAAAATCCCATTTAACTATACACGTGATCAGTTACATTGTTTTTTTTAATAACAAGCACAAACGTGTCACGAGATTAAAGATAACATTGTCGTGACTTAAATAAATAAATCTTTTGGTGTAAAACAAACACGTATCCTTGATGGGATCATGCGATCCGTCACCATTATCTTAACAAATATGGACATATGAGAAAATAAACGAAAAAGAAAATAATAAATCTTGCGGTTAATTTTTATTCATTTATAAATCATAACCGATCCTTGACATAAATCAAGTATAAAGATGGATAGAGCCGCCTGTACTGCTCTATATGGCAAGCCTTGGTGGCCAGCGCAATCTAATTTATACTTTAGCTAGCGTAAGCTGTGAACGCCTGGTTAGTCTTAGGTTTAGTTGTATGATCGTCTCTTTTAACTTTAACGTTATTATTATTATTAAAGCTTTATTAATCCATACAACAATTGGTTTGCTTAGATTCCTTAATATTAATATTAGTCGTGTTAGTATAAGTTTTAATAATTTTAAGTTAGTTTTTATTTTTTAGTGGTCTAGTTTTTGTATGGTATTTTAGGGAAAAACGCCTTCTCCATATTTTTCCATTTCTCTTTGTCTTCTATCATGTCACCTGTCCATCTTTTCTTTAGTCGTCCTATATATCTTTTTCCAGTAGGACCAGTCCATTTTGTAATTTCGAGTATCCATCTTTTATCCCGCGCTCTATCAATAATTCGTTATTTCCTGTCAAATTGTGAGAAAAAAAATACTTTAATTAACACGGTTGACTTAATTTTTATAAGGGCCAGTTACTAAAACCTCTATATGTGTTTGTTGCTATAATGAGACTAAGAAACAACAGTGTTTTAAATTAATATATGTATGTACCTTTCATTACAATAGGTGACCTAAGCGTAAATAAATAAATTCTCATCATTAAAGTTTCCACCATAGTTTAAGTTTTAGTATAAATTGACTTAATGCGGATCTTACAGTTGAGAAGCGTTTATAAGTAAGTACATATGGATTAGAATAGTGGGAAATTTGTCTGATTCAACACGTCTGCAATAGCAAATTTTACGACATTTAAGGGACATTGTGTCTCAATGAAGACATACAATAACACTTTAGGATTCGAAACGGTACGTAGAGAAAGAAAATTTTAAATGGAGCCCATACCAGCTAAAAGACGCAATAAAATTTAATTTTGCCATCTTAAGCTTGTTCCAAATGGGCTTAATATGACATTGGGATCATTTCGCATCTGGAAAATAAAATATTATTGAGTATACTATATAAGTGATATCATAAAATATAGAGTCCAAGAGGCTATAAAACCAATTACTGTACATCCTTGTAAGTCTGGGCCTCACATTTATGTATCTGTAGATGATCAGCCTTATGTGCCTGACACACGCCGTCGACGTTTTGGGTCTAAGGCAACTCAGTTTCCTCATGAACGTTTCCTTCACCGTACGAGCGACTGTAAAACACATCTGTGTGTGTACATAGACAGAGTGCATAGATGTACGACTGGGGTTCGAACCTACGAACTCAGGAATGAGAGTCGAAAGCTGAAGTTACTAGCCCGACGCTGCTCTAATAAAAGGGCATACTAAAGCTAAATTACAATTACAAATTAGTTAAAGTATAGTCAATAGTCAAAAGTCAAAATCATTTATTCATGTAGGTAACACAATGTACACTTATGAACATAAAAAAAAGAAATATATATTAAATGCTAATTTTACATTTACTGCCAGATCTGAAATCAAGGGCGTAGAACGGAAGAGAAGAACTGGCAATAAACTCTCCGCCACTCTTTTTTGTTTTACACAATGTTTGTAAGGAGCTGCAACCATTACACCATGACATCTTAAGTAATCAATAGTTAATTAATCATATAAAAATAAATTATTGGTTGTTTGTAAAGTAGGTTTACGATCGAGATGTTTACCTGAAAACTTATATCACCAATAAGACGTTAGTCTTATTGGTGATATAAGTTTTTGGGAAGTAAGGAATTAATGAAGATAACTATTTTTTCAAAGTTTAAATTACATATATCGTTTTATTCACACTTTTGATGATAAATTTCGGGTGTAAAATGACAAGTTTACTTATTCGACTATGATATACATTTTTCTTCATACATACATTCATACAAATCTCCATTCGTTTGTATGCCGCTAGAGTGAGAGAGACGGGAGATCGGTCCGTCTCTCTCTCGTTATACCTGCGATCGCGCTCGTGAGGTTTTGGTGTGACACAAGTTTCTGAACATGTCACCCGACTAAAACGATTTTAAAGACGTTATCACGTCAATAAATTAGAAACAAAGATTTGTCCACGTATAAATACTACACATACATATACTACATGTACACTAGGATATAAGGCAACCGTGGAAGGCGATGTCAGGTCAGCCTTGTCGTACATCCCTAGGACGTACCAGAAAACGGACTGGTCAAAAACCGACAAGCATGGTAAATGTCATGAAGTGGATGAAGGTATATCAGGACAGTAGCAAGTATAAAGCCGTGAGATCCTACGGTGAAAAGGTGTGAGTATATAGATAGGTGGATAAATACGTTTAAATCCACTATGTTATTTTTGAGAACTTCATAATTTTCGTCTCTTTATAATTGTTACATTAAGGCCACCAATATTACTAAGTTACAATATTATTATGCAATATTCAACCATTGTAAGCTCAATTCTGCATGACAAACTTATCAAAAAACAACTCGCCAAAAACAAAGACAACATCGCTACTTATTACTTACATTTCGTACAATGTTAAGCGAAAAGCAAACCTATTAGCGTTGTTGGTTAATGGAAAAGGAGTGTTACACTTCAGAAATATCAGTAAATCTTGAGATAACCTTAGTACATGTGTCCGTTTGTAAAGTCCATAAATCAATAAAGTCGGGTATCTTATTACTATTTATCGCAATATAACGTTACATTTTGTCCTCACTGGTTTATTGAGGGAAGTCGAACTAGGAGATATATATATATATATATATATAGAAAATGAAAGGTTACTCCTTGCCTATTATGCCTACAATACCTGAAGGATTTCCTAGGCTAAAAGTTACAAGGAAATCCGATGATAAAAAATTTGCCTTAAGTGCGCAGTAACTCTCCTGTCAAATCCTAATCACTCAGGTCACAGATTATTTAAAAATGCAATTTAATACAGCATTGTAACTTAAAAATGTCACAATGCAGCGCATTAATAATCTATATTTATTCCACATGATTGAAGCAACCTTAATGCACGTACAATTTACATTCACTTTTCTTTATCATAACCGATCTGGACATGCTTCACACTTTAAGACTGTTGACACGTCGTATTGTGTCGTATATGGGCACGTACATGCAACTCTTTGTGGGTTTCCATGTTAAACTCCATTTTTTGTAGTTGCAATCGTAAAGGGTGTAGATTTGACTTTGATTTTATTAAGTATAAATGCTTTTAACTTCTACAATTCTGATGTTTCTTTATTATTGATATGTATCTTCGTTAATTAAATTAAATAAGGTCGCTGTAGTTTAAGCTTTAAAGCATTTAAACCCCTGTTCTGCCAATCATAATGTATTGGGTTCAGGACCTGAGATACTATACTTCCAAGACAGGTTTTAAACTTCACATTTATCATTCGAAATAGCGAAAAGGCACAAAAAATCTGCCTATCTTTACAAGTGATCATGTATGTCTGACAATGTGTAATATTTTATACTAATGCCTTTAACCGACGTTATACCGTCATAAAATACTACTTAGGCAATAACAAACAATTTATGACGACCCAATAATACATGAAATGGACTTGCCTTGCTTAAGTGGGATTTAAGATAAACCTCAATAGTATAAAAGAGGTAAAATTCTATTGCTTGCGATTGAGATATAACTTAGAGGAATCAAACTTAACGCAAAATGCAAACACTGAATCATACCCGCGTAAAGCGTTACGAGATTTTTGTACCAACATAAAAAAACTAAGGAAGTCGCTTTACAATTCGATAAATCTATTTTTAAAATTAATGCTTCATTGCAATATCTATGAAGGGTAACATCAATACGTTATCCTTCTTTGAACGCTTCTTTATTTATATCTATAATAATATGTATATATTATGGATTAATAATAAATCAATTTAGTTTTCTTTACACGTATTTACCAACATTAATCATTAGTATATTATATAAACAGCTTTTATGAAAAGAAACTTAAATTGTCTCAAATATCTCAAATATCAAATATCTCACTACAGAATAGAAGACAAAAAAATATACTTTATCCTAACTAAACTTAAATTTTACATTTTTAAATGAAAATATTATCGAAAATGATTCAATACGTTACTTCACAATCGCACATTTTCTCTCCACAAGTATCACTACGTAACGGGCGGAAAACAAAATCCAAACATTGCAAGCTATAAGTCACTTCCATGCAACAAATTGGAGAAGTTACGGTTCGGGGTAAGAAAATTAATATGCTCGTGAATGAGGTATCGAGATTTCCTGGTGAGGTAAATGAAAACAGGGAAAACAAACAAGAGTTCAACGAACTCATAAACAAATATCGGAAAATTTTATGCATACAACTTCATTTCGTAATTACAATATTATTCAATTTAAATATGTAGACGTTATATAGGTCTTAATCATAAACCCTCTATAGACCTTAATTAAATAATGTTTTGTCATTTTTATTGATATATGTGACATGAGAGTGACGAGGACATAACACTTAATAACACTTAATTTATAAATATGGTTTTGCAATCTATAATTCTTACGTTAAAAATACGGGACGAGTTTTAAACAATAAAATGATCAGTTTAATCAATTTTTGGGAATTTCTCCTATTTAACATCCAGGTATAATACAAACACACGAAATATAACACAGACTTTTTTTAAATCTAATATTGTTTTTGTGTATGACATGTGATAAAAAAATAATATTGCTGGCAGCCTGGAAAAAGTATCAAATAGAAAGTCAGCCACAGCTACACCATGTGAAATAAATGTAAAACTTTATTTTAGAAAAACACTTTTCTTACTTTTGCTGGTTAAAAGACATTTAATGAGGCAATTGTAACCGTATCGGTTCATTGTTTATAAGTTATCTACATTAAGGACAACGTTTTGCCACTTCAAACAGCCGTGGTTAACTTTTTAATTAAAATAAAAGCTTCAAAGCTCCCTATGGTCCTTAGCTACAGCAGGCTTGCAACTAATGTTTCCTTTCTATTAAAAATATCGCCGGAAGAACCAAGCCATTCTGTTTCTCTGTTGTTATTTATCGCAGTCTTCTAGTTAGAGCTAAACTGTACATTTCAAGAACCAAGTAATGAAGACTGACTGTTGACTTAAAATGTTCCGTCTTTATACCGTCTTCGCGATACTAAGCCAGTGAACAAAAACATAAATGAAACGAGCATGTTTAATATCGATATGTGTTTTGCGCGTTTTTAATGCCTGAATCAACAAGACCAATTATTATTCATATCACAAATATACCAGGCGCCTGTCATTCGAATTCTTCGCGAATATAACAGAATAAAAACTTATCCAGAGCTTGATATATTCGGTAGTAGGCCTATCTGGTACCTAATCCGCATTAAGCAAAAAATTACTAGTTAAAACTAAAATTGGAAGTGTAATATTTTTATTTTTTGTGACACCATAATTGTCGTGTATTTTAGAATAGATAGATTGTAACATATACTGTAGAAAATGCATTATATATGTTAGCTGTAGGATTACGAAATAAAGACATATAATTTATACATATGGTGTACTTCAATAAATAAATAAATAAGTACCAACTCATCTTCGTCAAATAGTTGAAATCGAAATAGGTGCCAAGTCTACACATATTATATCAATGATTATATCAAGCATTACTGTTCGAGTCATGAGGTCGAGACTCCAAATTTTTTGTGTAACAATACATATATATACATGTAGCTGCGGCAGTTCCTTGAACTTCATTTCCCAATTGCCGCGTATCTGGCGTATCTGCTTTGAATTGTAGCGCGTATACGTAATTGTTGTTAGATCCATTGGGTTATGGGACAGATATTTCTAAGTCTGTTTCATTTTTATTATCAGTAAACCACCTGTGCCAGCAACCCCGAAACAATCAATGTTTTTATGAACACAGTTTTTACCCTACACCATTATCTCACTGTGTTATGTTAGTACATTTGTGTGGACTTGGACTTTTTTGCTTTGAAAGAATAATAAGACCGCGCCCATCCGTTTCTATGTTAATTTGTAGATTTTCTGTTATAAGACATTCCCTTACGATGTTGGCCTTCATCGTATCAGCGAGTGTTGATTGCACACATGGAGAGAAAAATAAATTGTTGCACCGCATTCGAACGCACGCTCGCAAGTCGCACGCTTAATCACTAAGCCAATACTGCTCGCTTTGAAAGAATGACTTGGAATTTTTTAAAAGGGCAAACGAACGGTCTGTTACCTCCAATATTGTTTATTTGTTAACATTATTATAATTCATTCGCTTATTCTAAGAAAGCGTTAAATTCTGGCATCTCATTCGTTTATTTATTTCGATCATTTACTAGACAATATTGTTAATATTATAAATCTAAAATATACGATTTCATATTAAAAGAAATAAATTCGAATAAATAAACAGATTGAACCCGAACTCATACAAATAAAATATCCATCACTTTGTAATATAATTTGAGATAAACACCAAATTTTTCTTCGTACACACAAGTATCTATCAAAATTTTATATTTATCTAAGACAATATAGACAAACTAAGTTGGCAAGCTAACACAACCTTAAATTTAATAAAAATATCTATACTGCATGGAAGACTTAATGTTTCTACATGGTTTATGGAATAATCATTAATCATGTTGACTGCCCAGAATTGATGTAATACTAAACTTAAATTTAAGATTATAAGATTTATTATGATTCTTTTAATTATAATATTAGTGTAGATTAGTTGCGCCCCGCGGAATAAATTATACTTAACTTCTCACACCAAACGAACATAAACAAAGAAATCAATAAACTCAGTGCAGCCGTTTCGGAAGAGTTCGACCACAAACACTGTGTTTATTATAATTGGATTCTCTTTTCGCATTTGTAAGATAATAAGCTAATATAAATAACAATATATACACTTTACTACATATATTGAATCTAAAGCATTATTATTTCAAAGAAATTAGGCTCATTAAAAATTATTGTTTTTATGGGAATCGTAAACTTACTCTTACACACGCTAACCACTAACTCGTGGCGGCAGTCAATAGCTACTCTATATTTTTTTAAGATTATAGAATTGGACCTAGAATTTACTCTTGGTCTAAGATATCTATATCAAAATTCATAAAATACGGGTCAATAGTAAGAATACATTTTGCAATCAACATATTTCTTCGTTTTTAATTCTTTAAAATATTTATTTATTTACACTTCGTTTCATTAATTTAAATAATTAAATAAGGAGATACTGTAAGAAAAAAATATTAAATTAGATAAGGGCAAGAAGTGCAAAACATATTATCTATATATATATAAAAATGAAACCCGTTTTCCGTTACCACGACATAACATGAAAACGCCTTGACCGATTTGTCTGATTTTTTTTTATAATATACCTTGAAGTACGAGGATGGTTCTTACGGAGAAAAATTTAAAAAAATTGAGTGAAAAAGTCTAAAAACAACACTTTTCTATATATAAGTCAATTTGAACTTTAATACCATACCATAGCATAAAGTTCAAGTGTTAGTGGAAGGGTTCCGGGAAGGTAAATTTTTATTTTTTGACATAATGTATTTGTTGTCTTATCAATTTTCCTTTTTTTTATCTTACTAGCTAGACCGGTGTCCCGAATAGCAGAATATTTATTTTAAACAAATAAAGAATCGACTGTTAGGCGGTAAGATGTTCGCCAGGCCAGCTAGTAAGATATAGAATAACTCAGACAAAAAGAATAGAACAAAACAAAGCAATTAAAACATATTATGTAGACAGTGAAAGGGACAATAAAAGGACACACGATATTTATATTTAGTGAAATATTATTTTTATTAACCAAAGTGAGTTTTCTAATACCATAAATATTTATCATAGGAAAACTTTAATAGGGCCAAATGCAGTTAAATAAAATGTTATCACCCATTATTATATTTCCAAAAGTATTTGCTATTGGTTTAACATATGTTTAAACGGTCGATTTTGCAAATAAATTTGTTTATTTGGATAAAGCTTGCGATGTTTGAGGGAAATATTAATGTTTGGGGCCAAATTTTATGATAGTAGTTTATAAAACATCTTATTAATAATACGCCTTTATTGCTGAAAACTTTCTATATATTTTTCGTATTAAATTCATTGTTTTGTGTTTGAGTTTCAAGAAATGCTTTACGTTATTATTTTGTTTTAAAGTAGTTTTTCCTTTTGGCGTTTTTGTTTCAGTACTGCCGGTGAAAAGAATTTTCATACTTCTCACGGAATATACTAATAATTGGAACTTGTTGGAATGTAACCGTTTCGATACGACGAACTACACTGTACTATTTCAACTTGTGCTAGATGCTCTTTTTGTATTGCGTCGGTGCTTCTATCCCGACAGCGATGCCACTATTGTAAACTTCAATATTATTCATTCAACATCCGTAGCTCTGATGTCGCAACATTAGGAATTAAAAAAAAAAATAGGATCGTATAAAAACTAAACATTGAAATCGGTATCGCTATTAGGAAAGCCGGTACTGTAATGACTACTGTCACCTCGCAACCACTGACGTTTTTTTTTAACTGTCCTAACCTCATACTAGCTAGAAACTTAAATCTCACGATATCTATAAACAAGATGTTTATTTTATTCGATCGAGTCAACGCACTACTTATAAATTGACTTTGACACATTGACAATTTACAACCTCTAAGGTGTGTAAAACAAATGATATTGTGTTCTCTTATTTCATAATCTCTACTTATTAATAAGTAGCTAATTATAAGGTAGAAGAGAAATGCTCAAAAAGAAAATTATTAAATTAATTTAAAGTTATTTGGTTATACAATTATAACAAAAACTCGGCATTACTTATTAAAAACATCATCTTTTAACTGTACAATTTCAAATAAATACGTTCACGCTATTTACTTAAATATTGTAAAATTGACAGCAACTTTGTTTTAACGCGAGATCTTAAAACGCATCTTCATCGTGTCGACAGATGTGATGGATTGTGTGATTCATCTTTTTTTGAACTTGGATCAGCAAAAGAAAATGATAAAAGTTGATTTTAATGAATGGAGCGTTGGCTTTGATTAAGAAATTCTTACGCTGAATTTCCGTCAACATCGGGAAATGAGTTTAATTTAAAAAGCGATGGAGTGACGACAAATTTTATTGAAATCTTAAGTATATATTAATAGGAGCAGAAGAATTTGGAATGTACGTATTTTTTGACCACACCACCACCACGCGTGGCTGAGTGGTATATGGCTTAAAAATAGCGTTTCATGTTCGATTTGTTTCGGTTTGGTTGTGTTATCTTAAAAAAAGTCATAGCGGGACCAACAAACAATTACTCTGTAAATACTTTACACGTACTAGAAGCTTTTTGAAAGATTGCAAACAAGGACCTCTGTACGTACATTGTAAAGTGTTAATTGGTAGCGATCCAACCAGACGTCATATATTTAAACAGATTATAAATTTTTTCGACTATATTTGTTCCATTTGAGTAAAGTACTACGAAGTAATTGCCACGTTAACAAAAGGGTTCGTTAAATGCAACTCATTTAGTGCTTCTGGCTGAATGAGACCACAGTTACCTCATGTTTATACATGAGCTGATTAAGACACGTCCCGAATATTGTACTACAACAAAAGGGCGATTTCATTTATCACAACACTCTTCACTTATTCTGAAATGGGTTCTAAAAATCCATACAATGTGTGAGTATCATCCTAAATTACAAAAACTAAGACAGATTGTTATATATGTTCCTACAATCTGCATGGCATATTTTCAGTTATGTAGATAATTATGCAAAGAATTTAAACCACGCATTCCTTTGGTTAGGTTTAATTACACAGCCTACTTACTGTCCGCGGCAAAGATGTAATGAGAATTGCTCTCCTAGTTTATTTTCTTAAGCCGCATTCTTAGTGCGACTTGGAAAAATATCCAGTTTGCACAAAAGTATTCCGGAATATATTTTCGCATTGCCTGAAAGTTTGCAAAGCTTTGGTATATTAAAAACATTTATTTTTGTGCTTATTAATTAAAATATTGCCAATTTTATATTATCTACGGGATAAGTCATTACATAGCACATTTTACCCTAATTTAAAAAAAGTTAATAGCTTATGCTATTGGGTCCAACACTTTGTAACCATCTTAGAGCGCGTGCAATATCTTTTTCCTAACACATGCCTCAAGACTCAGATTTGTATTGTCTTTGATTAACATAACCTTTACACATTTAAAGAAAAACGCTTAGACTCAGATTTGTCTAACAATATTTTGCGCTGACTCTGACAGCGTTTTACATCTTACCACAGTTAAAGTAAATCTAGATTAAATTATAATATTGAAAATATTCTCTATGATCTTCAACCATCCTAACAAAATATCAATGAATTCAAAAAGTGTTAGCATTTAACATCGTACCGGATGTGCTAAAGCTGTAATATAGGAGGCTGAATGAGTGGTACCACAGATAATATTCTTTTGGCGGAAGTCCAATGTACCGCAACGCTGTAAAATATTTTCATCATACTTTATATCATGAGCATTAAGTACGGCACGTTTTCTTTAATCAATTCCATTAGAATTCAATTAACTTTTTCCTTCTAAAAATCGAATGGAAAAATATGCTGTGAATATTTTATTGCAATTCAATTAGTTCGTTTCCGATCGCTTCCTAATGGTAAAACGATAACATTGTAATTCTTACGAGAAACAATTTATATAGGAAAATTATCTATGAGGCACTGGCTATAATGGAGTATTTGTTTGATACTAGGAGTTCACGACTTTTTGGTGTTCTTAAAAATAGGCTACCTTTTTCAAGTTTTTTTTTCACATTTTAACATGTGAAAATAGTTTATTGACATTAGAACCAAAACTTAGTATAGAATCGCAGAGATATCGAAATAATTTAATACAAAAAAAAATACTTAATATGTTAAAATATCCTATTATTTTATGTTAACAAAAAAAATAACTATTCTTAACTAAACTTTGAGACGCTTTAAGAATGTTTAAAGGTTTTTGTATTCCTTTATGTTTCAGTAAATGATACAAACCATTAGGAAAGAAACTGATAAAGTTACATCTCAGACAGATGGTAACTGAGAACATATACCTACGCTTTTCTCAATGGAACATATTTTAAGAATTTGCTCGAATAAAATTATGTTAGCTTTTAAAATGCTTGCGATGATTGCATCAAATTTAAAACGTGTAACTTTTAATGTATGATTTTCATAACTGTTTATTTCCCGTTGAGGGCGGACTTATTTTTATTAATATGCGTAATGAAATCACAGTGAATTCTGATATGATGTATTACTAACTTTTTTAATAAAAATAGTATTTTTATCAACTAACTTTGCTGGTGCAACGACCGAAAGTGAGACTTGGACTTGGAGACAGGATAACGTCACCTTCAACGATCTTGCGCTGCTGCTTGCCATTCGGACACTTAGAGCTCATGTCCCAAGCTCCAGGGCGTCTTTTTGCGATATCGAGGCCGGCCAATTGGACAAGATCCTATATAAATCCTTTTGAACCTTTTTTAGATGGCAAATTCTTTTAGGATTATTCATCAGCCCTGGACTCTGTTTATAAATGTGTTGTTGCAATATTATATAGTGCGTAGGGCATAGTGGGTAGGGTAATTTAATAGTATCATTAATTTAGTTAAAACTTGTATTGCATAGAAAATGCACACCTTCGCTAGTTTTAGTTGTTATTTCAAAGATACTAGCTTTAGACCTGCAATCCTCATCCGAGGTGCAGTGGCGTAGCTAGGTGACCAAGGGCGCTGGGACAAATTAAAAAATGGGGCCCCACTGCTGTGTAAACTGATCAAAGTATGAAATTTACAATTACTTTAAAAATGCTAAGCTATTTAAGCTCTTTTTTGTGTAGGGAAGGTAATAAAAATATTAAACAGTAACAACATAAATTACAATTAATACTTAGTGTAGGTGGTTGCAATCTGTCATACTTATTTTGAAAATAGGAGAAATTTCCAAAAGTTCAGAATGATCGAGATTTCTGGTTAGGATTCCTGGGCACCCTGAGCTTGAGGGCCCCGCCTAGCTCCTAGGTAGCTACGCCACTGCCGAGGTCATGTATAGCGACCACGGCCACCCAATAGATTTTTCTTTCTACTTGCTAAACCAGGAACTTGTTTATAAAAATATTATCAATAAAAAAGCTCCATTACTCCATTTTAATTTTCATATATATATTACACATTATACCCCATGATATAGGTTACTTCATACATACTTTAGTGTTATTTATTTAAACGAAAACGATTGTGTGATCGTAAACAGTCTTTGATATCGGGTTTTAATATTAATATACATTTATATTCCCTTTGAAAAGTAAAAGCGTGTTATTAGTGTATTACAAAATACAAAATTAATCTTCTCATGTAACGGTCGGGTGTTTGACATCACGTCGCATACAAACATATTTTAATTCAATATGTTTCACAATTTTATCTTTATATCAAGCTTGACAGAAGTGGATTAATTAAATACATCTTTATTTTTTTATTTAACAAAAATATGTTATTTTGAAGTGGATTAATAAGGTCGCATTAGTGATAAATGTCTTACTGAGTTAAATGTCTTTTAGTCTTTAGCTTAGCAGCGCATGCGCGTAGCGAGGTCAACAGTTTGATTCTCGGTGGATAGACACCTCCATTGTTGCTCAACCAGGGTTCGAACACACGACCTCAGTGTTGAGAGTCGCGTCTCTTGCTACTAGGGTAAATCTGCTTTTAGTAGTCGGATATTCTCACAAATACTGCCAATACCATAAATATTTATCAAAGTTTGTACAGCATTTTATACGTAATAAAACTCGCTTTCACATTTATAATATTAGGATATCGAATTGCGAAACACGATAAATTATAATAGTATCTAGTACATGTAAGTGATGTAATGCAGCTAGTTTAAAGAGTTGACTGTTACAACGCAACATGTACTAAGTCATGTACTGCTCCTACAGTAGGATAGTAGACATAAGCCACAGAGCATTTTGTATACAGAAATTGTCAGTCAACGACCATATTATATGGCAAAATATTAAAATCGCGTTTCTTAAATACCCTTTTATATCAATATCAATTGCCTATAATAATTATATCACCTAGAATCGAAACTTTCCAGATATACACCATTAGTTTTTGAAGTGAAACTTCTTTATCGGGGTTGGAAAAAAATGTAGTGTAACATTTTTGCGTTACGCGTCACATTTTTCCGTTACGCGCCATGTTGCTTTTTGAAGTCAAACTTCTTTATCGGCGTTAAAATATGACATATAGTATGTTGTTGACTTTGAAGTTTGACAACGGATTACATTTTCGAAGCCAAACTTCTTTATCGGCGTTAAAATATGACATATAGTATGTTTTTGACTTTGAAGTTTGACAACGGATTACATTTTCGACTTGAAATTTGCTAATCGCAATTTGCAGCAATTAATTTGTAAATTGTATGCTAGGCAGTGTATCAAAATTTACTGTGTTTAAAGAAATAGTTTCGGACCTCTAAACTTAAAACAAACCAATTATGGCTCTGCGTACAACAAAGGTTTTATATAAGTTTCACTTCTTACGTGTGTACACCTAGTACACGCACACATTTTTATTTCCACTATGTGCAACGGAAGTACTTTGGTAGTACAACTCTTAATTTGCTTTTTACTTGGATTCAAACTGAGCGCGTGTCATATATAATATACAAGCCTAACTGCTATAATATATCGATAGCATGAAAGGTATTAACATAGGGTTGATGCCAAGGTTCCGAAACAATAGCGCCGTAACTAAAACCACCAAAGCTCTATACAAAGCCTTCTCTATGGCGACGCGTTCGCACCGGTCGTCGAATCTGGAGCAGGCGGCAAGCGACGATGCCTCCAGCAAAAAATCAGTGTAAGCTCCACACTAACGCGTTGCGGTCGCGTACTAGCTCCCACAACCCCGTACCAAATCGAACGACGACAAAGTTCGCACAAAACTTTTATTAACTCAAATCCAAGTTTCAAGTGATTTTAGGAGTGTAGTGTTCAATAGGCGTGTAAGTTAGCAACATATGGTTGATAAAAACTATAATAGTCACGTTTTGGCACGTGTTGAGGCTCACCATTCACTTATTCTACTTGCACGGCCAAAAAGGGCTACTTATGTATGAAGCTTTTTGAGTCTAGGACAAAGCTTATGTAGCACGAACCTCTTTACCTCAGATATAAAATACGAAAACGCATAAATATACTAATATCTATAAAACGATATAAAAATATGTCGTATCTTTTGTTAATTAACTCTTTAAATTCGTACGGAATGTGTATTTTTCTGATATAAATTATTGAATAATATTGTTTTTGAAAAAATCTGAGCAGAACTAGAGCTAATGTATGTGTTTAAATATCTTGAGTAAACTTTATTTGAGTTTTTCATATACAGATTACTTAGTCACTATATTCAGTCAATCATGAGGTTAATAATAAAAAAAACGCAGGGTTTTTTTAGAGATGGTATTTTGTTAAATTATTAATATATTTAGTTTCTGATAGTTTAATGGACCACTCTGAGGTCTATTATTTAATTTACGCAAATTTTTCGTAAACGAAGTCGCGGCAACGTTTTACAATCTCTAGAGACTTATTTCAAGTTATTCAATTTACCGCGACGCAAAAAACAATCACCCGCAAATTATAAATTATAGCAATCTCCGTTCAATTAAGGTATAATTATCGAAGTAATTAATTTTACGTGATATTATTGAATATTGAAACCAATTTATGTTATAATTATAATATAAAATGTATTCAATTTAAGATACATATCGTACTTTCACTTGTAATATTCTCATGACACCAAAATATTATAAATATTGCAAATGCGAAATTAAATGACACCCACTTCATTAAGTTAACAATATTTATATATGTATAATTGTTGTTTCAAACGAAATTTCCTACATTTCAATTCTCTATTTCCAAATTTGAAATTCAGATATTTTATACTTAATCTTATAGAGCAGTGTTGGCCTAGTGGCTTTACCGTACGACTCTCATCCCTAAGGTCGTAGGTTCGATCCCCGGCTATGCACCAATGGACTTTCTTTCTATTAAGCATTCGCTCGAACGGCGAAGGAAAACATCTTGAGAAAACCGGCTTGGTTTAGAAGACCTTAAAAACCTTTCCTTAGACCCAAAAAGTCGACAGCGTGTGTCAGGCACAGGTGGCTGATTTCCTACTTGCCTATTAGATTAACAAATGATCATGAAACAGATACAGAAATCTGAGGCCCAGACCTAAAAAGGTTGTAGCGTCATTGATTTATTTATTTTATGTCAAATGCGTAAAAAATTACATGGACTTCTATATAAAAGGACATTATAAATAACAGGATAATACTAAGGAAACAGTTCTAAAAAATAATCCTTAAAATATATTTGTTAAATAATTTTTAAAATAATATATTCTTAATACTTAATTGTTATAGCGTAACGTCATTCGAAGTTCAAAATAAATATACGTTTTCTAATTTAGAACGACTATCTAGACTACAAAAGATAGTGTTAAAAAAGTCCGGTGTCGTAATGATTTACATTTACTAACTGCTAATAATTTAATCTTCCCTTCAAGTGTGCAATAATTTTCCGCCACAAGGTTTTAAATGTTGTAAAACCTTCGCTTCAAAATTATCTCTGCCTGAAGTCTTAACATCGACTAAACGATAATATTTAATGTTAATAGTATTTGTCCATTACCGTAACAAGTACTTAAAACTTGCGTAAACTCGTAATTTTCGGTTAAGTTTACCACATAGATATAAAAATCAAAGGCAATGCCAAAAATATTTCTGATCACGTTGTGTCCTTTGAGCACCAGCCAAGGATTCGCACATAACTTTATTTTGATTACACTTTCTTAACTTTTCGCTTGTGACGTGTAACATGTTCTATTTGTTTATTACTCTGTGGCTTGTAAGTTTTACCACAGAGTATGTACTTATTATCTATGCTATTTTTTCTCTACTCTATATGCATCATTGGGTAAGATTCAGAGTCATGACTCAGCGCCAAATATGATTTTCGTATGTCAAAAACGTTTTGGATTTAGGATTAGTGTATTGTACTTTACCGTTAGATTTGAATAATGTCACGCTGTAAAGCATCCATCACCGCATAGAAGCCGTTTTGAAATTATAAATTCAAAAATAAAAGTATGTAAGTGTAAAAGTATGATTAGACAAAAAAAAATATATAGCAAAATTTCACAACTCTTTTTCACACCGTTTATTCTTCACTGTGAGCCCTTGTTTGGAAAAAGCCTACTCAAAAGCATAATCTGTATATACGCGTTCACAAGCAAAAAAAAAACTTGTAAACATCGTAATAAATGCCTGAAGACTTGATAAAATTCTAATTTGTTTGATTAGAATTTATTATACCGTTTATTAATTTGGTCCGAATTGTGCAAATTTAAATTAGGCTTATATATACATTCATTTTTAATTACCTGCACCGCGGGGCGCATGTTATGCGCAGGATTTCCATACATGGTGAATGTCTGACACTTAGCAATGTATAACTTTAATATGTAACTTTATACCAATTATAAAGTCGATACATTTGTCTTAAATCAAAAATTACTTTTTAATAACACATTCGACATGACACTAAAATATTAAACAAATTTCCAGGAATAAAAAACAAACATTATTGTGAATTGTTATTTTGTTGGATTCTTACCTTTTAAGGGGTTTCTTGCATTTCGAATTTCATTTTTGACCGAGGAATGGCTAGTAGCTAAGCATCATCTTCCTGGGTCAAGGAGGTTTTAAGGAATAATTTATTTGGAATAGCTATGGTGACTTCTTCGATATCGTTACAACGGTAGCAATCAACATGGCTACTTTAACTTGATACCGGGCTTCTGAATTAAGATTTGGTACTTTAACCACAAAGCAATGATGGTAATTAAAAACTCCTTCTAGTAATACATTTGCTCCGATGTTACATGCCGATTTCGATTATTTTGAAAACATTTCGACTTTATAGCTTAACGCAGATTAGTAACCAGGAGTGCCTGGATTCGATCCCGGCATAACAATAATTCTGTAGGAACAGAAAACTGACCACTTATTTTGAAGCAGATATTTTTATGAAAACGGGAAATTTTCGAGCCCTCTGGCATTGAGAGTGTCCATGGGCGGCGGTATCACTTAACATCAGGCGAGCCTCCTGCCCGTTTGCCCACTGTTCTATAATAAAATTTATCTACCCTATATTATTGGGTGAGTGCGAGTGTTCATTTTTATATTGATTAACCTGGTTTTTATATATAAAATACTATTTATATTTCCTACAATTCGTAGATTTCTGAAAGTACATTTGACATCCGCGTTTAAAAAATATTTCTACACTAATAATCTGAAATATCTAGAAAATTGTGTAGAAAGTCCGTGTCATTTTGTAAATGATTAAACATGTCCAACACTTTCTCTAAAGCGTTTATGAATAGGACCGTACGATTCCTAATTACCACCGATATTTTGGAGCACACTGTCATAAGTAGCTAGATGTGTAGACGGAAAAGTTCAAACAATTCGAACCTCGTTCCCGGGAGGAGCGTTCAATGTTATTAGATATTTAAGGCACGATAAGAACGTAAAAGTGATTGACTCCTTCACGATATATCTTAAATCTCGGGGGTTGACGATTGATGACACTAACTTTCAAAGAAATCGGATATCCTTTTATTGCCAACATTTTGGAATAGCAACAGTATATTAGGGTGTAAGAATAGTATGATATGATAGCCCAACTCCTCGTAAGGTAACATCTTACTGCATAGCTACTTTATGAGGCAAGTTATATATTATATATGTTATGTTGACGTTCCTAAGTGGACATAAATACTAATATTCTAATATATATAAAAATCTTCTAGACGTTTTAGTCAAACTCCTTTTATTTGGAGATTTTGATGAAATAATTTTGTTATGTTTGACATTGCTTGTATATAAGAGGTGTGTACTGAACAACGTCTGTCGGGTCCGCTAGTGATTAAATACCTATAGTTAAATTTGTATTGATTTGTCTTCTTATAGAACGTATTCAAGCCTAGCTTATAAAATTATTTTTTATACATCGAACAATTTTCACACAATATCGATAAATGATTTTGTATAAGACAAGTTTATGTTCTAGTCATAACGTAGGGATGATATTTTTATAGTCTCAATTGACTTTTATTTAAAAAATAAAGTAACCAAGCATACCGATACTAAAATAAGAAACTATTTTAAATACATTTATCAGAAACCTGAAAATATTCATTATTCCATTGAAAATATCTACCGAACTTCCTTCTGCAACTTCACGTTTCATACATTGTTGAACATTGTATGATAAATCGAAGTTTATTCAAAAGGACGTATTAGACGTGACCTAGTTACAAACCCATCACAAAACTTCACTCGCAATCACATGTGACAGGTTAGCGGACCATCTCATTTTGTCATCAATGAATATTCACACAATTGCATAGGGGTCGGCATACTACAGCCGACGAATTGAAATAAATAGTGTGCAGTGATATCCTAGACGAGTGTGGTTCTAAAGACTAAAGTCCTATCTTGTATTCCTATGGATTTTACTTATTATATTCTATGTTCGTCATAACTTGCGCAAAGTCGGTGAATCAAAACATCGCTTCAGAATGCTCTTCAAATTGTTTTTCTGCATCAAACTTGTTAAGTAAATATATTATTACAACCAATAATTGCGCCCTTAGCTTTTAGGACCCGACAGACGTCCAGTACTATGTGTGCTTAAGTAAAAAAACTAAATATAATTTAATTATAGGTTGGGAGGAGTTTAATTAGAAACACACGCACAAAACAATTATATGTATAAAGATGTAATATATAATATTTTTTATAGTATATTACTTTTGAGTAGAGTAGAGACAATCGTAGTAAAACAAACTGCAAACATTTCATATACATGTTTGTGTTTTAAAACCTTTCGTCAAATTCAAACCATGCTTAGGCAAATTTGTTTCTTTATATCTAAACTTTATATTAATACTTTAATGAAACATTTCGTTAACAATTAAAACGATTGTAATGCGAGTAACGTACCTAAAAGCCTGGAACGTTTAAAAACGTTCAATTCAGCACGAAATGCAATACTTTAAATTGAGTGCACGATTCTGTGGGATCAATTACTAACACCGTTCCAAAACTAACAGATATACGAAGACTTCAATTTATAGGTATTCGGTTCTGTGCAATATTCGCGCGAAAGAACTTGAATATATCGTTTCAAACAAATTAAAGTGCCAACAAGCAATTTTTAGAACACAAATCTTTTTATATCAAACTTAGTAGTGACTGACTGGAATTGGCTTTCGGAAAGGCTAATTAATTCACCGTCTTTAAACTCTTTTAAAAACAGGTTAAATGATTTCTCCAAATCCGCAAACATAACAATAAATAATAAGATAGGGTAAATGCTTTTTTTTTCAAATAAAATGTCATAATACAGACTTGATTAAGGATACAAATTTGTAGTTTACATAACAGTATATCATAAATAAGAACAATGATAGACCCTCATTTTTAAATTCAATTTATTCCCTGCATAAAGGTAAATAAGTCGGAGACAAGGTGTCGCAAATCATACATCAAAAAGAGCAATCTGCATATATCAAGGCGACTAGACCGACGTGAATTAATAGATGCATAGAAACATATATATCACTGTAAGTTAAAAGAAGAATTCCCTACCGTCATTTCACGGGAGTCAATCTTGAAAGAGTTATATGGTGTGTAAAACTGACATTTATGATTGTCGAATAGTCGTATTAATTAACTAAATAGGTTTTATATGTCATTAAAGTGTCATACAAATTTGTTCTGTCATAAATATGCGTTAATGGAACTTTTTAGTATCATAGAGTTATAACACGTATTGTTGGTGAAAATCATGAGGTAGGTATGGCTTCCGTCTGTAGCCAAAAATACACCTGGTGCTTAAAAAAATAAGTAAAATGAGCATGCCATTCATTTACTAAATCAATTTAATTTAATAAAATGGAAATAAGCACAAATACTTATTAAAACATCTGCGTGTATATATCATCAGAGAGATTTAGAATCAAATTATAATCTCTGTATATTTTGCCTATAATTTAAGCAACCAATAAAACAACAAGTAGACCACCATAAAGGTACTGCAAAGAACGCTGAAAACACTTACGTCTTAATTTCATAGTGTAATAAGTGTTCTCGTAGGGTTACCATGGCAACCAACTGACGGTTAACGACTAAAATGTAACGCAAAGGAAAAAAACAATAATTATTCAGTAGAATTCAAAGTAATATTGAAACAAACTTGTTAATGTTGGTATAGTTAATTTGCACATTTTGACAAGACCCTTAAAATGCTTGTTACACGTAAGATACCTTAAAAGGTATTTCGCGACAGAAATGATTTCAGTAAGAATTTTTAAAAAGAAATGTCATCCAACGCGGCGCCTGCTATGGTACAAGCAATAAAAAACCTCTGTTAGTGCTCGTAAAATGCCCTAAACAGAGGATATAACGAAATAACTATCTCGATCAAAAAGCCAAAAATGCGCAAGTATCTTTTTTATTTCCCGCGTAATGTAACGGACCGTTAACATTTTAATATTTCTAGAACTTATTTACGTGAAAATTATTTTTATCTTTTGTGGGACACAACTGATGAAATCAAATTAGGCTTGTATGAATATTACAAAAACAAGCTTTTGTTATCAACGGACGGTATGTAACCGGTACTTAAAACTCGTGCTGTGTCCTAGCTTCAGCGTGCGACTCTCATCCCTAAGTTCGTAGGTTCCAACCCCGGCTATGCACCAATGGACGTTCCACGCACTCACTCGTACGGTAAAGGAAAACATCGTGAGGAAACCTGCATGCTTTAGACGAAAACAAATGACGACACAGTAGACTGATCACCTACTTCCTTATAAGAAAAAACAAATGATCACGAAATAGATACAGGAATAAGAGACCTAAAAGATTGTAGCGCCACTGGTTAAATCTATTCACGTTATTATCATCTACAATTAAAAAGTAAAACTAATATTACTATGCTACTAATATTTGGGTTCATGGGGTACATTATATTTTAACATACATAGACCACAGATCAAAGATCTCACAGATTGTATTTGCTATACTCCTATAATATGTATATAAAAATGAATTGCTGTTCGTTAGTCTCGCTAAAACTCGAAAACGGCTGGACCCATTTCGCAAATTTTGGTCTGGAATTAATTGTAGAATTCCATAGAAGGTTTAAATAGTGAGAAACATAAATAATAAGTAAAGAAAAATACAAAAATCACAATTAAATTTTCCAATAAATCTGTTCCTATTGTGTGTTCCTATGTCTTTTTAGAAATAAAGAATGTCACTTGGTTGTCATATATTAATAGCTGCCTTCAGAAATGTGTGTTGTAGTTTGAGGTCTGTTTTAAAAATGTTGTATTACGTTTTAAAAGGAATATATTTATATTAAGGAATATATTTATATACCTATTAATTACCAATGTACTATTTCTTTGCTATGATTTCTAATCTGCTTATAAATCATAAACCTTTATATGTAATTGTTATGATGACACGCGGGCAATAAAACAGACACTAATGTATGGCACATCTATCTTCTAAATGAATCTGAAAAAATGCCGAGCGCGCGAGTTATAAGCCTGTGGACAAGTTAATTGCGGTAGACCAAATTAAAAGACGAAGAATTCTTCCCTTTTTATCACTAAAAATACACGAACATGATTACAATATACATCATCATACAAAAGCAAAACCCATGAATTTAATAATAAATAATCAATTCAATTCGTCTTATGTAGTATATAATATCATATTTTTTATAGTTTCTTTTACATATATAGTTTTGAAGTCTTAATTTTACATTTTGTATATATAAACATTTTCTTTGTTTTAATACAGTAGTCATTCATGTCATGTTTTATATTGTTCCACGTATGTATGAACCACGGAAGAGTATTAAGTCACCTACACCCCAGTGTGGAGGCCTTTGTATGTTTGCCTATCATATAGTTGTTTATTTGTTGAAATAATTAAAAAAATAGTATGTGTCTACTCTGGTCATTCGACTACCGACTGTGTAACAATAAAATTTTCTATGACACAATATCAGGTAAAACACAAAAAGCCGTAGAACTTACTTATCCCTTACTATCGGATAATAGATTTAGTTGAAAGTTACTATGTACTCCGTTATTTATAAAAAAATCATATTTAAAATAATTTTAAAATCTTTTTGTGTGTGTCAATAGTTAATTTGATAAAGCAATATAAGTTTGTTATTAAATGACGTTAACATGTATATAATGCAGTTTTAAATGGGTTAAAATAAATGTGTATTAATTCGAATTGAAAATGCTATGCAACAGTCTTTGCTTTAATAGATGTTTTACTTATTCAAAATCATGGAGACGTGACCTAGTTACCAACCCATCACAAAACTTCACTCGCAATCATCACATGTGACAGGCTAGCGGACATTCTCATTTTGTCATCTATGAATATTCACACAATTGCATAGGGGTCGGCATACTGCAGTCCACAAATTGCAATAAATAACATAGCAGTGATATCCTAGTGGACGAGTGTGGTTCTAAAGTCTTATGTTGTATCCCACTGTATTCCAATGGATTTTACTTATTACATTCTATCTTCGTCATAAAAACTTGCGGGAAGTCGGTGAATCAAAACATCGCTTTAGAACGCTTATTCACATTGTTTTCCTACAACAAACTTGTAAAGTAAACATATTATTACAATGAAATACATACACCCTTAGCCAGAAGGCTAACACTGATATTGACTATATGTAGTCCGATAGACCCGATAGATGTCTAGTATGTACCGTGTGTACTGTAGTGTGCTTATTTAAAAAATATTATTTAATTATGAATCGCACAAAAAATTCAGTAAAATCGATTCTGCCGCTTAGGTGGTGTTTAATTAGAAACACAAGCACAAAACATTTATATGTATAAAGATGGAATATACCTCTATTTTTTATAGTATACTAGCTAACCCGGCAAACGTTTGTTTTGCCATGTATATTATTTCTAGGAAAGTTTTTTTGAGTTCAATAAAAATAACTACCTAAAAAAAATAAAAATAGGGATCGGTCGTAGAGGGGTGAAAATTAGGAGTTGTAGGTATTTTTATATGTTGTATCATAAAAAATAAAACATTTTTTTTGGGGTGGACACACACCCTTATCACTTAGGAATTTGAAAGATAGATTCTCAGATTTACTGAATATGCATAAAAAAAATTATAAAAATTGGTCCAGTCGTTTAAGAGGAGTATGGGAACGAACATTGTGACACGAGAATTTTATACATTAGATTACTTTTGTGTAGAGTAGAGACAATCGTAGTTAAAAAAAACTTCAAGCATTGCATCTACAATGCGGTTTAAATGTGTTAAAATAAATTGTATTAATTCGAATTGAAAATTCTATGCAACAGTAATTGCTTTAATTCCAGTCCCCCAACTTAACCTACACCTATGAACTTTTGAACCTTACTTTCTAATTTCTATACAACGCACGATTGGGAAAGTCAGATCAATTACACTTACCACTATCTATATATATACCAGTATCTGCCTATGACTTCGCTTTGAACGAACCTTTACCTACGGTTTAACAATTATTTCCAGTAATTTTTAGCGATTTTCAGATTTCCAATAACATTCTTTAACGAATAATCGATTTCACTTTTTCTTTTGATCTGATTTAAAAAATTAATCAGTGGCGCTACAATCTCCTTAGGTCTTGGCCTCAGATTTCTGAATCTGTTTCATGATCATTTTCAAATCTAATTGGCAAGTAGGTTAATCAGCCTTCAGTGCCTGACATACGCCGTCGACTTTTTGGATCTAAGACATGTCGGTTTCCTCACGATGTTTTCCTCCACCGTTCGAGCAAATGTTTGATCTGATTTAGATTTGAATAAAGCAAAAAAAAAA
The DNA here is from genome assembly GCA_963693345.1 of Pieris melete. Lineage (NCBI taxonomy): Eukaryota > Metazoa > Arthropoda > Insecta > Lepidoptera > Pieridae > Pieris > Pieris melete. The sequence goes on along the minus strand of CAVNZK010000096.1, from coordinate 121,363 downwards.
TACCGTACTTACGCGACAATATTCGTGACCTAATACGTGCTATAAACAAAAAATAAATATTTCCATGTAAAAGTAACAAACCAAGTTTCATCTGTAAAGTAGAATTCAGAAATTATTAGTAAAGTTTATTAAAAAATATAACTTTTCCTAAAACTTCGGGATAACGGTAGACCGACTGCGGAGCCATAATTTTTTTAATAACAATTCAAGTTCTTCAAGCTTCCAACTTGAAATTACGTACATTTATTGATTTCTTAATCAGAACCAGTACAAAACAGGTCCAATTGTAACAGATATAGTGTACTCATTAATTTGCATAACCATTATTTATCGACAATCAAACTAATTAATTTTGCAATTGCTATTTAATCAATGTTTTTGATTCCTGATAAGAAGTCACAGAACATTTTTTTTACTTGATTTAACTTGCTTTAACCACCTCAGTAGCTTCAATTGATAGAAAACCCAGTTGTTCTGTATTTGCGGCTACAAACTATTCGGTAATAACTACCGAACGAAATGTGTACGATACTTAAATAGACAGTGAGGAAGGTTTAGGAGTATGTACAATAGTTGAATGTAAATTGATTGATATGTAACGTCTATATTTAAGGAGGTCGCTAAAAAATTGCCAAAATACACGAAATGCGGTCGAAACTTCCGTCGGTTCGTCTAGTATAAAATGTAGGCTAAGACAGTAGCGTTTTTGTTGCTGGGAAATATCGTAACCATAGTTACAAAAAATATCTTTAGTTCATATTAATAGGGCCGTTGTATTTTGGAATGGCATAGAAGACGGACTTGTGAATGATCAGTGAGCAAACAGTATACGTTCCGTGCCCCATCGGAGTCCTTACAAATGTTATACATTTCATTATATTCTTTCCGATTTCGGTGTTTGTTTTTGTAAGAACATACGTCCAAAATAGTCCCATAAATAATTATAAGAGTCTCTCATTCCTAAGCGCCATTAAGGGTTGGCATATAGGAATGATTATTTGTTGACCCACAAGAACTTCATTTAATCGGTGGTCTTGTTAATTCTTTATCAGGTTTAAATTAAAATTCTATTAACACCGGGTAAATATAATGTAATAATTATATTTATTTTGTAATATAGTACAAGTCCGTAGCACTACATATCTTGGTTCCTCAATCACGCAAGATTTGAACATTGATTAATGAACAAACAATTTTCTATTATTAAAACAAAAGACGAGATCACATGTTTGATTCTCACTGGACGTATTTATGTGAATAATATGTTAATAACATAATTATGTTTAATGTGACTTATCGTGTCGCGTGTCAACGCGTTTTGAACTACAGATGTTAATGCAATCTCGAATCGAGATCGTCAATTCGAGATCTCGTGGGATTAAGAATTGCAATATCACGAGATCTCGGTATTTTCGAGATCTCGGATAGTTCGATGATGATTCGAAAATACGATGAAAAATATTTTAAAACTCATATATGATACTACTGTTACCGAATCTCTTTCATGCAATGAGATCTCGTCATTACGCTTCGGGATTAATCTCGAAAAATGGCACGCGGTCTTGGGATTGCATTGCCTAGTTGTTGACTAAACGGAATCAAACGCGCCAATTAGTATTTTGTTTTAAATTCTCGCTCCTAGGCTACTTTTTTTCCAAAAAATGTGCGGTTCGCATATCATACTCATTATACATTGATAGAAACGTCTAATCCGACTTTTAGAGATAAATAAAGCGCTAATATTTCAGTGAGGAAATCATAAACACGAGTAAACAAACCGTAGATTTCTCACAAAACTTTCAGTGTTACTTCGATAATGTTGTGCGATAAATTGTGATTTAGAAACAAAGCTTTTTATACACGATTTCAGATAGTTCATAATACATTATTACATGCCTTAGTGCAGTTCCGACATTATTTCGATGAAATTTAACTAAAAAAAGTCGGTTTTATTACGCACCTTGTGTCACATTTATCAATGATATTAAAGCCATTAAAAAATATATCACATCATATTTTTTGCGTTCGTTTGCCGATTTTAAACATAAGTTTCAAATATATAAAAACCAGATATATAGCTTAGTAGTTTTGTAGCTTATACACAGAGAAAATAATTGTATTTGTTTCCTCCTTTCGCCCACAATTATTTTCATTAAATTTAATATGAATATGTAAAGGATTCTACATGTAGCCTATTTAATCCTTGTAAGTATATACTTGTATGATAAATTCCATTTTCGTCTAAAATTCACTAAAGGGCCCGTTTAGTAAATCACTATATGAGAGATAAAAGACCCTCAAAATAGACTTGCACGATTCAGGCCTACATCTTACATGTCTACTCCATTAAACAAGACATCTATCTCACATAACGACACCATAATGAACATTATACTTTAGTTTATGGTGTTATGTTAATAGTCGATTCAAATAATACAGGCAAACACATCTTTTTCTATGGCGTACCCTTGTTTTTAAAAGACTCACAATCATCTGATCGTGGGCTCGTCGTGTAGGAGTCAGGTAACAAAGAAATCTGCCCCCGTATTCTGTAAATGTATAATAATAATAATAACAATTCATTTGCAAGACTACGGTATAAAAATCTTATGGTTGTAATCAAATTTATCTTACATAATTAAAAATTAGAATTTTACGTAGTAGTTATATATATCAAACCTTATGTGATTTTATAATCACTTTATTTATTTTTTATATCCGCACAAATAGGCATCCAAATGTCATAAATTTTTTGCAATGTCATATAATAAAAACATTAACATAATGTCATAATAATAAGTCAAGCTATTTATAATTAATTGTTGTCAAAATATAGAATTCACTTGCGAATTCACTTCTTTAGCTGTTTGTCTAATCAAGTCTTTGACCGATCGTCGTTTACAGAATCACTGTTACTGTTTTGAATTAATACTAAAAATTTAGTAAATAAATATTTAAAATATTTTGTATAAAATATATTGAAAAAATTTCTCGCTAGACCGTGGTCCTATTTGTAATATAAAAAAAAACTCCAGTCCAGTCTTGATATTAATTCCTTTGTCCTGAAACAGATAAAAAGAAAATAAAACCTTTTATAAGTCAGCTCAAAAGTTAGCAATGACGAATGCTTTTCAACTGTAATTAAACCCCGACATTCTTGAACATTTTCATTTAATTAGCCAATAAAAATCGCGTGAAGATCTTTATATAAATGAGTTTCCTGTCGCCGAATGAGTGCAAAAACAAATTTGTATGAAACATCTGTTTACCGGTGTGATATTATTATCTCTTCCATATCCTATTAGTTATGAATTACGGGTTATTTTTAGCGGTGTGAGATTCCGTTGCCTGTGTTAAGTGGACCATGTAAATGTATGTATGGTGATTATAAAAATCAAATACTTATCTATTTTTATCACGTGGATTTAGTCTTGTTACCCTGCTTGAATGGTATGTCCATACAATAAGGGTAACAAGAATAAAGTGTAGAATGTCTAGAGAAATATCACAAACGTATTTTGATACTTAAATATTAAGTATTTCTATACAATTACTTAACCTTCAATCATTCGTCTTGCGACGCGCTCCAAAACTTTCGCAGTCGTAAAATAATTTTATGAATTCCTAGAGATATTTTTGACTGTTGTCTCCATGTTTTACGACGCTCTAGGGCGAAAAGTACTATTACTATAATCTGTTGATATGAACCTAACCTTAAATACTATTTATTGAGTTATTAAAATCCAAACACACAACAAGATAATAATTCTATTTAAGTACCACAAAACATAATAGAGCAAAGCAATAGCTATCCACAATATCCTTTGTAGACGTCTAACCAATTGCATTTAGAACATAATCAAAGAAAAGCTTTAAGCTCTTTTTCGAAGCTTTAGTGCGTAACAGCGACAGTAAAGAGATTTATATTTGAATGCGCCGAGACGCGGTTTCTTCACGATTCTATCTCAAACGCTTATCCGACGTTATTATCAGACTCATAGATATGTCAAATGGCTCGATAAAGACTCTTTATTTGGTCTTCTCTTTCACGATGATCAAAAGTTTAACGTGGGCGGATAAAGTTACAGTTTACTGGAATAGTGATTTGTGAGCCTCTATGCCATTTAGTAAAGTGAGATTCCGGGGAGATGAGTGAGCGAACATGAGTGTGTTAGAAAGGGTGCGGTGATGCAAGTGACGCGGGCGCATGATGCGCGCTCGGTTTGATGGAAGAGTCATGGTCGTCGGGCGGTGGGCCGCTGCTGCGTACGAGGTCTTTGCCTTTGGTGCTAGAGGCCAGCGGCGGTGTGCCCGCTCGCCAGACAAAGCTAGACCCTCGGCAGTTATTGACTCTCACCCGACATTACTACCCCGAGGGCGGCTGGGGCTGGGGGGTTGCTATAGCTGCGACGATAGCCCAGCTTCTTGCTCACGGCTTGCACCAGGCTTCTGCAGTGATCGCTGTAGAAGCTATCAAACGGTTCGGTCCGGAGGTCCAAATGCAAGCAGGTATGTGCAAAGTAACCAGAATCACCATATCAATCAGGGGCCATACTAAATGTTGTGAATTATTTTATTAACTTGTGACTGTATCCGGCCTATTTAATTTTCCTTATAAGTGTTGCTTGGAGGTAGCTTGAGAGCTATAGGCGGCCGTGTAGCCACCTAACAATGCCATAATTTTTTTACTAAGCAAACAGAATAAAAAAATTAAATGCGTTTAGGTCTAACATTATTTTTATTGTTAAAACAATTTTAAGTGCACAATAAAGTCAATTCACCTTCAATATTGGTAAAATATCTTGTCAATATCTTAATACAGTAGCATATAATTATCTACTGGATTATTTACCGAGTAAATAAGTTCGATTACAGACAATTACATAATAATAATTTTAACAGAAAGGTTGAGTCAGCAATTAAACAACATTTATATGTCAACCCTTATACAGTTTCATTATAATGTTACTTTTAAATGACAGGTAAAACCTTCAATACCGGATCTCACGCTTATTGTTTTTAATAACAAACTAGTTTACAATAATTACGTGTTATTTATTTTTACTCATTTTTGAGTTGGCAAGGACTTGTATATTATGTTTGTGTTATTATTACTAAGCAGTATTGAGCCTCGGAAAGATAACATCAATAAAAGACGTAGCAATGAAACTTATATAAATATTTTAGGAAAAGTTTTTATGTTTATTTGTAGGAACTGCTTTACCTATAATAGGAAGCTAACTTATTTCTGAGTAAATGTGGTTAATATTTGTGTTTCCCGTTTCCCGGCAATTGAAGTTCGGGCATAAGTGATAAGATTTCTATACTCATGGATACAATAAATTTTAAATCGCTTTAATTAAAACTTCTACCTCATTTACCATGGAGAGTCCGAGGTGTTGTTCGGACTAGTACCCTGCAGCTGAGCTCAAACAGATGACGTCACGGCAGAATACAAAATACCATCCGTATCACCTCGACGTCCGTCGTTCCACAACTGAGCGTTTCTTAAGACAGTTTTTGCCGCGCTCCACCACTATGTGGAACGAGGTTCCCACTGAAGTATTTCCGAACCAATTCTATTTAGAAAAGAGCGTCCAAATTCTTAAAAGTCCCGCAATGCACTCGCGAGTCTTCTGGTAATGTGAGTGTCCATGGGCGGCGGCGGTATCACTTAACATCACCGTTTGCTTCCTATTATATAAAAAAAACGTTACCGTTTTAAATAAACCCCTTTTCACTTCAACTTTCCGTTTTAAGTATAGAATTGAGTGGTACTTTAAATTCGTCAATAATGTGCGCCTCCACAAGTTCTAGATTTGGAAGATTTCCAAGCCTTCGACAATACTTACTTAAAACCGTTCATATAGTGTCTGGATAGTTGTTGAAAGTTTCACCGATCCGATTTTCTCTAACGAAGTCTATGCTTTGCAAGATTGGTTTGCTATCAAGATAAAACAAGAGACGTATTTTGACTTAGAATACAAAGTGCTGATTGGTCTTAAAGGTTTTTGTACAAAAGCGATAGTTTAGTTTATTTCTGACCTTAAATTTTGTATGAACAAAACTACATCATAAAACCAATTGTATTTCGATACTATAATTTATATAGTATATATAAATTATCACGTGTTTAAATAGACCCAAATTTTAATACTTAAGATTCGGTCAAAAAACTTGTAAACATCCTTAACAATGGGAAGCTCTAATAGCTTTGTTAGAGCATTTCACGGTATGACGTAATCATACACTTTTAAAAATGTATTAATTTCTGGTTTAGTTTCCCAATGTTATAATAATTATATTGGATTGACACGGAAGTCTGAGTTACAAACACTTCAATGAGCATGTCTTTAATCTAAATGAATAAAGTTGGAAAACCCTAAAATATATCAAGGCTAAGAATCAACTCACTTGTATAGAATATTGTTATATACCATATTTGTCCTTTTAATAACTTTTATCATATTTCACTAGAGTCACCATTAAGTATAAACTTATTTATTCATCGGCTTAACCCTGTTGATATTTGATCTTTGTCAAACAACTTTATCGTGTCTAAGCGAGTAAATATACTCAATGTCTTCCATCTGTATTTGTTTAACATTAATGTCCTTCGATTAATGTAATCATAAGTTAAAGAATGTTGTGTAACTTTTATTAAATGTGAATTCAATCTATCAGCCTTAATGCACTATAGCTCCGAACATAAATAATGAAAAAGAATCTAACCGAAAATTCAACTCATACATAATATGTTGCAGCGAAATTGCGTTACACTAAACAAAGACTTGAGTTAATCAAGTTTTGGATAGAATTAAAACCTAAATTTACCTAAAGCCTGTTTACTTAAATCAAGATTGAATCTATTTTATAATTAGATAGTGTTGTGGGGGCAGTTAAAGTTGATTGAAGGTTCTCGTACTACGAAAACTATAGAGTATAGGCTATAGCAGAGAAAGTTAAAGAGTTGCCAGATAATTGAAGATCACCAATAATTAGTACTTTATTGTCTGTGTATATAATTATTTTCTATTTTAGTACCTGTTAGGGCTTATAGGTTTTATGTGCTTAGCCAAAATATTGGTAACGAGAATTGAACTGGAAACTAAGTACTTAATGATTAGTGTAGCTTCACTCCTGATGTAACAACAATACTTTATACTGTATGTTAAGATAATATTTTCTAGGTACATAAATAATTTATATTAGTAGGGTAGAACTGTGTTACAAAAATTACCATGTGTTTTAAGTTAAGTGAATATATTTGAACTTGGCAATCGACTCAAGTAACGCAAAGTAATTTTATTGCTACAAATCTGTCTAGTCTGGATGCTCGGTTTAAATATATTAGGGGACACGACACTCGTAAAACTAACAGTCGATAATACATTTACAATTGCCATAATCCGATTATATTTAATAGAAAACTTATGACTGAATAATTCAAAGAAATGTGGCAAGAAGGTTGAAATAGTATTATTTACTTTGTGAAATTGCCGTCTAATAAATAATCTCTAGATTTCACGTCTCGGCCACAGATTCCTGTATCTGTTTCGTCATTATCTCTTATAGTAGATACATCTTTATAATTATCTTGATCTAAAGAATGAGGCAACTCAGATACCAAAAGTAGTGCTAGATGAGTGTTGTCGTATATTATATTATTTCAGTTTGACTTAGTGTTCTTCAAGAAAAGAGCGTACCAATTCTTGAAAGGCAGGCACCGCACTTGCGAGCCTTCTGTCAATGTGAGTGTCCATGGGCGGCGGGGCGGTATCACTTAATATCAGATGAGCCTCCTGCCTGTTTGCCTACTATTTGGTTTTATGAACTTACCAAAATCTAAAAAAAATCTAAACAAGGGTTTTTTCTAATCTGAGTACCTACGGCTGTTAGTATTAATATTTTAAATTGCGTTGTCCATGTTTATTTTACTTTATCTAAATGCCTGTGAACAACAAAGGGAAAAGCTGTGAAAAGAACAAAGGATTATAACGTAAAAATACGCATGAAAAATTCTTTAATACAAATGTGTTATAAATTCCAAATCCATTCTAAATATTATATTCTCGCTGCGTATAAATTGAATGATATCGTCTATCTGATAAACGGTTACATTAATCATCACCTTGCGAAAGACACGTAATGAATAATTTTATAGCTCACGCAATTTATGAACTTTCCCTTGATACATTTGATATTTTAAATCACGTGACGATTTTCCGCGAATATTTTCGCAAGTAGCATTAATTTTTGAATTACTTAGGGTTACCACAATAAATATGTTTATATAAGTATTCACCAACAAGTCACACATAACATACTCGTAGTAATAGTGATGCATAGATGCAAAGTTGCAACAGATGCATCGTTTTATTCGAATTTGCGAAGCTCTTGGACATCACGGGCAGTCTAGTAGAGCCCGCAAACATCGTTATTCGTTAGTCCAACTAAAAGGACCCACGAATAGTTAGACAGTAACAAGTGTTACAGAGATCTAATCTTAAAATAGGTTAATAATTTATTTGAACTTGATTGTAATATCAAAATTTACAGAGCAATTTATTCGTCCCAATAAAAAAATCTATTAATAGATATAAATGCATAATTTCCCTAAGACACCAAATTAGTTCCACAATCCGAATAAGGTTACAAAGTAGTACAAATACTGGAGAGATATGGTTAAAATTAAATGAAACAGTTAAATCAATACTGTCATTTGGCAGTGGTATCTCGCTTTATTCCTAGAATGGCAGCATTAACTCAAGATAAGCTTTAGGTCACAACTTATACAGGAAGCTCTATGTTTATTTAATAGCTTGCATGGGACCTGAGTGCAATCCATTCATAACAATATATTTTATTATCTACCAGAATGTAGCAAGTTAAAACCTTTTACGAAGATTTACATTTTTGAAACGACTTTATATACGTAGATATGTCATTTTCCTTTCCTTAAATCATATAAAGATATATAAGTGATATCCTTTCTTTTCCTTTCTCTGAGACAGTAATCTTTGAGACTTAGGTCTAAGTACGCAATTTAAACATTGCTATTTATTCATAAGTTCCATAAAATTATACATGAAAATATGACATCACAAATTTTGCACACATACACATCAATTATATTAGAACATAAGCAGGCTAGCAAGGGAAAAAATTCAACAATTAAACAAGGAACCACCAAATGACCAGATAACAGTACCATATTCTAAAATACTACGGACGAGTATTTTGTAAAGATTTACTGTACTTTGAACGTTTATAAAGAATGAAGAGGACCTAGCATTTTATTAGCATTGTTGGAAACTGTTTGCATGTGCTCAATGATATTCAATGTAATTGATACACTGTTAAATCTTTCACATTATATTCTTATTATATCAAAATATAATGTCTTGGACAAAGCCAAAGGTGGACGGAGCGTCGATATAAGACACGATTATGACGAACGTCTGTTTCGCACGATATTCGCAAAAAGCGCTAGACTGGCAAAAAGGCTGGTGGAGCGGGTGGCCGCCCTAACTGCCAATCATCGACAATCGTTTATTAGGATCGACGTAGGGTGATACCGATATATTAGTGTTGCCAACCTCATAGCACATTTATCATCGAAACCGACGTTTAATATGTTTCAGCTCGGTGACAGCAGCCGTGATAAGACCGAATATATTTTTAATATAATTTCAGAATTATCACAACATGATTTGTGGGATAAGTTGCGTAATTTCTGTTAAGCAGACCGTAATTAATTTTTCGATCTTGAATTTGGAATAAGTTTAGGTGGTTTTTCCGTTTTCGGGTAATTTTAATTTTCGATTTTATGGACGTCATTAAAACTTCGTAATTACCTTTTTTGGCACTCGTATTTATTTTCTGTTTTGAGTCTGGTTAGCTTAGGCAAGTGGCTTTTAATCTGCAATAAAGTAATTTTATATTATATAGTCTAAGAGATAGTATAGTATAAAAATTAAAATATTCTAGGAGTGTCCTCGTCGACTGCCAGATTGTTATGACAGAAATATATAAAGAAATTACTATACATAATATGTTTTAAAAGCTAAATGCTTAACGTACATGCCGTATAGGCTTAGAACACTTATCAGTTATACAGGGTGGCCAAAAAGTCGTGGATCAAACGCAAATAGGGGATAGATGAGGTCATCAGCGGCAAAAAATTGTTCTACGGTAGGTCTCTAAGGTCAACCCCTGCAGAGTTATGATTTATTTTGCGTTTTATAAGAAAATTGACTTTTTTTACTAATTCTTATTAAAATTCGATAAAATCTACATCCTGTATCTTTTTCATAATATCCACTAGATTGGTACTGATGAGTTCTTGCTTACCACATACTATTTATAGTTGTTTATTGAGTGTGTTGAAGATAATATTAAGTTATACGATATAATTGTTTTTCAAATCAAAACTTTTTGTTTACTTCGGACCCCACTGTGAAAAAAAATTACTCCACCGAAAAGTGTCCCTGTACTACAAGTTTTGGCGCATTTAATAGGGATTCTGAAAAGGTATTACAAGTGGCCATGAGTTGCTCTAATATCTTTCTAGGAAGAATTACAAACAACGATTGTGAAAAAATAATTGTATTAAAACAATTATTTCTCAATGGTTGTTTGTAGGAAACAAAATATTTTACAATAAAATATGCTCAAAATTCCTGACTCTGACCATAATACTTAATCTGCACCGTATAATCAAATTCCTACGTAACCCTCCAGCCATCTGTCCAATTTTTTGAATCTAGTCCGGTTCACACAGTACTGGTCACAGGTAGGTAAATAATCTATCATAAGTCCGAATCGTTGTTGTTTTTTCGTCCTAGAAAGATATTAGAGCCACTCATGGCCATGTGTAATACCTTTTCAGAATCCATATTAAATGCGCCAAAACTTGTAATACAGGGTCACTTTTCGGTAGAGTAATTTTTTTTCACAGTGGGGTCCGAAGTAAACAAAAAGTTTTGATTTGAAAAACAATTATATCGTATAACTTAATATTATCTTCAACACACTCAATAAACAACTATAAATAGTATGTGGTAAGCAAGAACTCATCAGTACCAATCTAGTGGATATTATGAAAAAGATACAGGATGTAGATTTTATCGAATTTTAATAAGAATTAGTAAAAAAAGTCAATTTTCTTATAAAACGCAAAATAAATCATAACTCTGCAGGGGTTGACCTTAGAGACCTACCGTAGAACAATTTTTTGCCGCTGATGACCTCATCTATCCCCTATTTGCGTTTGATCCACGACTTTTTGGCCACCCTGTATATAAGCTTGTCAATGAAACAGATACGGGAATGTGTGCTATGGTACATACGGGACTTCAAAAATATACATTTTGTATATATTACATGTGATGATTTAGTTTTATTTATTATTAGCAACTCGAAATAGCAGAGTTAATAAATTTTAAAGTAACAAAGAGACAATAACTCTTGAAAACAACTTTCCGACGTTCATTAATTGAATATAAGAAACGGGAATTCAAGCGTTCAAAGGGAAAACTTTAATTTATGATCGCATCAGTCAATAACGTCACAAGTTCTATGAAAGAAACAAGTCATCGATGTATAACAAGCAATAAATCAAGAATCCTTTGAAGAGAGCCGTGTTAGATGCTATTAAAAGTTAAAGAGAAAAAACTTAGCTTTGGCAATTTGGCAGAAAAGATGTAAGGAAATTGGTGTTTCTTTTAAAAGCGCCAAAGCGTGAAGCGGGTGGTACAGACAATCTTATTTTGTTGCAATTAAAGGGTTTTTTTACATTGCTGTGAAAAAAACTTATTGCTGGCTTATTCAATAGTGATTTATAAAAAATAAATATTTAAATTTGTTTCAATTACTTAAAGGATACTGTCTCATTATAAATGTCTATCATAGATGAATAACATTTATATTATAATAAAAAGAAAGTTTGAATAACATAACATACAAATTTTATATGATATGTTATATGGAAGTAATCCCATAACGTAATAGAGGTACTTTATATATTACCTTCCCCATAACTTAGTTTATGACAGCAAAATTGTTTTCCATACATTTATTTCTGTGCTTGTATACTCTTCGTATACTCTATATTCTCTTATTAGGTTAAGTGTGAAAATTGAACAATAACAACTATTATAAAGAAAATAACCAAAATTTAGTTTAAATATATAGTTTTCAGATTATTGTAACCATAAAGAGATAATAATATACATATATTGATTAAAAAAATGTATGTGGCTTATCCGGTCAGACTATTTAAAAGAAAACACATAATTAAACTTAGTTTTATATCTACAAACTTTATTCATTTATAAGCGGATGAGGTAGCGATCTCTTTATTCTGTTTCGAGAACTATGCAAGAATATAGATGTTCCAGTGCATTTGTTGTCAAAAGAATAAACTTGGCCATTATTTATGATGTTATATTTCGCCGTAACTGCAGCTCGTTCATAGAGATTGTGGGAATAGTTTTGAATTTAAAAAATGTGATTGTGGCTTTATACTTTTGTTTAGCGACGTTCTTTGTTTATACGGTTGAGATAAAGTACCATTATGAAAAAACAGTACTTCCAGATTGAATAGTTTTTTTCTTTTGTAAACTTTTGATTAATGACGTTGTATGAAGCACGCAAATTATAGAAAAAAACATAACGTGGCTGAATTCGCTAAAATATCCTAAACATCACTTACTTGCAGGAATATAGGTCATTATAAGGGAAAACTTTCCTTCGGCTCTATTGTTTTGGTATATTTGTCATGTACTTGACGTTTATTTTTTATTAAGAATAAATTAAATTATTACGGAAGTTTTTAATTATTATACAATATCCTTTATATTGAGTAATAATTTAAATACAATACATCAAATAATTAATTCGTACAAACAAACTTCTAAACGTATCCACAATTCTGCGGCGGTGTGCGCTTCAGTTCATTCGTGTTATGTGCTGGGTTTTAGAGCCATTGATATTTATTTTGTACTTTTAATATTCTTGCCTAAGCCTGTCTGAAAAAAGAAGTTCCTTCTACATTATTACAACAGGTTACTTCACTAAGCAAGAACTATGCATTTCTATGACAAAGTCTATATTAGAGGAAAAAAATATTAGAGGATTATTAGAGGATTAAGGTTGTGTATGAATTCGATATCAAAACGATCGTTAAAAAGTGTTAAAACCTCCTTTTTAACAAAATGTTATACTGTACCCCTCGTTATACAATACTTTTATTAATTATTATACTATTTTAATAGTGATGTGATATTATTTTTATGAATGAAAGCTTTGCATTTAAGGCAGGGTAATATTTGTCTTCAGTATTTAGATATCACACCACCCTTGGTTTTTGCTAAACTCAATTCATGAATTCACTTACAAACTCACTTTAACACGATGGTTAGTCGTGTGCGCGTCTTTAACTAATAGATGGGTGAAATAAGTGCGAGTCGAAATTAATTCAAAAACACTAATAGAATCAAAACCAAATCAGTAAAAAGAACATCTTGACGCTACACTTAAAGGGGATTCATGAATTCATCATCTGTTATGTTCCTGCTATTATCCTATTTATTATTAATAAACTATTAAGACTTGAAGTTGCATCTAGCTATAGCAGATTTCGGAGTGGTGATAAATTACCTAGCTCGGAAATATGACATCTTAAACAGTTGCTGATATATTGTTCAATTAGCGTGATAAAGTGTCGTCCTATATTTAGCCATGCAAGATCTTAAGTCTTCATCTGTATTATACAGAAAAAAGTCTACAAGGCTCAATGAACTTTTTATAGAACACAGCGGAGGCAGGAGGCTCATCTGATGTTAAGTGATAGTGCCGCCCATGGACACTTACAATTCCAGAATGCTCGCAAGTGCGTTGCGGTCTTTACGCAACTTGCTACGAAAGTAACGACATACATAAACTAAATGTAGCAATCTACATTTAGTTTATTCTGTCTCCATAGACAGAGTAATCTATAGTTTATGACAATTGTTAGAAGCTGTTGCAAATAGAAATCAAATCTTAACTACAATTAATAAAATATTCGGATAAGCAACGATTAATATGGTTTGTATAGGTATTTGTAGACTTCCTTGAAATACACTATTAATTCAGAGCAAAGCCAGTCCGGATCTTAAAAAATTTGTAACGGTGTTGCTTCGAGTGTATCGTCATACATATAATTTGATAAGTCGGCGACAAATGTAATATTTTGATACATCAATCAGTAATGCTTGATTTAACACGCTCGAAAAGATTTATTCAGCAAACGCCAACATTCTGTAGTTGAAATGTCGACGAACCTTGACGTAGAAAGTTTTTCAATAAGAGCGTTTGTCAGTTGTGTCAACCAAAACGTTTATTTTACAATGAAATTTTAGTAGGAGAGCTGATGAATGATGAAAGATAATTTTATTATATTTTTGTTCAGGAATGAGAAATGAGAAGCCGTACTTATGCACGTGTTTGATAATATTTTTCGTAATTTTACGCTCGATTTATTCGTAGTGTTTAAGTAAATGTGAGTTTAAATCTAAGGACAAACGTAGAATCGGGAACAAGGATACCTTATTAATAAAACTCTTAGACAATCCACCTAAAAAACCTTCATAAATTCCATGCTCGTGGTATCACAAACACCTTAGAAAAGTATGCTCTTAAGCTAAAGCTCATTGCTTTAAAACAAACGAGTGAGGATTGTACAATGTCTTTTAAACTTGGTCACGTCATGTCCGCGCAAATTCCTCTTTATTATAACATTTTATATATTATTTGTCGTAAAGCGAAACTTCTATAACAAAGTTTCGTTGAAGCTTAATATAGCAGTAAAATCTCTACGTTATTAGTCTGTTGAGATTATGAAATTCGTGCAGAGGTATATAAAGTACAATTTAAAATATACAATCTACTTGGTAAATCGTCATAATATTATCACATTATAAATCATTTACAAAAATTGAAGAGATCGCCGCCGCTTTCCTTTCAATTGAATTATGTTAATTGTATTATATTTATGTATGCAACGAAGAGTTAATAAATAAAAATAAATAAAATAAAAATGTACTGGCCAGGGTACTTACGCCATCTAAACAAAAACCGTGAACAGTGTGTGACTTGATAATTTCTAGATACACAATCGTGAAAGAAAAATCTTTAAACGGCAAAACATTAGTTAAACTAAACTTACTGTGTGGCGAAAAACAAATTTACAAGAACAAAAATAATTTTCAATTATTTTATACATCGAATAATATTAACCGAATTCAGTTTCGACGGAAACAAATTTTCTCTAGTAGTAACTAAGGTTTCCGTATGTACGAGTTCACTTTTGACCTACACCGCCTCTTGGTTTAAAAATATCTCTGGAAACAACATATATCTGGAATCAAATGGCTTTATAACCATGACTTATACAAGAGGAAACTATTTGTTTTACTCAGATATTCAGGACACGGCTCGGCGACTCTAAATGTAAACCATTAAATCTATCATCCCTTTCAATAATGCTAAAGATAGCAAATGAATGAGACACTAAATCTGTTTCGTTCATACATACGTTGCCAATAAACATTATTTTAATTGGATATTCTATACCGATACTTGTATAATGGCAAGTCGTTTAACAATCTGTCAGGATATTTCTTAATGTGCATTTTGCATGCAATTGCATTCGAATTCTATTTGAAATGTTTACAGTGATTAATTGCAATTAATAGTTATTTATTTAGAAATATCTTACCGCTTACTTAACTATAATACAAAATAATTTATAAATGGAAACGCCAAGTAGAAGGTTACAGGCTTAAGAATAATATGAGAAAGAGAATGCGTCTAGTGTGGATGTGTATAACTGAATTTCGATATTTAAAAAAATAAAACATGAAAAAGTTTGCTTTTTTAATAAGGAGACCGATTGAACGACATTTTTCAAAATCTGTAGTTTTAATTGAAGTTGAAGCCATTCAAATTGATATGTTTATTTACACCTGATCTTTGTTTATCACTCGAGTGCCATCTAGCGGCACTATGTGCACTTAAACACCTCACTTTGTTGGCGCTTTAGGTATAAAACGTCACTGGGTGGTCACGAAACGTTTTACTATTGGGTACAGAAAAACGCTACGGCGCGTTACATGGGGGGGGGTCAATAATCTCCTAAAATTGCGTGACGTAACACTTGAACGCTCCCTTATATCATTTCTTCATAAGCTTCAATTAGTTAAAGTATGTTTTGTCATGTTTATTTACTTGCAAAATGACACGAGAGGAATAAGGACAATATAATCAATTGGCTAAGGCTAGTCAAATATCGTATGCTGTATCGACCTCCAGCCTCAAGCACTATCGTCTATAGTTTATTGGTGTTATGAGTTTCAAAAATTAAAATGAATTAAGGTCTTTGTTGACAAATGATTGATAAGGCTATCCTTTTACTTTTTGGTAGGCAAATGATAAGTCATTTTTGATTTATAAAATACGATTATTTAAATAAGCACCTTTAAAGTATGGCACTTACTCCGCTGGCGAACCAATGTCTTGGCCTTCTAAAGTTAGCCGCTAAAAGTTTACCCGCAACTAAATACACGTTCTGTTTAGTTTTTCTTACCCTTTTTTGATTAATTTACGACAATATGCATTATAGTGACATTGCATACAACCATTAATTGCTAACATTCTTCCTGATATTAGTTTTTAATATGGCGAAGGCTGAATATTGAATACTGCAATTTGCAAAACTGCGAAAAAATACGTTTTAAATACCAAACAAATTGAATATTATTAACCTTATTATAAAAAAAGTGTATGAAAATATCGTACACATTTCGTTTGTAGTTCGTGTAATATTCGAGTTAACGCAGAACGTGATGTCGGTGAAGCTCAAACGATACCTTCAGTTTATCGCAATGTTTAATACCGTCATTAAGACAATTTCGCTTTTAACGGCTACTTAATTTCTGTTAACGATGATGTATTGACGCCTCACGTACACATAAATACCGCACGATTAAAGATTAATTACGAAGCATGAAAGATATGTGTAATTAGTCATTCGATTTATTTTTCACGCTATCTCAAACACTGTACAACTTCTAAATAACAATTAATTAGCGATCCAGCGCCCCTTATACAAGTCGCTTTTTGAAGATGTTCTGAAATTTCACCTATACAATTTTTATACTACAAAATTAAACTGCAATTAAAAGTTCCTACAAAAGATCAAATGTTGACAAATCGTTTGTAATATGCGTGCTTATTATATTAGAGCCTGCGATTTCGTCGGTGTCCAGTCTGTATCATAGGTGTATTAAATGTATTTTAAAGTGTCTATGTAACTTGTCATATCGATATTTCTAGTGACATATTTAAAAAGCGATGCAAAAGTTTAATTAAAATCCAAATACATAAGGCTCCGTACGAATCCAGGCAGAAAGCAAAAAAGACGTTATTCTATGTATATACGTATGATTTACTTTCTAGTCGCCCAAAATCAGATTTAATTAAATTTATACAATTACCGTAAGCCCGTTTCAGTTTTCTATTATATTTCTAGCCCGTCCGCATTTTCGCCGGCGCGGCGTGGCGTGGCGTTTACGACGACATCTTTAACAATAATCTTTTTATTTCAGTCAGTTTTAAAACTATAATGATTTATACACCTAACCCTTTCTGAGAAATACTTTTATTGGTAAGGTAACCGTAAGGCTTCTTTTACTTAAATAAACTTCATTTTAGGAATGTGTAGTATTTATACCTATAATATAAGTACAACTTAAACAAATTGAATAAATATATCCTTTCTATTAATATCTTTGGTTTGTCCAAGCGTTTTAATCCTAAATGAATTCTTCAAAGATATGTGACATTAACGCTCTTTATGCCTACACTATCGGCTTGCTGAACACTAACTTGCTGAACTTATGGGAGTCCGAAAGTTTTGGACAGCTGGCTTCGGAGTTGTAATGATGTGCTAAGAGTTACTTATAACCTGCTCAAATTCTGAGAGCTTATTTTATTTGACAACTACTTAGCAGAATCTTTATGTAACAGATTTAATTCATCAACAACTCGTTGTCAATTGCACTCTTTTACAAAGGTAATCTCTCTGCTCTTTGTTTCAAATTATGTTTGAGGTGTAAAGAAATTATGAATTAAAACGGTTTTAGCTCGCTTTATTTTTTATGTTGAAATATAGCCAGCGAATACGTGATATTTTTAACTACTACGTTTCAACTTATTACTATATTGTATACATGGGTGATACCATGATTTAGGAGTAATTTGAATCCTAATAATATTCCCTATCTTAACACGTTCGGCCCAGCGCCGCCGTAAAAAGAGTCTCGCGTCGCGACACACTATTTTTTCATACAAATTGGAATGACGTTTCTTAACGTTGTGCTCTTCATGTATGCATGCTTAAGTTTTGATTCGACAACAACGTTAATAGACGTCGACGTTATATAACGCTATGTCACAAAGTATTCGACTATTTACCATAACCAGGAAGAGATTCCATGGAAATAGTATTTGCATCGTTCGTATCTGTACTGTTCGTTTGTTTATGTGAAGTAGTTTTTCTTTGCCTATTGCGAACACTGGTATCGAAAATACTTTCAGAACTACTTGAGTGTAGAAAATTCTCAGAACAGGAAGAATGTGAGTAGCTAAGTGGGCTGTCGCTATCAATATTTATAGGTTTTGGATCTTAATCCTTGTCACTTCCGTATTCTCCGTCATCACTGAAGGGATCTGGAGTAACTTCCGGGACGAAGAATCTTCAAATACCATCATAACCCCTTACGGCATAGTCGCTTTTTATTCATCTAAAACAATCGATTTTTGATTACTTTAAAATAAATATATATTAGTTATTTATTTATGAATATTAATCAAAAATAAATATATGTATTACAATAAACTTACTGTTTCGAAACTTCAATTCGGTCGAGCGATGTACGCGAACCAAGAGCTTCTCTTGATGCGGCGCAAAATGACTGAAGCTAGCCGCGTCCCTACTTCCCGTGACGTCTACCAACGTTCTGTGTGTGCGTATGTGAATATGTGCGGGTGTAACGGATTTTCGCAAAACGTTCCTAAAAACTGATTTGCTGCAGCGGTAGACTTTTGAAACTTCCAAGTGATGCGGCGCAAATATCTCTTTAGTTGAATATCGTATTGACTCCCGACGTTAGGGAACGTAGTGTGAATAAATGGAAAATAAAAGCCGACGTAATTAAACGTTGTGTCAATTATGAATTTCTAAAATTAACGTCATGAGACGTTGCTGGACCGAACGTGTTAATACATATATCTAAATTACGTGTCACGTTCTTTGTCCGTTATGGACTCCTAAAATGCTAAAGCGATTTCAATCAAATTTGCACACCGTGTGTAGTTTGATCTAACATAAAAGATAGGATAGCTTACATATACAGGGTGGCCAAAAAGTCGTGGATCAAACGCAAATATGCGATAGATGAGGTCATCAGCGGCAAAAAATTGTTCTACGGGAGGTCTCTAAGGTCAACCCCTGCAGAGTTATGATTTATTTTGTTTTTTTTATGAAAATTGACTTTCTTTTACTAATTCTTCTTAAAATTCGAAAATATCTACATCCTGTATCTTTTTCATAATATCCACTAGATTGGTAATGATGAGTTCTTGCGTTAGACATACTATTTATAGTTGTTTATTGAGTGTATTCAAGATAATATTAAGTGATACGATAAAACATTTTTTCAAATCATAATTTTTTCTTTACTTTGGACCCCACTGTGAAAAAAAATTACTCCACCGAAAAGTGTCCCTGTACTACAAGTTTTGGCGCATTTAATAGGGATTCTGAAAAGGTATTACACGTGGCCATGAGTCGCTCTAATATCTAGTAGTACAGGGACACTTTTCGGTGGAGTAATTTTTTTTCACAGTGGGGTCCGAAATAAACAAAAAGTTTTGATTTGAAAAAAATTTGTATCATATAACTTAATATTATCTTCAATACACTCAATAAACAACTATAAATAGTATGTCTAACGCAAGAACTCATCAGTACCAATCTAGTGGATATTATGAAAAAGATACAGGATGTAGATATTTTCGAATTTTAAGAAGAATTAGTAAAAAAAAGTCAATTTTCATATAAAAACCAAAATAAATCATAACTCTGCAGGGGTTGACCTTAGAGACCTCCCGTAGAACAATTTTTTGCCGCTGATGACCTCATCTATCCCCTATTTGCGTTTGATCCACGACTTTTTGGCCACCCTGTATATATATAATTCTACTGTACGTGTGTATGTCACTAAACTTCTCTTGAAACGGCTGTACCGATTTGAATGATTTTGTATGCGTTAGGGTGGAGCCCTGGATGGTTTAGTTTCACAAATCAGCCCGGCAGATGGCGTTGCAGTCGGTACTTTCATACTTTTTTTTATCCTAATCGCTTGAAATATCATGCAGGACAAAGTCTGTGCTAGTTATATTATAGGTAATGAACGCTTCCAAAGCTTATATCTCCATGTACACTAGCATTAATGATGTCCATGACCAGCCTGCCTCTAAGTGTCTCATCACATACAACAAATAATGATGGATTATTTTATTTGAACAAATAAATAAATAATAATCGTTTTATCCTATAAAATAGTGATTGAAGTTAAGATAAAGTAAAGGTTTTATATTTATTTCAGGATGTCTCGGAGCAATGTCAGCAAGCGTGGCCCTGGCTCTGTCCCCTGTGACGGTAGCACTCTGTGTTCGGAAATCGACACGAGTCACCGCTGTGGTTGGAGGTCTTGTAGCAGCCCTAGGATGTCTCTTTACATCTTTCGCGACACAGTTTCACCAGCTTTTCTTCAGTTACGGTAAGAACATTTTTTGCTTTCGTTTAATAACAGATACCGGACAGTTCTACAAGGTTTTACAAAGCGGTATCTGCCTCGCAACATCTTATAACAACTGTTACGTGTAGAAATTAATAAACAAGAAGGTAGAGAGATTTCTTAAAGAGTTGTCGCGTGCCTCTTCGGTTTTTATAGTGACGTGAGTGCGTCGGTTTCACCTTACATGACAAAAGTTAAAAAAAAAATCAGTGGTGCTACAACCTCTTTAGGTCTTGGCCTCAGATTTCTGAATCTGTTTCATGATCACTTTTAAATCTGAGGCAAGTAGGTGATCAGCCTCCAGTGCCTGACACTCGTCATCGACTTTTTGGGTCTAACACATGTCGGTTTTCTTCACCGTTCGAGCAAATGTTCTATGTGCGCAGAAAGAAAGTCCATTGGTGCACAGCCGGGGATCGAACCTACGACCTCAGGTATGAGAGTCGCACGCTGAAGCCACTAGGCCAACACTGCTCACATGACAAAAGTTACCACTACTTAAATAATTGTATATAAAAGAAAAACGAAAACCAATTAAAAGAGACCAATAAACAATAAGGCTACAGCTAATTACAGAAATTTTAGGGTCACACCGCAAGGATTACAAAACAATTAGCGCGCAATGTCTCGCACTGTGGGACGCCACATAAATATTTATCCAATCAGAAACTGCTAAAGTAATAAAATGAGGGTAGCTCTGGTCAATTTTAAACACGTAAGTGTCAGTTGTGAATTTTTATTAGACATTGAAACGTCGATATAGCACTTTAAAGGAAATGCATGCAATTCAATGAGTTCGGCGGAAATTTTCCCGCTGTTTCATTATGAGGTCAGTATTAGCACTAGTGGGTCTTTATGTGCATTCTAGCAATAACAGGGTAAACGTATTTGGCTACGTTCCATACACCTGTGGTTTTACTGGAATTCAAAAACGCTTTTTGTTTACCAATCATGATACCTCAAACCATGTTGATTGGAAGACGAGTTTGAATTGAGAACGTATACAGATTTTGGTCCGAGAGATTTTAAGGATGGGTTTATACTATAAAAAAAATTCCCAATCTTGATTTGAAGTCGAGACTTAGCGATGAGTATGCCAAGTGCCACCCGTAAGTGGAAAAGGGATTGGATTTTGACATACGGAAGTCATAGTTTACGAGTCCCGACTAGAATTGATCGTATAGTAAAATTCACTTTATATCTACTATATAAATAGTAGTACTATATATAAGTCGGGTTTTCCTTCCTGACGCTATAACTCCAAAACGCACGAACCGATTTCCACGGTTTTGCATTCGTTGGAAAGGTCTCGGGCTCCATGAGGTTTATAGCAATTTCAGGAAAAATTTCAACAGAAAAGCGGGATCACCAAACGAAATGTTACATAAAACGAAGCCATCTGGTGGCGAAACGGAGTTCGCCGAGTTTGCTAGTTACATAATAAATATAACCCAAAATGCTCTGTATGTATCCAACTACTTATTATTTAGACATTATATACTTCACCATTTATTTTTTGAAGTTATACTTCTTTAGGCGCGTTATGAAAAATTTATGAGAGTGGAATTTTACGATGCGCGCGCACCGTGACACAAAATTCAGTATGGGCGCCGAAAAAAGAAATAGAATATGCGTGACGTTTGACCATAATGACATTTGTAGTACCCTTTAAACAAATAAAGCAGATTTAATTATTTTTTCAAAGAAATTTAGCAATGCTTTTTCACAAAGACCTATTGTTACTTCTTAAAAGGTTATGAAACATACCTAGTTATTAAATTAAATTAATAATATAATAAAATAATAAATAATAATTGTTATTAATATTAATTAATAATTGAACAATATAATAAATATCAAATATTGTTAAATTATTAACGCTAAATATCTATTATTAGTTATTTAATATTTCAAAAAAATAAAGAAAGCCAAAGAAGTATAACTTCTTACGCGCGTACATTTTTTTTTTATGATTTTCTTCGATTCTTCTGTACACAACCTCAGAGACTGATAGTCCACCTGAACGGAGTGGTGAGGAAAATAAGAATTAGGTGGAAAGCCGAGTAATCGAGTAACATACATGAAAATAATATTCTGAATATTTGGAACTTCTACAACATAACATTTTCCTTCCTGTTGTAAGAGTCACTGCAATGCACGCGTAAAACAAATTGAGACAATATTAAAACATTAACATCAAAGGCTCTCATACGTACGAATTTAAAATCATGACTGAAATATTATGTCAAGTAATATAAATTTCATATAATATACAATTGAATTAAAATTATTCGTTGATTCAATTTATTTGGCGTCGCTATACATCAAAGGAATTCGTTAATTGGCGTGAGTAGCGGATATTCAATGCTCGAACGATAATGCGCTGAATTTATTAAGACCTAGTACTTTTTATTACGCATTAATTAACTACACATACAGCTTATGAATAATCAATAAATACTTTGTTTTGTAAACATATTGAAGGTCACGTTAAAGTACTTAAATTCTTTTTGGCGATGTGCAACTTTGTAATTTACGATATTTAAACAGCATCGCTTCTGGTAGTGTAAACATCCATAAATATCTACTTCATTTCCTCATCGATAATATATAGATAACGCATTTGCCAAATTATACTATACATTCTAAGGACACACGGGACATACGGCAATCATAGATTGAGGTATGTCTTGTTTCTAAGACAATAAAAGAAGCATTAGCCTAAATTGATTCATAAAACTGATACAGTAATATGTAATTATTATATTTCAATTTTATACAATAATAATTTAATAACAAATTTTTAGTTACTTAACAAAAAAGACACTTACAACGAATCACTTACTTTCGTTCTTTTAAAAACACAAGTAACTGTTATCTAATACACTCAAAAGAGACTCGCTTGAGAATTAAAAACTATACATTTTGATTTGTATACTAACTGGTTAAGGATCTTATGAGGCAAATTTTTCGATCCCAAATATCCATTTGGCATCTTAGCCGAATCTTTGTCAGATACTTCATTAATTATCCACATACAGAGGGTTGTAGATAGACACAGAAACGTGTTCAAGTGTTCAGAGGAGTTGTTTGGAGTAATACCTGCAGCTGAATAGGCCGTTGCGCAGAAAATTCCACAAGTATAACCTCGACGTTCGCCGTTCAACCCGCGTTTTTTGAGGCAGTTTCTGCCGTGCACGACCACTATGTGGAACCAGATGCCCACTCAAGTATTTCCGAACCAATTGGACTTCGGGATTTCAGAATTCGGTCCCTTAAGAAGGGGGCGTACCAATTATTAAAAGGCCGACAACGGAGTCGCGAGCCCTCTGGCGTTGAGAGTGTCCATAGGCGGCAAGCGGTATCACTTAACATCAGGTCTCTTTCTCGTATGCCCCGTTCTATAAAAAATACTTACACGTATAATAAACATACTCCTTATTTGAATTCGGTATAAAATTAAATTACAAAGAAAACTTGTTTGTACCTCATTGATACGAGTCCTCACGTAATAGTGAGGTCGAATATCGCAGATATTATTTTATTATCCTGCAAAATGACAATATTCCAATTGAGGATATTTCCAAGTTTCCGTATTACATTAGCTAGTACTGTGTTTATTATTTTGCACTTTTCCCATTTATTAGGACTTGAATATAATCTTGCTGTATTTACATTGAAAAGTTATGACACCTACGCACTTTAAATTGGTTATTTAGTACTTCGTAATATGTAATAATTAAAATAAAAAGGTTGTAAAACTTCTTACTTAAAATAATTGTTATTTGTACTAGAGTTTAAATATACTCGTATTATTATATAGTTTCTAGTGATTTTAACTTATGTTAAATTATATAAACTACGAAAACGATTGAATAAAATGCCATATCGTCAAGAATGAAGTGCCTTTGCTAACCGCTAGTATTAGCATTTAAATTGTCAATATACTAGTAGCCAAGTAGCTAGTTGACCAACGTTTTCATTAATACATACTTTATAATACATTATTGATTATTAGGTTTTTAGCATTAACGCTGTATTATTTACTTGTACTTAATTTGTAACTAGCGGTTTCGTTATTATTAAGGTGTTCCAAATTTGAATTTGAATTTGATGTTTTATTATAAAAACCTACAATATCTAGGAGTTTATGCTATTACCAGCAGCATGAGACAAAGGTCTCGTTTCCTTCTCGTAAATTGTACAAAAGTCGTAAAGCATGCGTAACCGTAATTTTTCAATTGCCTCTAAATTTTGACCCAATTTTGATTCGCACATAAAACGAAACCTCGAACGCTACTGTTTCGAGGTTTACAAATTGAAATTCTATGCTTGTTTTTAGTGAAATTATCCTTAAACTGCAGTATATGAGTTGATTTCACTTTGTGCTCGAGAACTTTTGAGATTAGGCAGCGAGCCTATTTATTTATATTTTATAGCCGCACCAACAAAACGAGAACTAATGTGGCCTCGATAGGTGCGAACGGCGTGCACAAACATAATACTTATGATAATTTTACATCAATGAAAAATGACAAAAGGAGATCAATAATAAAATATGACAATAAATAACAAAAGATGCTAAGAGTCAAGTGCTAACAGAATGCCCTTCCTAAAATCAGATGGAAGGTCAGAAAAAATAGACAGATCGTTCGGGCTCTTGAGGAAATTGT
This sequence comes from Pieris melete, assembly GCA_963693345.1. Lineage (NCBI taxonomy): Eukaryota > Metazoa > Arthropoda > Insecta > Lepidoptera > Pieridae > Pieris > Pieris melete. The sequence goes on along the minus strand of CAVNZK010000096.1, from coordinate 95,784 downwards.
TCACTCTAGCTATTCTGTTTAAATACAGAACAAATCATTTGCCCTTCAACCTTTTTAGGTCTGGGCCTCAGGTTTCTGTATCTATTTCTTGATCATTTGTCAATCTAATAAGCAAGTAGATGATCAGCCTTCTGTGCCTGACACACGCCGTCGACTTTTTGAGTCTAAGGCAAGCCAGCTTCACGATGTTTTTCTTCACCGTTCGAGCGTATGTAAAATCCGCACAGAAATAAATTCTATTGGTGTACAGCCGGAAATCGAAGCTACGACCTCAGGGATGAGAGTCGCTGAAGCCACTATTCCAACACTGCGTGTTTAGTGGAGATAAAAATATATCCGCTTTTTTGCAACATCTCCAATAGATACTGCAACCGAAATCTGACTGTAAAAAAATTTACTGATCTGTCACAAAATTGATATGAAAGAGACGTATTAAAAATTCCAACACACGGTTAGTTATGACTAAGGTAATAAGGTAAAATAGACATAACAATATTAAAACAGTGCCGTCGCGTCCCTAACAAATGTGGACACGACAAGCAAAATCAAATTGAAAAGGTTAAAATATCAACAATCGAATAAAAAAGGAAGAAATTTCAACTTTCATAATACCGAATTTGACAAATCAATTAGACTCCAGCCAAAAAACAGTTAAGCTAATTCTTATTGAATAACAAACATCCGAACTTACTGTAGCACGTGCCTTATGTATATAATTATTATCAAAGATCAAATACTGTCCTAAATATAATATAGTTATGTAAAATTTATTAAATTGAGAGTAAAAAAGTCAAAGCATATTTTTGGACTAAAGAGATATCAGATTTTGATAAAATTGTTTTGTGGTTCAACAACGCATTCGGCAATTTTCCAAATTTAACATGTTTATTTTTCCCAAAACCTTAAAATGTTATTGTTCTTAAAATACGTATAAAATATCAGGAAAAAAATCCGGATACATTTTATTTGTATCGGGCACAGTAGGCTGATAATTAAATTATTTACCTTACTAGACATCTGGCCCATGCCTTTCATGCGACATACATATTTAACTTACTTTAAACCATTTACCATTTTTTCTTAAGAGTGACAACCCTAGCTAAATTTATCCAATGGACGGAAATTTCATTTCATTATACACTTGGAACGAATTTAATCTGATAAAATAAATTGGCATGATATAAGCCACATACAGTAAAATATGTTACTTTACCTCTTTGTTTTTGTAATTGTACCAAATTATGACTATTGATATAACGCTGCACAGTTATAATTGGATACCTATTATCTACGCTTATACAAACAAAATATGTATGTGGATTTGTAAGTTTTATCACTTACCCTTTCATTGATCTGAGAAAAGAATATGACACCCATTCCGATCTCAGTTTCTTTGGATTGATCACCGATTAAAGACGACAGTTGCAGTGCACTATGTGTGTAATATTTCACGCGAAATAAGCGTTTAATAATAATAATAAATAATAATTTATCAACCTGGTGTTTTCCCCAAACAAAAACAAATATAAATTTAATTTTGGAAATGATGACAACTAACAATTTCCAGGGACCGTGGTTGGTGTGGGTGTGGGACTGACGAGAGACTGCTCCACTCTGATGGTGGCCCAGTACTTCAAGCGACGCCGAGAGCTAGTAGAAATATTTATAGTCAGCGGAAGTGGACTAGGTATCGCTGTCATGTCTACATTCATCAAAGGGGCGATCAGGTATAGTGAAAAAATGGTAATATCGCATGTTAATGCACTAATAGCGATTTATCTTTACATATGGATTAGCTTGTGGCCAAAATTGTATTGTAAAAAATAATCTTTCAACATTAATTTTATTTATTTAATTATTATTAATCATACAGCTAACATACATATTATAAAACAAAACACTTAGACAATACAGAAAGACAAAACAGATTACATAGATAAACAATTTATATGAAACAGAAAACAAGTAAGTACATTAAAAGACAAAGTAGGTATATAAAATATTATTAGTAAAGAATACTTTTGGTAAAATGATTAATAAATGAATGTCGAATATCCTGGGTATACATTAACAATTCTTTGTGAACATAACAACATCAACGCTCTTTTAACTGCTGAATTATATTGCTGAAATTGAATATACAACGTAAATCTTAAAAAAAAATACCTGAGATAAAATGCCGCAAACGGCATGTCCTCACTAGATTGCATTGGCGCTCTCGGCGTTATTTTCTGTTGAAAAGTCAATTAACAAGCGCCTGTGCTGTACTTAATTCTCCAAGAATGTCTAATAGTAGGAAAATGTTATATTTGGGAAAAGAAAGTGTTTTTATAAAGAAGATTTTTTCCAGAGCGATCGGTTGGAGACTTGGCCTACAAGCAGTTACAGGAGTCGTATTTGTAACATTCATACTCGGCACATTCTACCGCTCAGCATCCCTATATCACCCACAACGACGGGCAATTTTGCATCTTAAAAACCAAAATAAGATCAAGAGAAAAATGAAGGATAGAAATAAATCCGATGATCGTCAGCCGTTCTTTGACTTCTCTACTCTACGATCCAAGACAGTGCGTATACTTCTCATGTCCACTGGAATATCTGCGTTTGGGATTAATACACCGATTTTCTATCTCGCGTATCATGCTGAAGAAGAAGGTGGGTTAACACACATTTAACATTAGATATCGCCCAGATTGGGATAATATGTGTTTTATAGCAAAAAAAAACATTTAATCAGACAGGTTCACTTAATTACACAAATTTAGTTTCTGATTTCAAATTCGTTAAGATATCTTTAGTGTTTGATTTCAGGAACCTGTATGTGTGTAGATCGCAACTTAACGCATTTTTTTTTACTATTACCGATATTCGTTACTGGTAAAGGAATAAAAATTTAAATAACCTTTGACCAAGTTTTGGCCTCTCAAATAGTACTTTAAGCGACATTGCAATAAATCATATTATAATAATAGATGACAGTTTTCCGGTAATGATGATGACAAAAAATATTAAGTGCCGCAGGGTAACAATGCCTACCATCGTAATCACATAAACAGTATATAGATAGGAATTCAATCTATCAGTAGCATTATTTTTAGATCTGCTGGATCCTTATCTAAAACTTAAATAAAATAAATTTTAATAATATCCTGTCATTTATTTAAAGTTTCGTTTTTTATCAAATTAGTATAAGAAAATTATCAAAAAGAATAGATATAGAAAGCAAATTATATGGAAAAAAGGAAGTTTTTTCCGCTCTAGGTGTTGTTAAAAATACCGCTAATTCGAAAAGAAAATGTAGGGTCTTTTAGCAAGTTAACTTATGTGTAGAGATTTGAGAAATTAAAGTTCTCATATTTTATTTGGTGAGAAATAATACTGAAACTACAATTTATTTTACTGTTTGTATACCTTTAATTTTGTGTTAAGGTTTGGGCGACACGGCAGAAATACTGCAAGCGTACTTAGGCCTAGCCTGGGCGGTAGGTTGTGCAGCCTTTGGGTTACTGGTACGTCAGAAATCAGCTGAGTGCCGCATAGCAAGACAGTACTTGACCCAGGCTGCGGTGTTTGTCTGTGGATTGGCGACCATGGCTCTTACTGCTGTTGAAGGGTCACATAGTGGATATGTGATGTTTGCTTGGGTTTATGGTATGTGGCTTTCTATATTAAATTTTAACTCTCTTTAAAGATTTTTGCAGACAATGCTTATACCAAAATTGTTTCACCAAGAAGTTTCTCGTAATATTTTTTTTTTGGCGTGCAGTTTCTATAGTCTATGGCAAATCGCGATTGTGGCGCCATTGTTATATTTATTTATTAGATTCAATCCCGATATATTAGATTAGATAAATTATACATTACTAAAAGAATATTTGTGAAACACCTGTGTTCTAACAGACTTCATTATACAACGGTTTCGTTAACACCTATTTTCAATAGTAGGTATGTATAATGAAGTGATGATAATAATTATTATTGATTGTTAATGATAACAATTACGTGCATGCTAAACATGCATTGGCATAAATCAATAAAGATTATACACTCCAGCAGTATTAAAAATAATGAAACGATCTTAATAAAAGTGGTAAAGACATATTATGACTAATTTGTTTCTAGGTATATTCTGTGGTGGTTACCACTACTCCTTAAAAATGTACACTTACGAACGCGTGCGATCACGAAACTTCGCCCGCACTTGGGGTTTCGTGCAGTGTTCGCAAGCTGTACCCATTGCTATTGGAGTGCCGCTCTCGGGTAAGATTACATAAAATTATTTGATTATTGAAGTTGTATAATGTATATGTACGGGAGTCCAAGAGGCAACACAGGTTAAAGTAATACCGGAACTATGTGCAAAACATCGTCTATAATCATATTTTTAAATGCTTTAAACATACATATATATGTTTATAACATTTAAAGTATACCTACGTTCAATTTAAAAAGCACTTCTCGATTAATAATTTTCTTATAAAAACCTGTAACTATTCAATGGCAGGCAGTTTGCAGTATGGAAAGATATTTTTTTATATGATTCCGCCCAGAGATTTTAGTGTTTTTATTAAACAAATCGTTCTTGGATGAACGTCGACGTTAATGTCAGAATATTTAAGCGCTTAAACTGCCTGCGGCTATCTAGTGATGCTGCTACGCAGATAGTCTTTGATATATCATAATATTATTGCAGGGTATATAAACGTTGGTTGCGGCGGCAAGGCTGGTTACTACTTCAGTTCGACGTGCTCACTCATAGGGTCGCTCTCGCTATTTTGTATTGACCTGCATCGACGGAGTGTAGCGCACAAACAAACCAAGTACGTGCATAACTATGTCTTGGTTTCCGAGACACTTTTTTATGGATATATGTTACTATAGTTGATATATCATTATTTCATATTATGATTAAAGCTTATTGTAAAGTTGGAATTTGTAATATTTAGCTGGATTTATGGATAGATGAATTACAAAATTTACAAGTTTTCTTTAATTATGGTTAAAGATTAATCAACGCTCACTTTGGATACTTTTTATGCATTTGTTATAATGTTTTTACAGAGAGAACGGCGGTACAGCGTCGTGCGAAGCTGCGCATGGGCCGGCTCGTCGTAGCCGAAGCCGGGATCGAGAACCGCGCGCAGCTACTGGCGCAGCCACCGCTTTAGGTATCTTCTAATAGTAGTATACTGTATAACCATGTATCGTCCTGTTTTTCCATGGATACGGTGCTTATTCACAACACTACCAACTAAATAAAGTTTAAAAAAATTAAATATTTAAAGATAATGTATGTTTTATGCAAAACTACTGGCCATGCCTACCTGCACGAAAAACCTTTATTTCTGTATTTTATTGCACGACTAGGTACACGGTATCTATTATCATAAGAGTCCGTGCAGAAAGAGAACCAGCCAGCCAAACTCTTATTTGCTACTCGTAATTTCGTTTATTTACAAAAAAATATTTTTTTCATATTGAGTATCAAGATAGTCAAATCGCGAAGGTTTTTTTAAAAAGGAAAACTTTATTAAGTAATTACACTTAGAATTCTAAACTAATAGTCGATGTTAGACTCTAATTCTAAGGTGGTCGATGCAAGACCCTATTACTACGGTCGATATTAGACTGGCTTTAATATAATTCTATTCTTACAGCTAAAAACCCTTACATGATAACTAAGCATTCGTGGTACATGATAGAATAACAAAACTATGCATTCATTGTAGTGATTGCATTAACGCTTATGGTGCGTTCTGGGTAATTGGTCTGGGTTTGGGGTTGGTATTGGTCTGGCTTAATGGGTCTGTGTGACATTGTAACTAGATACTGCCAAACTATAATGCCGTTTGTGTTGTTAACATAATGGTAATTTTGCATTGCAGCCACATTAAGTCCCAGAACGGTTCTCTTTACGCAGTTTTCCATCAGGTATTTTACGCTCAACATTTTCCAATATAGTTCTAGGTGCAGAACTCGTGGCCCCAGGTCGAACTGGGCGTGACCTGCTGGACAGCATAGGTCCAGGTAGTCTTGGGTCACCACCGCCTAACCTCCCGCCGGAGCTGACGTGCATTAGCGAAGAGGGCGGCTTAGACCTAGACTTGGACTTAGACATCCCAGAGCATTTATTAGAGGATCTAGATTGTGGAGGCGACTGTATTACTAGCTGTAATAAGGTGAGAAAACGCAATTTTACTTACATAATATACGAACGATATTAGAGTTTGTCCTTTAGGTCGTAAAGAAAACTATTTTTCAGGTATAATTTTTATATTTAAAAAAAATACAAAGTGCTACATAAACTGCCAATATGTGATGTAAAATTATACAATATGACTCATTAATACAATAATAATTCTTTATGAAGTTCATAATATAATTCTTGGGCGTTCGATTACAAAATTGATTATTAGAGCCCGATTTAATGTCAAAATCTACATTTTTCAATCATATTTTTAATGTAATTAAATAAATGCGATAAAATACAACAATAAAAAATAATAATTGACTACGGGTCTAGAGAGCTTTTTAAAATCACATTATCACTTATATACCTGCTCATGAACAGTGCCATATTCATATCTGAACCATTCAGTTAACTTTTTAATAAAAAATAAACACATTTTCAAGGTGATAACTATGTAGCGGTAACAATTGCCAAATGGTTTGATAAGTTTTTGGCACTTTACATATAGGTTTTAAGTATTAAGCTAGCTGCTACTCAAACCTCATCTGAGCAGAAATAGGGCGATGGTACAAATAAATCATCAATGTTCCTCAATATTTATTCAGCAATTTAAGCATTCAAGCGTAACAACTTATTCAAACTTTATACTTGGCTACTAATAGTTGGAAACTAACTTGCATAAAATACATTGTCATAACATTACCTGATCTATGAAATAATTTGTTATCTTTTCTAGAAAAAACGTTTTAAAATGCAAGCAATCATAATATGATCCAAGATTTTAATTGACCCATTATTGCAAATTTAAATAAACGTAATTAAGATACGGTACAAGTCCATAATTTAAAATAAATTCATCTATTTGATGTAACGTACAAGTGATCATGTATATTTTGTGATATTGTAACACAAATACATGTTATTTTTTCTGTAAATTTTGTAATTTCTCGTCTAAATATTGCACCAAATGTTAACGATTAAAACTGTTTTTAATAAATGAAACATCCAAGTTACGAATTAGGGTTGCCTGGTCTTTTTAATACGTTTAAATAAAGGATAGTACAGCTTATCTATGGTCTGTAAATGGAGCAAATTCTTACAAAATAAATGCTCAATATATACTCACTATTTGCCTCATGTTTGCAGGTAGAAAACTATCTAATGCTAAGCGAATACGAGAACAATTTAATAGCGGAACTGCCAAATGTAAACGAGCGTCGCGGCCGACGTTGGTCCATAGTTGTGGCAAACTCGCCACAGCCTTCGAACCACGACACGCCTGAACACTCCATCAAATGGAAGAAAAAGTGCCATAACACAAACAACAGACTGATAACAGTTATCAACGAGGCCTCCATGTAAAGACAATAAATAGAAAAATAAACCTATTTAACCTCATAATTTATTTGATGTGTGTTAGTATTTGTGTATTTCAATAATTTATTAAATTATTATTAGAAATTGTGTTTTCTTGTTACCTCCTAGTGTAACTCACGTATTTGGTTTGATGCTAATTAATACAAAGATATATTTTTTTAAATCAAGATTTTTATACCCGCCAATACCCATCTACAAAATTGTTTTGTCAAAATATTCTATAGGTCTCCTTTATCTTATAAATAACCGAAAATGCTTTTCTATTACCTATGAGTAACTAACAAGGAACAGTTCATAAAAGTTGTACTATTTAACACAACCATTTAAAAAAGCAGTAAAATAAGCCATAAGCAAAAAAACAGGGTAAACAGTAATTAAAAACAGCAGAAAATCTCTATGAGATATACAATTCCTTTTAAGTCTATGGTCTCAAAGATAACCCAATTACAAATGCATAATAAAAGAGACCATCAAGTTGTGAACAGTTAAAAATGTTGCTAGCCTTGTCTATAGTAGGTATACTAAGCGAAAGATAAAGCTATATTTTAAAATTTAAAAATATGTATATTATGGAACATAAGATACAGGTATCACTTATTCCACGTCATTCAATTTGAATCGGTAGACATCCCTACTCATCAGCAAAGAAGACAGAGGGTGTAGGCCGAGAGAAAAAGCCGGCGTAAAAAACTCTCGGTACTCTTTTTTTTAACTCTTAAATTATAATGAGTACAACTTTAGAAATAAAAAAAGTATGCTATTACCAGAAGGAGTATATGCGGATAGACAACCGTCGCTGGATTTAAGGTCGTAGTACAAATAAATTTGTTTTTCGTCGACAGATCATGATATTAAAAATCTAAAATTGTTTATCTTTGTGAATAAATGGAATGACGCGCAACAAATATGAATTATATAGGTTCGCGTGGCCACGCCAATTCTCTTACCACACAGATACTATCAACGGTCCTTGATGGGCTTTTGTAAATATCCCTAATATTAAATTGGACGTTTCGAATACATTAATACGATAGATTTTACCCTTTTCGTACACTTAAAATACTGATATAAAACGCATATTTAAAAGCAATGTGCAAATAAAATTAACAGGAACTTAACTCTCATAACCGCTGAGGAGCTACAATGTCCTCTAAGAATTGGGCGAAACAACGCATCGCCTGTAGAATCGCAGCCAAGAGTATTGAGAGCGAGAGGCTCACCAATTTCTGACTATCCGATTGGACGAGTTCGTTATTCCCCACAGGAACTAAACTAGACTCTACGCTTAAAATACTTGAGTTATCACAATCACTTATATTTGTACCTACCGTCCTTTCAGGTTTTTCGACATCACATGTCACGTTGATCACAATGAAATCATTGGGAATCACATTTATATTAGAACAACTGGGAATCTCATTCCACCTTACACTATCATTTAGGCACTTGACTTTAAGAGAGTCATCGTTCTCACCCGAGGACATGCCACTGTCGTTATCGGGGCTCGACTCTTGCGAGAAATGGTTTTCCAAAATTTCGAAATTCGTTTCGTTAAAGCTGCCGTAAGATGGCGCTTTTACCGTGCCCGCGGGCACGGCTTCTTGTCAGGACACAGTACGGGGCAATATCCTCCTTATTGTATGTGTATCCAGTAAACTTTCGTCGACTGACGCATTGTTCAACGAACAGGTGTCATCTATTAACATATCGGAACGGATTCCCTGAAAACAATATGACAGTTTTACACTAACGAACACCACTGGATGGACAGTGAGATTTTTTATCTTTTTCTAAGTTCTGTATGTTCTCAGACTTAACCAGCCTGCCATTAATTAAGTTTTCACAGACTGTACAATAGATAGACGTTTTAACACAGATACATTACCTAATGTATGAAAATTATTAGTGTGTAATAAGTTCTACTTATATAATTACATTTAATTTAACTATGGATTCTACCTTAGCGCAAACTGTGACTCCCGTGATAGCGGGGAGTCCGGCTCTGAATCTGAGGGTAAGTCTGATGTGGTGGTTGATATTAAATAATATGTGGTTTGGTTCGAATTACAGAAGCCTAATCACTTACTTGCCTATAAAGACAAAACAGATCTCGAAACAGATATAGAAATCTAAGGCCAAGATTGTAGCGCTACTGATTTATTTAAGAATATCAAATATATATTTTATATTCAGTCAAATCTTACCTCCGAAAAATATGCATACTCCTTTTCAAATGACAATATATATATACAGAAAATAGTTGTTATTGTGTACCCGCTAAGAGATGATAATATGTTACAAATGTACATTACACTAGAATCACCTGAAATTAATAAGGAAATAGTTAAATTAAAATAGATATCACAATTTTTTTATAGAATTTTATTCTGATTCATTGAAAAAAAAGTTTTTTTACATTTGATATGCTTCCGCCATAGCCCCAATAATAGAAAATTACACTCAATATAAAATAAAGCTTAGAATTAATTTCCAACAGAATAATATATAATCTACTGTGTTCAAACTTGGTAAAAAAAATTATTTTGAATTCTTATCTATGTCGCAAAACGCCGGGACATTTTCAATATTTTTAAAAGCATGTTTGTTGTTCACAAAAAAAAACTTAATTTCAAACCTTTCCAATAAGAAAATATATAATATTTACCTTCTGGCAAAAATACAGATAAGGTCCCAAATATTGCCATAAGAACTAGAAACAGGAAGCTCAAATTGGCTAGGTATTGTCTCAATACTGTCAATCTTTTCTCATAAAATAAAGTTGATATATATGTTGTGAGTAAACTCTGTAAATGATAAATAGGTTGTAATATAAAAAAATAATGAAAGATATAATAACATTTTAACTATCTTAAGTATGGTAAAAATACAAGGAATAAATGAATAATGGCATAATGTGTTTTCATTACTCTATGATACAAATTAAATATATCTATATGCAGGATCTTTGCGAAACATTTCGTAAAGCAGTGACATACTGCTATAAGAAAACAATTTATAAAAAAAAGTACATACCTGTACCCACATATAAAGAGTCCCACATCCACATAAAAATATTGTAAGTGCTCTGAGAGTGGTTTCATCTTTCTGGAAACATGTTAAACTTCTTTAAAGCTATATAAAGGGTGGTTAAGAGGCATATTGATATATGAGTAGTCAACTAACATTTTACAAAAAACAAAAACAATTTTAAGTCATAAATTGGTGTACTGTGATTGTCACATTTGTATTGATTTGACTAATTGCAACAAAACTGAAACATCTGCTTGTAAGATACAAACATTCAACAGGATATTGAAAATTCATTAAATCAACTAGAGCATGACTGTACTAAAATAGTTTAATCTTTATTTCATTATAATTTTAAGTGAAATATATATTTTAATAAAAACAGTTTTGTAAATTTTATGTAATTCTTACAACATTCACTTATACAGCGAGCTACATAGAGCACTGACCCAGTTTCATAACTTGTGGTTTACTAAGATCTTTAAGACATTAACCTTAATGAATACTGGCCATTTGGATCATATTACCACATACTTCATTCCCTTATTACATTGTTTACATACATAACTATTAACTATACTTTATTAGTTTTGACATAAAAACCAAACAGTGGAGATCTATCTTGTTATTTAACAACCTGAAACCAACTTAAAGATAATGTTGGCTGAGATATGTATGAGTAATTTATTTTACTTTAATAAACTATATAATATTGGGAATACTATTCAATTACATTTTTTTTATAAATCGTCATTCTTACCTTAAATAAGACAAGAAAAAGGTAACTGAGGAAGCCCAATGAGAGAAATGATGCAGAAATAGAAGCTATTCTGTTTACATACAAGGTCACATTTGGATTTAGTGTTAGTGAGCCAAGGATATGAATGTACTGGTATCTGTCATACAGGATTTTGCCAGCTGAAAAAATTGTATTAGTTTATATTGTATATATATGTGTGTATAATATACACACATATATATATATATACATATATACAGTGTATACACACATATATACACTGTGTATATATATATATATATAATTGTAAGTAAAAAAAAACAATTGTAAAAAAAGGCATAAGTGTTTCTATTTACCCAATGCTCCACTGATAAAGTATAAACAGGCAAGACCAATTCCCAGTGAATATACTTTTGCAATTTGCGAACTTAGTCTAAAAGAAAACAAAACTTTAGTCAAATGTGTTTTGGAAAGTGAAAGTACTCTAAGCAACATTATTTCCATTCTGTTTTAAATAGATTAATTTTTGATGATTTAGAATAAATCATTGCTATTTCAGAATTCTAAAAATACGACGAAAATAACGTAAGAATTTTAAAGAATACACATTTTTGTTTTACTTACGACAACACAAAAGTCGAAAAGAAGAATATTAAAGCACATTTGAAAACTAACATATCTACTCTTTTATTTCTCACACATTTGTTCTAAATTATTATAGTTTCATTAATTACACAGAAAAAGAAACATATCATGAAAGTATCATAATATTTATATTTTAAAAAATATTTTTACAATCTACGGCCTCAACAATTTGTAGCCAGCCTTCACTGTTAATAAATTTTGACATTCTGTCTTCTAAGTGCTGACTTCTGGCAGGTGCCTATCGTATTCGAAATTTCGAACAAAAAAATAGAAAGTCAACTATCTAGAACTTAGAAGTTTTAATTTGACAGTGTGTCGATGCTGCCTGCTGTTTTTTTTTTTTTTTTTTTTTATAGAACGGGGGGCAAACGGGCAGGAGGCTCACCTGATGTTAAGTGATACCGCTGTCATAAGAAATATGCATTTAAATTTACATTCTATCATTTATGTTTTACCCAGACTGCCATTGATATTTGATGAGCCATTCTCAATATTATTAAATGGAATCTTTTGATGTTAGAATAAGAATAAATATAGAACCGAATAAAACTGTGTAAAAAGTAAGAGTGGACTATAGTCTATAGACTCCAATATTATAAATGGGTATATACCAGGCCATAAACTCCAAAAAAAAAAATGGGTATACAATATAGGCTCTAAACGTTATACATATATATTGTATATGCAATATGCATAAATGTCAACTGTCATCATCCAATTTGAAAATTTCAAATATACGTTTAGTTTTCTAGTTTACATACTTTACATATTTTAAATTAAAGTTTATTTGTTATTATATTTTTCTAGTAGAGGGCAAGCTTAGTGAGCTTTTGCAAATAATGTCTTCGCTTCAACCCATTCAGGCCCTAAACCTAGGTAATTAGTTCTATAACACCTAATTGATTAAAAAAAAATTAAATTCATAAAATAAAATTTCAGGTCATATATATAGTAATTTTTGTAATGTTTATCCACATCTTTCATGCAAGCATTTTAATCTTAAATACTAAGTTTTTTTTCAGACTTAGTCAAGCAGCAAGCCTTTGTGAAATACTTCAATTCATTACCTGAGGTATGGTATAAAAAATAGTTTTATATAACTTAATGTTAACATTTTAATTATTTTCACACTTATTATATTTTAACTACGTTTAAACCATGATACTACTGTATCTTTTGCACCTGTAAATTTGTTCCCAAAAGATTTCCAAAAGCCTGCTTTTTCTGTTGCTGTTTCTTCTGGAGCAATTACTTTTGGGACGGATGGGGGACCTCCTTCTTTTTCATTAAATTCTTGGCTAAACGTTTTAATAGTTGAAGACATAGGGTGTTGCTGCTGGTTGTTAGGTTGATTATTAATTACTGATTCCCAAGAATTGTGTTGTTCAAAGTTCAACAAACTCTGACTTTGATGTTTATCATTGCTTCTTTCTATTGGTTCAAATTGTTGGTTGTGATTGTTTTCAAAACTTCCAAAATTTTCTAGTTGTTGTACTTCACTATGTTCTGAATTTTCTGGCTCCCAGATCGATTGGCTAGGTTGTCCAATATCATAAGTGTTTTGTATTTGCTGTCCGAAATCTTCAAATTGCTCATTCACATTTTGTTGAACCTCACTTTCATTCGCTGGTTCTTGACTTTGTTCTTCAAAGTTATATGAATGGAGCAAACCCTGCTGATCACTATGTTTCTGTTCATTATGTAATGGGAATGGTTCTACTTTATGGGCAGTATCTTCAACTTCAGGTTTCATATCTTTTTGCTTATTTATTTTCTCTATACTGGGAATAGCATCTTTATCTGTGTAAGTAGTACTATACTTTTCTGTTGGTTTATATTTAATTTCTTTGGTAGTTGTAGAGGTTTGAGTTAAAGACAAATCCTCAACTTTATGCTCTACTACATTATGGTGCTTAAATAATTGGTTCCACATGTCTTCAGTAGTCTCTTGTGAGTTTACAGATGACACTTTTGCACTGTTATCATTTTCTTCTGTTAAACTCAAAGATTCAATTTCTTCTGTAGTTTTGTAATGTCTGTGAGGCGAATTAGGAATATAAACATTTGTGTGTTCATTTTCATTCTTTGGTTCATTTGTGTCATCTGCCCCTATGTCTCCGCGTCCAACATCAATAGGGCTTACAGGCATATTGGATATTGGATTATATCTAGGTATAGATGTTGTTGCTGATATTCCTGTTGACGATACACTATTTACTGCAGTGGTTGCTTTTAAAATTTGAGAAGTTACAGAATTTCTTTCATCATTTTGAGTGAAGGAGCCGTCAAACATATGGTTATCATGGTGTGCATGAAACTGCCCCCAATTTGAGGTACTCCAGTCAAAATCTGACATTTGTGAGTATGAATTTTCATCTTTAGTGTCCTTATTTGTATTTATCATTCCTTGTGTATCTAAAGTATCTAGCTTACTCCAAAAATTTTGTAATGGTGCTGTAGGCTTATTATTATTATGACTTCCTTGAATATTATATTGTTTCTGCCATGATGAACTCATACCATTGTTACTAGCCTCATGGCTATAATGAGAAAATCCTGTATATTGGTTCTCACCATCATTGTAGTTTATATTTTGATGGTAATTAATTGGATTACTATAAGAGGTTGAAGGTTGAAAGTCGTCATTTGTTTTTTGTTTGCTTAAAATATCATACATGGTTCCGTATAATTTCTTTTGCAATTCTAATTGATTTTGCAATTGGTGGTCTCTAATTTGAAAGTCTTCATTTGTAAAGCTTTCTATTTGATCGGTATTTTGTGAAACATCATGGGCATCAAAGTTTTGGTGTTGATTCCAGAAGGTATTTGCATTTTGTTTGTCACTTACTTGATGTTGGTTAAAGTCTGATAAAGGACCTATGTTTTGTTTATGCACCTTTGGTTCTTGAAAGGACTCTAACTCTGGTGTTTCTTCACTTATGATGCCTAATAAATTAAAAAAGTAATTTTAATTTGTTCAATTATCAATTGTCATATAGCCAAATTAGTAATTATGAAATATATATAATAAGAAGTGTAATGGAAGAAGTTTACTAAGTAATTTTTTTTAGTTTTAATGAATAAAGTTTACTTCCATATTGAGTTTTTACACCCGTTAAGTTATTTGTCTTAGTATTGGCAAGGCTTGTAAGAAAATACAAGTTCACCTTTTTTAGCACAGGGTTAACAAAATAAAGAGCTGTGCAAAAGTGCATCCTTTACATGATAATTATGTATTAATTAATGTTTTCCCAAATTAAATATTACATTGAACATTGATTTTATATTATTATTGATTAATAGTGTTAGACGAGTTATTGAAAGTAAATATCAGATGTTAAAAGTAAAAGCCAGAGATATAAAATACAGTTAAACGAAACCAAATGAGAAATGAAATGCAGTATTATGATAATAACTTATAATTCCTCAAAAACACAAGTAGGCATTTTTATTGTTATTGCTCAGAGATAGACATAAAGTTACAAAAATGACTGAAGGTTATATTAACACAATTTACACTAGATCCACTTACTTGATGATTGTTCATTAAATTGGTCCCATTCATTATGTAATTGCTGACCAAGATTATTGCTTTGCTGTCCAAAATCTTCTAAATTATGTTGAACAAGATCTTCCAGATTTTTACGTTGTTGATTAAAATTTTCTAGATGTTGCTGTCCAAAATCTTCAAGATTTTGATTTTGTTGATTTAAATTTTCTACATTTTGCTGTCCAAGATCTTCAAGATTTTGATTTTGTTGATTTAAATTTTCTACATTTTGCTGTCCAAGATCTTCAAGATTTTGATTTTGTTGATTTAAATTTTCTACATTTTGCTGTCCAAGATCTTCAAGATTTTGATTTTGTTGATTTAAATTTTCTACATTTTGCTGTCCAAGATCTTCAAGATTTTGATGTTGTTGATTTAAACTGTCTAAGTTTTGTTGACCAAAATCTTCTAAATTCTGACTTTGTTGACTAAACTGTCCTTGAAGGTTATCCCATTTGTTTTGTGTTTGCTGCCCCAGGTCCTCTAGTCCACCCCACTGATTTTGGATTTCTTGTCCTAGATCCTCAAATTGTTGTTGATCTTGTTGCCGAGGATGGTCCTGGGATGACCGGGCAACTCTGATGTGACCGTTTTCGTCGCAATCTACACCACTTTTCGTAAAACTCTGATGCGCCTGATTGTAGAGAGACCCGTATTGTTGAGATGAATGCGTGCCTTGGTTAGCAGACCCAGATACAAGTTTTTGTGATATTTGTGCACTGTTATCTCCACCAATGGGTTTTATTACGTAAGGATCGCCGCGTCGCTCCCATGACTTATGATAGGCGTAAGATGAGTGATAACTTTTCGGTTTTGAGTCAATGTTTTCCACTAAGTCGTTAGCATCAACAGCAGCTCCGTTATTTTGAGTTCCCAGTGTGTAGGAATTTGAATGTGCCGATGCTGCTGCGTTTTGGTTATTTGCTGTTTCATAATTATATTGAGATTGATGTCCCGATGACGATTTTGTATTATAGATATTAGATTGCTGAGCAGCACTCATGCTTTTCAAGTGACCAATATTAGAGTTTCTAGACCGGACAACATCGCTACCAACGTGAGCACTGCTCGAATCTACCGCATTGTATTGTCTCTTAGCGTTTTGTAATAAAAGAGAATCGTCATAAAGTTCACTATTTTTTGTGAATGGGTTTTCTGTAGGAATATATGCTTCCGGATGCGCACTGTGTTTCTCCCATTCTTTTCGGTAATTGTAGGATGATTCATAATGTTTTGGCTTAGTATAATAAACTGTGTTTGGTTTTACGTAAACACTATCACTATTGCTTAGTTCTTCAGCTTCTGTATTTAAAGAGTTTTTACCATAAGATGCACCTCTTAATGACGAAGATGAAGCGTCGTATGTTTGAGCAGAAACTGGTACTGTTACAATTGTACCTGGCCTCATAATAACTCTTACCGGGGTATCTGTGATTCGCCTGCCGTATGAATCGTAACTGCTATGAAGATTTGCACCAACCATTTGATTCTGTGCCCGATTTCCACCGTGAGAATAATATTTGTAATCACTGCCCGGAGCCTCTTGGTTACCGTAGCTGTGTTGATTGATAGCTTGTTGGACACCATCTACGAATTTACTTTGAGTAAAATCAGTAGAATGATCTGCAGAATAATCGGCTGATGCAAAACCCGTACTTTGCCTAGAACTCTTTGTGTACCCGCTGTTATAACCGGAGTTATGCGCCAAGCCTCTGTAGCCAGTATTTTGAGAGGTTAAAGATGAATGCGACAGTAAGTCACTATTACTACTCTCGTCGAAATTTCTTCCTTGTAGATTGCTGAGATCGTAGTGCCCGGACCCAAAAATTCCTCTTGTGTTGGCGGCTGTGAAAACACTGCCTGACTTTTCCTTTGCTCCATCGCCGAGTTCACCTTCAACTTGACGAACAGCCGTACTCATTTGGTGCTGAGCTAATCCATCCATATTGTGTGCCCGTTCGTAATTACCTCCCATATTCCCTCTTTGAGATCCATAGAATCCTGACTTTTTGCCTTCGTCTGAAGAACTTCTTGAATACTGAAAATCTTCACTTTCTCTGTACATTTCAGGCTTAGCATAAGCTATAGCCCACAAAGAGGCTATTAATATTAAAAGCCTCATGCTGACTTCCGTTTAAATCTGAAAAGTAATCATTTTTATTTTATTATGCCTGTCTTTCGAAACATTCAACTTGTTTATGACGTAGAAACTATGAGAAAAAAAAATAACTTAGAATTAAAAGTTAATTTAAATAATAAAAAATATCTAACCCTCCCGTGATCTTGCAGCATACAAAATATAAAATAATAACCTTTTAATTAATTACTTACTTATTTACACTAAACACGAATAACAAGTACTTCACAGTGCGAACTTAAAGACACTGACATTGCTCGCGAAGGAGATGAGAATTTATTCAGATTTTAATATTATATCTTAGAACGATAGCCCCTGACCGGTCATGACTCTTCTCAGAAAATCCAACGAGCAAAATACGGCAGTCAATGCGTCGCACTTACGCTTAAAACCTTGACAAAATATATGACAACATATTTATTAATATTTATGATGAATACCTGAATCATTCACCGAAGTAATTACATATTGATGTTGGTCATTGTTACCAAATCGAAATAGACCAATTGCTTTTAAATAAATCTAAGCAATATTTAATATCCTACTAACAAAAGTGGTAAAACTATTAGCCGATTTATTAAAGTTTGAAAAAAGTACGACTGCGAGCGTTACTTATTTGTCTTCAATGACTTAACACAATAGTGAATCATATGAGGACAAATAGTCAGCAACCAATTAGTGAAGCTTTTTGAGACCTGCTGAGATCATAATGTTAAAATAGATCTATAATTTGTTTATCAAATTGTGTATTGTCAATTCATGACATATAAATTTATGTTTAAAATACACTTTATTTTTCTCTACAGAATAAATCAAGTATGATAATGTGACATTGTTCCTGTTTTAAATGTGGGTCAGTTTATCAAGGATACAGTCACAGTTATGATGAATATAAATTACTTTTTTCCTTATCCAGAAAAATCAATATTTTATTCAAAAAGCTTGTGAAATATTTTTTTTGCATAATTACTAGGTTTATAAGGCATTGAATGGGTCGATTCACACACTAATGTCCTACATAATTATTATATTATTTTTATTATTAAGCTTTTATTGCTGACAAATATATGAAGTACAATATATAAACATTTGTTTTAGTTACATAACTTAATCTAATATATCAGATGTGCCAGTTTTGGTGATCAGTGTGTCCACACATAGGCCTCTTCCATCTGCTTCCATTATTTTCTAATGTTAGCTTTCCTTGTTCAAGTTGTGCCTCCTATTCGCTTTATATCGTCTGCCATTATATACTTTTACAAAAATTTTCAGAAACCTCCCACAACTGTACGAATCTTTGATCGCAATGACTACTACAGTGTGCATGGTGCGGATGCAACCACCGCTGCGAGGGAGGTATTTTCATCAGTATCCAACATCAAGAAGATGGGCATTGAACCTAATCGGCAAGATTATCTCGTCCTCTCGAAAGGGAACTTTGATATTTTGATTAAGAAGTTATTATTGGTAAGTTATATTGTGCTGCTAACTCTTGTTTTTTATATATTAATGACTCGTCACTTATATAAAAGGAATGTTAATTGCATCTAAGCACTCCCTTGTGTACTATTATTTATATTGAAGTGAGCTCCTAGCTCAACCATATGATAAATAATCGAATAATTTGTTAATAAAAAAATAAAAAGTCGTTGACATATGGAATACTCCGAAGCGTTTCATGGGCCGGGCCTATTTAGAACTAACAAACCAAAGCTCAAGCTATTATTTTGTCTTGGGATATACGAAAGTTTTGGAAAACGTGACCGGGACGTGACGACCCCATCACCTTCAAAGGTTATTTCACCCGCGCAATCAGTCACCCCTTCATAGTGGGAGTGCCATGCTGTTGCCTTAAAGATTTAGCCAAATGTGCAGGCACAATCGGGGCAGTACCACTCTCCTCTCAGAAAACCGGCGTGAAGTAATGCAATAGGTTCGCCTTATTGTACTCGCGTTTCGTGCGGTGAGAAAGATTCCTGGAGTCCATCCCACATCCCCATCATTTGGAAGGGAAGGCTAAATAACCTTTAAGAAGGTGTGGTCAGCAAGGCGAGACTTTCTTACTCTCTGGGCACGAGCTCCCCAGTATCGGCTCCTTCCGCTTGACCGTATTCAACGACGAGCGATTCGAATCGTCAACGACCAATCACTTTCCGAGCGGCTTGACGTTGCGTAGAGATGTGGTGTCTCTCTGCATCTTCTACCGCTTCTCTTCTACCATGGAAAGGGTTCAGAGGAGTTGTTCGAATTAATTCCTGCAGATGAGTTTCATCATCGGACGTCAAGGCAGAAGACCTTCCGTATCACCTCGACATCCGTCGTTACACAACTGAACGTTTCTTAAGGCAGTTTTTGCCGCGCACCACCACTATGTGAAACCAGCTACCCACAGAAGTAATGCCGAACCAATTCGACTTGCGACGTGCACTTGCGAGCCTTCTGGCAATATGAGCGTCCATGGGCGGTATCACTTAAAATCAGCTGAGCATGCAAACGGGCAGGAGGCTGTTACATAAAAAAACGTGATTCGACGAATACAACTTAAATCTTAACTAAACTGAGACGATATATAAAGCGCATGAATCACGATATTTCAAAGCCATTTTATCAATTTATTTTAAATTCTCAAAAGTGACACTTGTAATTTTTCTATTAGTATTCCAGTAAGTTACTGCTAGAAGAAAGAATACAAGAGATAAAAATATCTTTCAATTACTATTTTCTAATGCCTTCCATATAGGTACGTATTAGTAAGCTTATTTTAAAATAAAATCTTAAGGTCCGTCGTTACCGCGTTGAGATCTACTCATCTGAAGGGTCAAGTAAGAACGAATGGATCCTCAAATACAAAGGATCGCCAGGATGCATGTCTCAACTAGAGGAGGTATTGGGTGACGGATTCACTAATGTTAATGGTTGCTTAATTGCCGTCAATATCAAGACTGATGCTATCACTAAGGTAATTAAGTTTTTTATTTTTTAAAATTATTATATACAAAAACATTGCAGTGCAGTGTTGGCCTAGTGCGACATGCGACTCCCTCCTGACATCCCTGAGGTGGTAAGTTCGATCCCCGGCGGTGCACCAATGGACTTTTTGTCTATTCGGTTAATGCTCATGCTTACATGAGCATTAACCATTCGCTCGAACGGTGAAGGAAAACATCGTGAGGAAACCGGCTTGCTTTAGAAAAGTCGATGGCGTGTGTCAAGCACAGGAGGCCCACTTGTCAATCTAATAGATTGATATATGATCATGAAACAGATACAGGAATTTGAGGCCCTAAACCTAGAAGGTTTAGGTCTAGACCTAAAAACATTGTAGCGCCACTGGATTACTTATAAGCTACGAGCCGTAGATTTTTCAATAGTGGCTGTTTGACAGTGTACCACTTTACATTGTGTACGTTAAATATGGAACACGACTGTTAATCAAGGAAAACGAGATTATTTTCCAATATAAATTTAAATTATAAATAAAAGAATGAAATTATTGTTCATAAAGAATGAAATAGTAACTTATGTCGCCTGAATATGAATTGACTATTTTGTTTTGTTTTAATTTGTTTATATAAAGGAGAGCTCCTTTAACTAGCTTTAGTCAATATATTGGCATACCATGTACCTACTACTTTACATGGTTTGGTTTCAAATTCTATGATTTTATACAGATTTGCAAAATGCTCACATGCGCCCACAGAACAACCTACCAGTTTCACTCTGATCATATTGTTTGAAAACGTGAATATATTTTTATATATTACGGGCAATGTAATAAGTATAATCGTATGTTATATATTGCCATACAAGCTTTCAATTTGTTTGACGTCCTAGTTGACAGTTTGTCTTTCCATCTCATTATTGTAAACTTCTTTTGTTTTTAAATCATGTATACAATAATAAATAAAAAAATATTTATACAAGAAATTAAGTAAACGTTTAGTTTAGTATCTAAACTTGACCATGATAACTGATATGGGCTCGGATTCTTGACCCGGTGGCATTTAATTTACTAGAAGCAAAGATAACCCAAGTATAAATATAAACACTCTTTCCAAGAATATTTTATTTACAGCATTATTTTGAGGTAAATTGTTAAGATATTTTTTTATATTTGGGCTAGCAAGTGGGTCATTAACCTGTCCATTTTTGGATCCAAGATCGTTAACTCTTTATAACGAATTTCAAGGGACCGAGCATTTTCATTCGTTATATAGAGTTTTGTTATAGGGAAGAAAGAGAAAAAACAACCAAATTTAACCAATAATTTCCATTTCTATTACTATCAATAGGTAAATTATTCTAAACACATATAATCTATAACACTTTTCTTTTACTGGCCATGTTGACAGTTTCAAAGTTTGTTTACGACAGATAATACACGATAGGTGACGTTGGTGCGTTTAGTAACTGAGACCAAAATTTCCTACAAGCAATCTAAGAATAGAAAAGCCATATATTATAATATAATATGGCACAGGTGTAATTTTCGTTATATGGAATGACGTTATAAAGAGTTTACACTATACATGAATGTCACCCTTCTATTTAAGACCTTCAATTGTTTCCAGGGTCGCCTCATAGGAGTGGCGTGTGTATCAGGTAATGACTACCAAATGTCCGTCTCGGAGTTCACCGATGACGATTTGCTGACACAACTAGAAACTGTTACTGTGCAGATGGCCCCCACTGAATGTATTATACCGCAAGCTGAAAATGATAATGTGAGTATAACTTTGTATTGAAGTCGTAGTTTTTATAATATAAGCCTCAATTATGATGCAGAAACGACAAAGGCAAGTGTGTACGTAACCTTTGTCTACGAGTACACATTTAAATAATATTTTTTAGATATTAGTACTGACCATGATTGCTGAAATGCACTCTAGTAATGTATTCGATAAAAAAATTGAATTTTTTTTTTTAATGACTTAGAAACCATCTTTGTATTGGGTGTAAATTCGACTTTTTCATCAAGTAACCAGTTTCATTTAGGTCGCAAATTTTTAATTAATTTTCATATAGTAGACTTCATGCAGGAATACGTGTTATCGCTGATCACAGTGAAATATGTAGCTATAATAGAAATATTTTTATATTTACAGTACAAAGCACTGAAAAAGGTAATGGAACGAGCCAATATAACAGTGACGAGGTTGAAAAAAATAGATTTTTCTACTGAAGGTCTGATACAGGATCTAAATCGTCTTCTAAAGTTCAAGGATTCTCAAGTGCAAGATGCTAATGCCTTTCCCGAAACAAGAATGGCATCAGCCATGTTGAGTTTAGCCGCAGCTATAAGATATACATCGCTCGTTAACGATGCTACTAACTTTGGAAGGTGAGTTATTTAATAGCCCCGCGGTTTCAAACACATTAAATATGATCATGATTTTGTTGAGTTATTTTAATACTATGATATCTTATATAATTATGGAAATCGATGTTAAGTTTAAAAAATTGCTTTGAGTATTTTTTCTTTGATAAAAATTAAAAAGACGAATTATTTTAGAATAAATTTAATTATGATAAATGTGTTTACTGTAAAAGATGCATGCTGAAAACAATTATAAAACAAACTTTATGAAAGGGTTTTTGTGTAAAATTCCGTAAAAATTAGTAATTTTTCCAAACAAAATTGTTCATTGTTGTTCTGTTTTATACTTTGGTTTCTTAATGTGTCGTTTGTAACTTTAACCTTTAATAAGAAAACAAAACCAGTATTATTTCAGAGTTTTAGCTCAGCTTTATATCTAATAATCTTTTGCGTATAAAGGAAGTAAATATAAAATGATAATATCAACAATTAATAATAATTGACGCGTGCTTCTAGAAACATCTATTGATACGATTATTATACTGTTTATGACCTAGATGCGGCGATGTGGGTTTTTCATATGCACGAAATTGGGTTAATTTATAACTGGCAAGCGTTTTCCGCGAAATATAGTTTACGCACACTTGTTGACAAATTAAAGAATTCATCAGCTTATATTTATTTGAAGGCTACAGTTTTTAGTTGTTGCATTTAACACAACTTTACTTTGTCAATTAATACGCTATTAATCTAAGCACGTTTCTAATTCCAATAATTCATAGATAATGCATTGTAAATGTTAAGGTAACAAGCTCATTATTATACCGCGTTAATATAATTCGGTAACAAAAGCAGTTCTTGACTGTACAATATTTTTCTCATCGTCCATAATATGGATAATTATTCTTCCCTTTTTTTAAATACTCTCAAAACTGCTCTAAGCGGTCAGCCCTTTTACATATTACATATATTTACTTTTTATTATTACCTGATTTGTTATATAAATCTGTTTATTATTTTCGCCTTGAACTATTTCATAACGTTATGTTATCGAATATTTCATGCGTTTCATATGGTCACTTTTTTCTATCTTTTAATTTATTGGTCAAAGTTTTGCCAACTCAAATTAGTCAACGCAATTCATTTTCCAATTTGAATTATGGTATTCGTGTGTCGCTTCTCAGAATTAAAAATCTGTATTCAGAATTGCGTTCCCATTTAATTATTTTGTAATATAAACATTGCAAATGTCATGACGCTTGCCTCATTTACCCCTGTGGCGACATCTACAATCTGCAACTAGAAACAATTTGATGTAATGAATCGCAATATTGAAGTCCTTTCGAGTTCTATCATTTTTTTTTTTTTTTTTTTTTAAAAGGCACACTAACGAAACACATACAAACACTTACAGAGAACACATAACACAGAAAACAAGATACATGCATGTGCATCAATAACAAATGTGCACAACATTTAAAGGGAAACATTACAATGAAGAAAAGAAAATAACTTAACATTAAGAGTAAAAAAAAAACAATCTAGATTAAAAAAAAACATGCAATTTACAATTATGTATATATATATATAAAAAAAAAATATATATATATATTTTTTTTTTCTCTTTGCAATAATCACTATTGGTCACGGATCAACAGTGGCTGCAGCATCTTACGCCTGAACACATGGAGACTGTCATCATCATATACCACATGACTTCAACCAGTGCGCGAGTTTTCCCATTTGTATAGAACAGATATTAAAATGATTGGAGAAATATATCTTCTTTCTGTATTTATTTTATTAATGCTCTCAAACATCACACATACTAAGACGAGGACAATCAAACACTTACGAAATATGTAGGTAATATTATGTAGACATCGGAAAGTGACATGAGAACTTACGAATCCGGCGAAGCGCTTACCAGATCCATAAACTTCGGGATTCATAAATAGCAATTATGTGAATATATGTATCTGATTAGCAAAGCAAAAAACATTATGTATAATTAAGAATGCAAGGTAGCTGAACCGATTTAGTGTGAGCGTATGTATATTTCAGATTTCGCCTGAACCCAATAAAAGCAGAGAGCTTCCTGCATTTGGATGCGGCTGCACTCAGCGCGTTGAATGTGTTACCGGAGCTGGGAGACACCAATCATGCGCCTACGAGAAGTTTGTATGGATTACTCGATAGATGTCGCACCCAACAAGGAAAACGGTGCGTATACGCTGATAACGGTCGCTTTTAGTTTTTTAAAATTAATGTGAAATTCTTTTCAGGCTCTTAGCCCAATGGCTTCGTCAGCCTCTCAGAGATATAAACCTTATCAATGAGCGGTTAGATATCGTAGAATTGTTAGTAGAGAACTCACAGCTCAGACTACAATTGCATGAAGATCATTTGCGAAGGATCCCGGATTTGCAGGCCTTAACCAGGAAACTTACAAGAAAAAAGGCAAATTTACATGACTGTTATAGGATATATCAGGTATATTTTTGTCTTTGCATCTTGAAATTTGTTAAACAAATACAAATTTGTTCAGTATAAACTCTATATAACGACACTCATGGGACTGTGACTATTTCGACGTTACAAAGAGTTTGCGTTAAATGGACAGAAAGTTTATTTCAGACCTGTGTTTGTAATATAAAAACAATTCGTATTTGAACGCTATTGCGTTGTCTGTTATTTTACGTTGTACTGTACCAGTAGGTAGGTGGTATTTTTTTTCTTTTTTAATTTATATCTTGCTATATTGAGGCATCTTCGTGATAAAGCACATGCAAGCATGTGCAATTTGTAAAAAAAAAAAACGGATTCCTTGGAAGGTTCGGTACGTATGACGAGTACCGACAGTTGAGTTTATTTCTCGCTAGGACTATAAAGCGATAAAACAACGTACACAGCTACGCAGTTTTAACTAATTTCGGCAACTGAAAAAGTACTTTTTTGTATTTATTTCTTGTCGTTTTTGAAGGTGAGTGTAATGCCAAGTAGAGTATATCATTGTATGGACGACAACGTAAACCAACCAAAGCCGAGTGATTACGACGCTTTTTGGGGGCTTGTCATTAAATCAAGAGACATTACATAGAGTTTACACTGTATTTGTAAAGTGCAGGTGATAAAAAGTCTGATAAAACATGTTCAGGGTAAATGCGTGTTTTATGTAATCTCATATACATATAGTATATGTATTTTATATAGTTAGAAGGAACTAATAGTTAAGGTCTATTAAAGAAGTTTTATTTGAATGCAAGTTTTCTTAATTACAGGCAATACAAAGATTGCCGAATCTTCACCAATGCTTGTCAGAGTCTAACAGTCCAACTGTTAATTCCTCATTGGCCGAACCGATTTCCGAGTTGAATGACGATTTAGAAAAGTTCCAGCAGATGATTGAGGCTACTGTCGACATGGATGCTGTGGACAGAGGTGAGGTATATGAGGCTTAACTTAAATACCTAAGTATTACTGCGTTAATTTTTAATATGATTTGACCATGGGCTAAACAAAAAATCTCGTTGACAATCGTGACCTACTAAGGCTATACGAATTTGTATAATAAATAATTGTGTCACGTGACCATTTTCATAGTCGTGTTGTAGAAATAACCGAGTAGATGAGCCAACTTATTTGCCAATGTATTTATTTATTCACACTTCGTTGCTTTAAACACAATAAATAGAAATTATAATGGATGCAACGGGCGGCCTTATCGCTAACAAGCGATCTCTTCCAGGAAACCCTAGAAAGAAAAAAAATTAAGAAATATGATGAGTAAAGTGCAAGAAGTGCATAACCAAATGTTATATAAAAAAGAATTATATAACCTTAATCTAAATGTAATGTCCATGAGCGGTGACAATTTTGTTTGTATAATGCACATGGTATAAAGTTCACAGTTCTGGAATCTACTGCCGGTGGAATTCATGTGAAACATATATGTGGAATAGAATTTTTAAATACCATGAACCCTAAAGTATGGAGATAGAAAATGTTACTCAAAGGAGATTTTAGTTTTGAAAGTCAAAGTCAAATCATTTCAATTAGACCAACTAAAATGGCACTTTTGAACGTCAAAAAAAAAATTTCCCCTTCCAAAAGGTAGTTTCGTGTGGAGAAGAATGGGCAGGAAACTCCACACTTACTCTTTTAAAATAGGTTTACAATTTTTTGTTACATTTGTAAGAAAAGAATTATGCATTTAATGCTGTTAAAATTACGTTAGATTAATATTTTTCAAAAATTCAAATTCATTTATTCTTTTATTATAATTTTAACATGCTAATTTTTCTCAAATTTTGTTAGTCTGCTTACCCAGAATACCTAGTGTAGGGACCATCTGTAGAAAGGCATATATTTATTAAACTTAAACTTTTATAATTTTTATTTTATAACCGGTTCATTTCAACTCAGAGAGAGAATTTGGAATAGGAACTTTTTCTTACGTTTTAAACTAATTTTATCCTTTTTTAGTATAATACATGATTTTTTGTATTAATCATAGGCATTTGTTTTACAGGTGATTTCCTAGTGAAACCATCGTTTGACGAGCAACTTCAATTACTTCATGAACAGTTGGAAAATATACAGCTGTCCGCCGAAAAAGAACTGAACAGGGCTGCCAAGGACCTAGAAATGGACGCCAAAAGGACTATCAAACTTGAAAATAATCCACAAAATGGATTTTACTTTAGGTAGTTTGTTTTAATATGCATGTTGCTAGACATATTTGCGTAAACCCTGAAAAAAGCTTTACTACCTAAATGTAGTCTATAAGTAGCCTCTATAGTAGTCTATAGTAGTATATAAGTAGTATACACGGGCCTCATAGCCTAGCGGTCTTATTAAGTGTCAGCTAGGTGAGGGGTACCGGGTTCGATTTCCGTTTCGAGGGCAAGTTTTAATTTAATTTAAATTTGTTATCGGCCTTCGGGAGGGTTAGGTTAGGTTAAGTTAAATCGTACATGGAGAACACGGTCGAATTTCTAAAGGCAAGCACGAATTATAAAAAATCTTATACTTGACGCTGGATAATGCACAAACCGTGCCAGAGCCATATAAAAAGAAAAAAAAAGTAGATTACACTTTCGGTTTTGAGCTCCTTGAATCACTTGCTTACTGGTAAGCGTCATGATGCTCCACTTTGGCAAATTACAAGACTGTTGCTTTCATTCTCAAAACGCCCCTAAGCTGGAGATCGTCAGAGACTTTGCTAATAATTTTGAGATATGCTGTTATATAATAAATAAACGTTTTAGGAACTTTAATTACTACAACAATTTGAACTATTTCATGTAGAAGACAAAGAACATTACTGTCCGTGGGTCAATCCTCTTACTTAATACGTACGGGAAAATTTGCAGTAGCAATTGTCTTATAAGTAGCGGCACGAAACTCTAGCGCTGACCGTTATTGCGCAGAAGTAAAAAATAAGGTACCTGAGGGGGGCTAGCGGAATGAAGAGCGTCGATTGGCTCTCCAGTCGTATTCCGTCCCCCGCGCGACAGTACACATGCGCAGCAATCCCCTCCACGTATCGGCCAGCGCTAGACTTACGTGCCGCTGGTTATACCGTAGACTTTTAGATGTGAGATGAAATAAAGCAATTCCCGTCGTAACGGCTCTGAAAAAGGTTGTACCGGCTAAGTTTTTTCTTTTTAAAGGGTTACACTAAAAGAGGAACAAGCTTTACGTGGGAACAAAAAATACACTATAATAGACGCGGTCAAGGGTGGCGTTAGGTTCAAAACTAACGCATTAGAGGCCATAACAGAAGACTATGTTCAAAGTAAAATTAACTATGAAAAGGAACAGGATAAAACGGTAGCGGAGATTATTGGTATTGCTGGTACGTTTTATTTTTCGGAATTAAATATTTTAGTTATTACATTGCATTTATATATTTGTATAATGCATCGTGACTTACTAACAATTCTTTAAAAAAATTAAGAAAACTGCCTCCTGACCGTTTGCCCCCTGTTCTATAAAAAAAAAATATTAAAAGGCCTGCATCGCATTCGAGAGCTTTGTGGTGTCTATGAACAGTGTTGTCTTAATATCAGATTCCTCCTGCGTGTTTTCCCCTGTTCTGTAAAAAAACAAATATTAAAAGGCCTGCATCGCATTCGAGAGCTGTGTGGTGTCTATGAACAGTGTTGTCTTAATATCAGATTCCTCCTGCGTGTTTTCCCCTGTTCTGTAAAAAAACAAATATTAAAAGGCCTGCATCGCATTCGAGAGCTGTGTGGTGTCTATGAACAGTGTTGTCTTAATATCAGATTCCTCCTGCGTGTTTTCCCCTGTTCTATAACAAAAAAAAAATTATTAAAAGGCCTGCATCGCATTCGAGAGCTGTGTGGTGTCTATGAACAGTGTTGTCTTAATATCAGATTCCTCCTGCGCGTTTTCCCCTGTTCTGTAAAAAAAGAATGAATTTATCATACAATACTCCAATGTTTTGTCTAGTAAATTACCTTCTTAATCACCTCTTTCAGCTGGTTATTCAGAATGTCTCTTCGGTCTCTCTCATATTCTATCAAAGCTGGATGTGCTTGTCTCTTTCGCGGTTGCGGCGTCAACAGCTCCATACCCATACACTCGGCCAACCATTACCGAAAGCTTGGACGAGTTCGTCCTACGAGATGTGAGACATCCATGTCTTGAAGTGCAAGAGGGCGTCTCTTTCATACCGAATGATGTTGTTTTTAAACGAGGTACGTACTAGATATAAGATCAAATAACGTGAATAGGATGTTGATTGAAATCCGGATCGAAGGACCAAATAAGATGTATCTACAATTTTTGCAACATGTGACTGAGGGATGTATCTACAAACAAAATATTACTTGCTGGAATTATGAATTGAAAAAAAATTGCAATTAAGATTAACTTTTTACATTTGGTTAGTACTAAGGAAAGTTAATTGAGCGCATTAAAATGATAATTAAAAAAAGTGTATTTTAAACAGATCTAAGAAACAGGGAACGAATTTTAAAAATCCAATTTATTATACTAAATTATATCTTCACTGTTTTAGCATAAAAAATTTGGAGTTATGAATTATTTTTCAATCAGTTTTCTTAGTCATTTGAAAATGTATTTTTATGTACATATTATTTTGGCCCATAATAATAATAAATATTAATGTTCGGAAGCTCTTAATTTCTTCTTTATAAATTGTTAAAATTTGTTTGCTTGATTTCAGACTCGTGTTTAATGCACATAGTGACAGGCGCCAATATGGGCGGCAAGTCCACGTGGATGCGGTCTTGTGGCATTGTGGCGCTACTGGCACACGCGGGCTGTTTGGTCCCGGCCTCTAGTGCTAAGGTGCCAAAACTTAGGGCCCTTTGTGCGAGAGTGGGAGCGGCTGATAGAGAGGAAAAAGGACAGAGCACTTTTATGTTGGAGATGATTGAGACGGCTGCTATTTTAAGGGTGAGGTTATATTTTATTTTCCAATACATTTAACGTAAACTCTGATTTTTCATTCCATAGAATTCTGACATGTCATGAGTGTTGCTACTCAAAAAGTTTTCTACCGAAAAAGGGACAAATTTGACCCATTTTAGGGCAATAAAAAATAAAATGCTACGTATTTTTTATGTTTTACCAAAAGGTAAATCTAAATATTTACTTACTCAATTGACCTAATGAAAAAATAACAAATATTTTAATATAACGAACAATATATCGAATTAACTTTAATTTATTTATTTTATTCTTTAGCTGGCATCACTGCCTACTAATTGCAAGTTTAATAAACCTTTTAAAAAAAAACTACGGGTTGCACTCCGGGAGTGCCGGCAGAAGTGAAAACTTGAATATTAACGTTGTGCATTTTTGATATTTTGGAATGGTTAGGGAATAATTTTGAACGAATTGCTTTAATTATCAGTATAAAAGTACTATCATTTACGTGGTAGAATACAATATTTATTTATTGCGCTATCGTACACAAACATGACAATTTATATTACATTAAATTCGCCGCGCCAGCTGTCTATTCTTCATCCGTCGTCAGTCTGACCAAATCGTTAATAATAAAGCTTTAGACGTTTCGCAAAATTAAACCTTAGATATTGACTTAAGGTCCAATTCCCCATACATCGATGTATCTGAGGATTCCAAAAAGTGTACAACGCCGCTAAAGAAGTTTTCACGTCAAAAAAATTTATCTTTACTTGTGCGTTTTTTACTGTTTATGTTGTTGTGATGAATAGAGATGTAATTATCAGTAAACCCATAATAATGTGGAGCTCGCACTCAATAAAATGGATACGTTCACTAACAAATAAACCGTATGTATAGACTCAGATGTTCAGACTCGTATTGAAATTGAAAAATGTGCCCGGCAAAAAAGGTTTATAATCTCTGACATGTAAAAAAAGATAGCTGTCAGAACTCCACGGAATTTAACATTTTTGAGAGGGAAATCCATAATTTTATAAATTGCCACGTTTATTATATTTTGTTATGTAGCGTTTTTTTAGACGCACTTGTAATTCGATATTTGCATATTTTATGGGTTTTGTGTTTGTACTGAAAGGAAAAGTTTTATCAGTCTGAACCTTTCCTTACTATTGTTTTTAAGCTTCTTGCATAGCTTCTATCGCGGGCCTCGAGCGTGGAGACCGAATCCAGAAATTCCATAACGAAAAAACCTTACGCGTTAGAGTGGGACAGAACGGATACTGCGTAGTCACATCTCTCTGACGAGTGAGAGTGAGACAGACTATATAGGCGCGTGAAACTTGAATTAACATCATAGAAAAAAAAAATACTGCATAAATAAATAATTATAATTGCATAAGATAAAAAACAAAATTATGCAATAGCTTCACCGCGGGAGTCCCCGAGTGCCACATGTTTCTTTTTTCTTAAATTTTCCC
The DNA here is from genome assembly GCA_963693345.1 of Pieris melete. Classification (NCBI taxonomy): domain Eukaryota; kingdom Metazoa; phylum Arthropoda; class Insecta; order Lepidoptera; family Pieridae; genus Pieris; species Pieris melete. The sequence continues at coordinate 63,896 of CAVNZK010000096.1, read as the reverse complement.
TTATACCTATGACAGAATTGTATGCCTTATTTCATTTTAGTACTCAGGGCATAATAGTTATTGTTAGAATATTGTGTATCATCGGCCACCGAACCCTTGTGGGTACAATATTTGTCAAATAATTTTTTCTTCACATTTTGAAGCCTGAAAGCCAGTTATACTTGACAATTACATTTTAACTTAGAAATTAGATTGAACTATTCCCCACTAACCGCACTATGTATTTGTTTTTATGTTTTTTAATTCTTGTATAAAGTGTAATTAAATTTCACAACCAACATACGATAAAAGGTAAATAATATTTTTCAGACGGCAACCCCGGACTCATTAGTACTAGTAGATGAGCTTGGGCGCGGTACATCCACTTATGAAGGATGCGGCATCGCCTGGGCAATTGCAGAGTAAGGGAACCTTTTACATAAACCTTAACAAATATACGTAAATGATTTTTAAAAAAAAGGCGGCAGTGATAAAAATGTGCGGCGGTGTCACTTGTCATCAGGTGAGCTTTCATCCTTTATTGCAAAAGTTATAATAAATTGTGTTTCTAAAATAAAACCTCTAAAAGAGCGTTCAAGTATTACGTCACGCAATTTTTGACCACCACACACACACACGCACCTTACATGTAACGCGCCGTAACGTTTTTCTGTACCCAATAGTAAAACGTTTCGTGACCACCCAGTGACTCTTTAAACCTATAAGTTACCATTATGCGGTGTATAGTACTGAAAAGTCGAAAATAATATTAAGAATATCGCGTAATTCAATCCCCGTTATTATATTATTAATTAAATCGTAACGTCTTACAAAAGGAAAAACATCGTTACGTAATACTTGAACGCATCGTTTCTCAACCATTTTATGTCGCGACCCACGAAATAACCAAAAAATTAAGTAACAAGTGCAACCCTGTTAAACACTGTAAACTTATAATTTCGTTTTATAATACTACACTATAATTATTCCTTTAATAAACGTATCTTTTGTGGACCCCCTTTTAAAAGAAACTCCCTCAAAAAGGGTCGCGACCCCCGCTTGAGAAACGTATATATTACATTATTTATATAATTTGACGTTTGACAGCTTTGCGAGATCTGTCACATCAAAATGAACTATTTTATTACTCTATTGACATGCCAACGCCATCTATTATCAAAGTTTGCGATATTTCAGAACTTTTGAAAGAAGTTGTATTTAGTGCATTAGTATTATTTTTGCGATTATAATAAAATTTAAAATCAAATCTCCATTGCCAAGAAAAGTCTCGGGAGATATTTGAGGTGTTGTTCATTTTTATTTTTGTTTATCTGGTTATTTAATGTTGTGTCCAGAGGACGCTGTTAACCGGAGCTTTATAATCACCATTTGCTGTTGATGGAGCTATAGCTGAAGGCATCTCCAAGGGCCAGCTATACTCGTGTTCAACTTTTGTTTATATTTCCATACACATTGTGTATTTAGTTTTTGAAGTTATACTTCTTAAGGCGCGTTATGAAAAATTGATGAAAGTGAAATTTTACGATGCGCGCGCACCGTGACACAAAATTAACAGAATGAAGTTGCCCACGGAAGATGCTACGGCATTGCACATAATTTAAAAACAACATTCGAATAATAATAGAATTTATGTACACTTAATGTAAGAGAATAATAATAAATATTTATTTATTTAATTTTTCAAATGTAAACTGAACTTTATTGACTATAATGTTTCCTTTTCCAGTTTTGGATTATTTAATTGTAATTAATTATTTGCATGCAATCATAAATTATTTTTAATAATGCCAAAAAAGTATAACTTCTTACGCACGTACATAAGTACACGCACCCTTTTTTTCGTAAATGTATTCGTAAAGTACAGATTAAACTATTTTCAGGAAACTAGCGACAGAAAGCAAATGTTTCTGCCTCTTCGCGACACATTACCATGAGCTGACCCGATTGCCGAGTCTCCATCCGAATGTAATCGTGAATTCACACGCAGAAGCTTGCGTAGTGGATTCCCAATTGCTACTTTTGCATAAAATCGTCCCTGGACCGGCAACACATTCTCTGGGATTGCATGTCGCCAAATTGGCCGATTTACCGGAATCTATTATTGAGGTTTGTTTTTTTTATCCTTGGGAACTTAAGTATAGAACAATCTTTACCAGCGTAAAATTTATATATATATTTTAAACGTTTAAATATGTAAACAAAAACGCTTTTACCGGATTAAAGTTATGTATTATTATATTGTGAGATTTTAATAATATTCAAATTAAAATCTCAAAAAGAAAAACAATCCGCGAAAATAGAGGACACCATGAGCCATTTTTGCCAAAACCCTCCATCTTTTAGTCAATAACAACTGCGGGGAAATAAATACAGATAATGCAACTTTCTCTGCAGCTGTGATACTTTTTGACATTCAACATCTTTTGACCGTGACCACGCACGCTGTAAAGCACGCGAAACGTCGGATAAATTTAAAATTATGTCAAATAATTGTAAATTTATAATAATACATAACTTTAATCCGGTAAAAGCGTTTTTCTTTAAATGTGTAAAGGTTATGTTAATCAAACCCATACTACGTTTAAATATGTTTTTTTTTGTAAGATTATAAAATTCTATATAGGACTGCCAATATAAAATAGCGTAGTCATATAAATATATTTCTGTATTTTGGAATTTCAGAATATAACGTCAGATGAAAAGTCTATGGAATAATAAAGGGTTTTTCTCAATTGGTTTTCCGCTAGCGCCCTCTGTGTTAAAAACTTGTATACTTTAGAAATTATCCACATTTGTTTACAGTATGCCGAAGCCAAACAGGCCCAACTCGAAACAAATTTATTTGAAATCGAAGCTTCAGTTAAAACTCAAGACACTTTGGAGGGACAACAATTAATCGAAGACTTTCTACGAAAATGCAAGAAAATACAAGAAACTGTCAAGTCCGACGCAGACATGATGTTGGAAATTAATAAAATGAAAAAAGATTTAATTAGTTCTGACAGCAAATACATAAAATCTTTACTTACTGCATGAATATGTAAAATAAAATGTTTTGACATCTGTTTTTAATTTGAATCTTAGCCGTTACAAAATTATATCTTCTGTATTTAAAAGGAGTCTAGACAGGAGTTCCTCAATACCACAGGGCTCGCGAGTACATTGCCCGCCTTTTAAAGATTTTTGCGCTCTTTTCTTCAAGGCACTAAGTCAAATTGGTTCGAAAATACTTTAGTGCGCAGCTGGTCCCCACATAGTGGTGGTGCTACGTCCGATGATGAAACTCTTGTTATTCAAAATAATCCGTTTAAAACTATTTGTTAAGTGAAACCATTCTATAACGATTAATGTTTGTGCTAAGCATGAAAAAATTCTCGAGTAAACTTATTGCCCATCAAGGAAAATATAAGAAATAAAAGTTTCTAGGATAGTTCACCTTCGTACGTAGTTCATAAATTCATTCATTGTGTAATGTCAAAAATCTTTTTATGAATAATTTTGATGCATTGACTTGATACTCAAATTAACACACATTCTCTTAGAGCTGTAGAATCAACTGCCAACGGCCAACAACTGACCCGGGCTATACAATGTATTTAAATGGTGTTCTACTTTTGATTTATAGACAAAAATATATTAATTTTCTGGGCAAAATGGCAGTCTAGAAGCCTATATATCTCTCGTCACCAATGTTATGCTAGAAATTGCATGCAATATTTTTCTTGTTATTTTCGGTTCAAAGACACTTTATTTCTCAAAGAATTACATTCACTTAGCGAGAAAATTTAGAGTAAGTTAGTATTTTAAGAAAACGTTTAAAAGAGTATAAATCAAACAACATATCTTTTAACATTTTGTTTATTATAACATCAACAGGGCGAAATAATAATTACCTATGACAAAAACAAATTGAATCTGACTTTTATAATTTTCTCTCATTAATTATAATTATTTTCAGTGATATAGTAATTCTAAATTGCATGTCTATAACTAAAAATCAGTATGAAGTTCTATTATTTGCATGAAAAGTTTTATATTATGATATGGCTTGTTACATTTTATTGTTTTAAAAATTCTCAGTATCGATTCCTTATTTGTTGACTTCGTGGAACTTAAATGCAGATTAAAATGTTTTTCAGTATTCTATGTGATGCAGGCTGGTGACAAAAAAATTATTTAAACTTTATGATTGAGTGACCGTGCTAAGAAATTTCCGCTTATCATTATGTCTACCTAATATACCAATTTTTACTTTTATTGTCAAATGAAAATTATTTACATTATCATTCAATGTCATCAAAATACAATTACTGAATTTTAACTTCTAATCTGAAATAGCATTATTATAAATTAATAGATAATTAAAACATAAATATTATACATGTTTATCTGAATCCAACACAGTACACAATGTCAGATGTATTGTATTTTCAGAAGTAGATAGATGAAAAAGATAATAGAATAAAATATATAGTTAATGACAATTATAGCTATTGTAGGGTTCCAATGAGTAAATTGTCAACATTGCATACTGCATGGGTCACACAACTACGTTACTTTCTCTATTTTCCGGTGGGACAAAATGATAAGCTATAAAATATTTACAATAGATTATTTAAATACGACATTATAATTTTTAAACAATAAATAATTTAAAATCATTTTAACATCTACTTTTACGTGAATCGCGTCTTATTCGAAATCCTCTCGGCGCGCCGAGAATTGTCCCACAACTCTCGGCGCGCCGAGAGCTGCCCCACCGCTTTGAATCATTAAAACAAACAATTAAACGGTAAAATCACAGTTTGAAGCGGTCATAGAGCGTGGTTTCGCGCACGCATCGACCCCTCGGATCTGACTAGCATCGAGTCCAGTCTACAACTCGCCTCACGAAAAGTACAGGCGCACTGCATTCGTAAACGTCCTTCGGCACATCGGGCATTTATCTGTGGACAGGGCACATTTGGCACAGGCCACCACGTGGCCGCAGGGCACGAAACACACGTTTCTTTCTTCGGCGAAACAAATTTTACATAATTTCGTGTCCTCCACGGTGATATCTTCGTTCTCAGGCGCGCTGTTTGTGTTTGTATTCGTGGGTGGAGCGGGGTCTCCGTTTGACGTATCTGTCTCCTTCTTGGGCGCCTCGGCGATAGCCGCTTCGGCTAAGACTTTCTGTACGTAGTCGCGACCTTTCACTAACTGGACGTAAGCGCATCGGTCAAACCAACGGGCGTGTTGCTCCCATGGGACGTCGTCATTTTCCCAGTCCTTAAGGCCCCCATCACAGTAAAAGCATTTGGTTTTGTCGCCGTGACCCGTGTAAAAAAAGCCAGCTTCCGCTAGTTCTTCTGGCTTTTGGCGCATACTTCTAGGCCAGTCGGCAAAGGTGCGAAGACGAGCAGCCTCGGACGCGTATCTGGAGTGTACGGGGCCCGGCATGCGTACAGGCGCCGCGGTGACCGGCGCTCTCACACCGCATTCATCGCGACCACCGCTGACAGCTGCATCGAGAGGGACGTTTCCAGCACCCATCTGACGTCTCAGAAAGGGACACTGCGGTGCCCAACGACTATGATCCTGTTCTGGGTCATCTCCCTCGACCCATCTCATTATTTCCACCTTACAGAAGGCGCATCGCACTTGGTCACCGCGACCGAGATAATAAAATCCATTTCTAGCGAGAGATTCCGGGGATATAAACGTTACTGGCCATTTATCGAATGTTTTGAGCCTCTCCTCCTCTCTGTGCATGTCTTCAGGATAGAATAGTGGATCGCGGTTGTCAGTTTTATCGGTGGAAGAAGTAGGCGAAACTGCCGTGGGTGATGTTGACGGTGAAGTGGAATTTGACTCGCATCCTGGCGTCGGTAAGACTAGTTGGCCTACTAGTGGTCGTCTCTTGAACAATTGGCTCATCATCTGAGGCGTTATGGGCGAAGCAGTGTTGGCGGCCCCTGAAAAGAAGGAAAAATAAAATTATTATCTCTAATTCCTACATATAAACAACTTGCAAAGGATTAATAGCATTATTTGAATTGCATTTAATTTCACCCAAATTATAGGGTTATAACGGTAACATAATAAATCTATTGTCATACTTCTGAGTAAAGTTCATGTCACAAGGTTTATTCCGAACCAATTTCTTGTATAAGTAAATGACAAGGTTTATGTTTCGACTTTTGCCCATGTCGGAAATAGCGAGATTCAATTCTCATGCCTAACATCATGTTTACTAAGAATGCAGCTCTCATATTACCCGAGAGCGATAGACGAACTAAAGGCAAGTGTTCAAGTACAGTTTCACATAACAACAAGTTCGCGGCCCGCCTGGCTTCGTCATCGACATTCCATTCCCAGTCCCTCCCTTCCTCCCTACCCCAGACCTCTTGCACTCAGTGCGCATGCACTCGGCTCGTACAATCAATTTTTTAGCTTAAATATTAAAGGCCTACGAATACAAAGGTCTGTCTCTAGCGACGAAGAATATAATAGTATTTATGTATGTCATGATTAAGCAAGATGCAGTATTTTAATATAATATATATTTTTCTATATAAAATATTAAGACGTCAATTAATGTTTTACAATCCTATTCACTTAACTTACACACACATAAAAACACTATAACGATTACTACTAAAAGCCAAATCAAACTGGAATATAAAATCTATCACGTCATAATGGCCGGACATAAACCGATCGATAATTACCATTTCTGTGTTTGCTATCCACTAAAATAGGCATTTTGTAGTTAAATGAAACACTATTTTCACGTAACACTCAAATCACACATTTCTATAGATAACATTAAAGCTAACAGTAAAAAGAATAGGTTTTTTTCGTAATACTCTGATGGAGGACAGATGGACTCGGGCATCGTATGTATTCTGACTGCATTGGGTATATTGACTGCCCCTCTACGCATGCGTGCGTATACGAAGGGTTCTTTCTACGTGGGGTGATGTACAGTTACAGCTGTGTGGGGTCTGCTACAGTTTTCAAAATGTATGCGATTTCAAGTTTCATATGACATTAAAATTGCCGATTTTACTTGTTACGTATTTATATTAAATATTGTTACCTATTAGACATAGTAAATTGTATAGTTCATGACCGATTGATTAACTAAAACCTTATATGAAATAAAAGCAAACAGCTGTATTCAATGAATATATTATACGCTTGTCGATATTATATTTCATAACTAACGAAACTTAAGCCAAGTTTCTTATACAAATTTTCACTGAGAAATTGCAGATAACGACCTACATTACATTAGTATTAAAGAAAAATAATTTATATCCCTGACCAACGTGAATTACCATAAAATTAACTAAGGAATCGTCACGTGCGGTTTTTGACAGATGTTATGACCGCGGTATGGGACATAACTATTAATGTATAGTGCGTATGCACTCAGTCGCTACAAACAAGTGAAGTACGAAAGAAGGGCCGACGCGGGAGATGTAGTTCTCAATCAACGGAGCGTCTGGAGCGACGTTGCCGCACCGCCCCCGCCGACCGGATTTCATTCATATTTGAGACGCGACGTTGCCGTCCTCAGCGGAAACCGCGACCACACAGCGTAAAAAACAGCCTTAGGAATGTGACGGCTCCGCTGGGCGGGTCTAAGCGAGTACCGAATAAAAAGTGACGCTGTGGAATGCGGACAGTACTTAGTCGCAGACTGCAGTACATCTCGGTTCTACTAAATGGATAACGTTTTGGTAAAACGTATGTGGGCTTGCATTACGTTATTACAAAGATAAATACATTTTAGATTATGGCTACTAATAATTTGAATGATTTTGATTATAGTATATAACAACATATTACAAATATTTATCATTATAAACACAATATATGGAAAATTGATATTAAAATGTAGGTTTCAGAGTAGAATACACACGTGATGTGTGCTATATCAGGCGTTCTGACAGGATACTTTCAGACAAAAAAAGACAAAGAACTCATGGGGAACAAAACAAAAGAATCAACTTCCAAGGTCCAAGGCGCATGCCGCAAATGAAATTCAGCATTGTGCCTTAAGAGAACGGCGAGAGGCGGCGCCGGCGTGTCCATAGGAGGGGGGGAGGGGCGGTGTTTTCATGCCTATGGGTGGTCGACGCTCAGCTTTCGAATTCCACTATGCCTATAGCGCCTACGCACTACCTACTACTTGAGAAAGTAGACACAAAGCACAATCCCCTAGAGTCTAGACCTATACTAATCATACTGATTTCAACTTGAATGAGTCCTTTAATGAATAGGATATGAATGGGATGTTCGCTCCTATACAAACAATGTCATCATAAAGCTTTAAAAATAAACCGGCCCGGAAATGTGGATATGAACATCCGCCAGATGGGAAATGTTGATAACAAAGCTGAATGAATGAGTGGACGCAGTGATTTTTAAAACTTCAAAAAAGTACAGTGCGTTCATTGAAAACTTGTTAAAAAAATGATTCCCACACAACGAGGCAAGTAATAGTTTAGTATGGTTTTAGGAGGTGCAGTTTTACGATATGAAACAGATTCTATCAAGGAACTAATCTTAATATACGTTTAGAATACGATCCTTAACGAATCAAAATAGATCTTGCTAGGAGTAATGCCGCTAGGCGCTAGCCGCCAACGACAAGGCGGGCCGTATAATGATACTCCCACGATAGCTGCGGGCTGACTGCATTCCACGATCGGTTTCCTAGGCTTGTTCCCACACAATTTACAAATACATTGTCCCTATTATATATCTATAATGCTGTGTAGCCTTTTTATTATATTTCCATTTTGCTTAGCAATGGGATTCTAAGAATACTTTTATGTGTATATATTCAAATGATAGTTTAGTAAAACCTTATGTTAATCAGTAAAGGACCACTGAAAGTCACAGGAAAAAATTGTGTGTTTTTGCCAAATCATACAATTTAACTTAAGTTAGTTACTCTTAAAATAATGTATGATCTAAGTAACATTATTTTAGTTTTAAGGTATATTTTACATAATGGGTGACTGTTTTAAAAATAAGAAGATTGGAATCTATAACAATGGCTTGAAGACCATGACCACAATAGTTTCAAATTGTAAACATTGTTATAGCCAATAATACATTGCTTAGAACATAATTTACTGTTGGATGTTGTTAATTGTTTATTGACTTTGTTTAATTACAACTATAATAACTAATGTCACCTAATTAGTGGTGTTGATAATGAAGTCATATCAATTAACTTATTTACTAAATAATGCCCAAGGTTTTTACTAGATGGAGTGAATTGTATATTAAATAAGCAAAAGTTAACAAAATCAATTATTATTATAATTTGTTGATTTCAAAAATTGTATCAAGATGTTTAAGTATTTATGAAAATTAATTTGCTATATTATATACTAAATTAAACAACCCAAAGTATATGAGACGAAATAAAAAACTGACTAGAATCATTGAGTAGTTTCAATAAATAATATTTTTTTTAATGAAATAAGGCTTGTACTATTTAGCTTAAGTCTCTAAGAACTAGCTTTATAGCTAATAGACAAAGACTTTTAGTATAAACTCTGATTCAAATTCAGGTTCATCACATTTCTGATTCGATGTTTAAATCTAATTGACTGTTGCCAAAAAAAACAACTTGTTATTATAGCATTGAGTGGTGAGGTCATACAAGCGAGTGTAGCTTGAGGCTCACTAGGGTTTACTTCAAACATGTAAACCTATTATTCTATGAGATACGTCTCTAAAAAATGGGGTGCAATCATACATTATTGTTTTCAATTCTAAATAACTTTGATAAGCTATCAAGAACTGATAAAAAACATAACATTTCCTAGAATTAAATTAAACACTAAACATAAATAGTCATCGATACTTGGAAAACTTTATTGTTACAATCAAGTAGATTGTATTGTTTAAGGCTTCAAGATATTAGAAATGCTTTACTCAATTATGATATAGATGGCGCTGCAAGTATGTATTAAAACATCAACAAAGTAAATAAGATGGAAATCTTTAACAATACAATTTGTTCAAAGTGCAATGCTTGTTTATACCTAGATAATTTAAGATAGTTTTACTTTCAGTTAATTTTATATAATGTAAAGTAATTCAGCACTTCGGAATTACTATCAAATTGTAAGTTAATTATTGTTTGATTTGATTCATTCCATTTCCCTCCAAAATATTATTTTTATTAAAATATATTAAATAACTCTTAGAGCATATTACAATGTGGTACCTGGTACAGATTTTAACGATTTAAGCATTTATATGACATTGAAGACCCTAGTAAAGGACAAAGTTGTGTTAACTTTCACAAGATAAACAGCTGTTATTGATCAGAACCACAACTAGTTTATAAATTAATTACTAACATTAACTTAAATTACATTAACTATGTATCGTGAAAATCCAGATACTTATAGTTTAAACATTAAAACAAACTTAAAATAATGGAAATTAATGTATAGGACTAATATTATGTATTAGTTGCATACTTATAAAATTCAAAGGGAAAAAACCACTTCATGATCAACAACATATATTCTTTTCTTGCGAATATTTCCTTAAATAATGTTTATAACAGGAAAGCTAACATTATGACGTTGCCCTCGTTCCAAATCATCAACATATTGATGCGAATAGGTTATGTAAGAAAAATATTCACCTCTCAAAGAATCCATTTGCAATCCAAGTAAATACACTATATATTTAAAGCACATCAGAACCCAGTCCTACTTAGTCACTATGATCACTCTCACTTTAAATTTTGAATTCTTTAACCGATAAACAAACACCACAATTCCTGATCCACGAGTGCGAAACTCGCAACTATTTGACGTTAGTGCCTTCGAGTCAAGCCGCAAACGGAGCGAGTGGCGCTCGGTATAATCCGATAAAATGTGCGTCACAGTCACGCTGACGTTCAAAAACTGTCCCTACTACACAACCGATCTCGAGCCTAGTCTACACTCTACACCGTGCGCCAGTCACTGACTGGCGACTGCCAAGCCGTGCGGACTGCTGACTCCCGAGTCCCGACCGCGATGCGAACGGGCGTTTGACTTTGAGCGCCAAGTGGCTAGTTCGTAGGGTTGCCAGCTGCACTTTATATGTATTTTTATAAATTAAGCGAACAGAAGTTGTAAAGGTCTAATTGAATTTAGCCCTTAAAAATCGTTTATTTATGATAGATAAATAATAAAATTCAATGAAAAAGATCTTTCCCCGTTTAAAAATATATTTAGGTATACGTTTCTACACTAGGTGACAGCCCTATATAATGGAAAGATGTGTATTGCATTCTTCACATATAAATTTTGAACACAATAACACATTATTAACATAAATGATGCGCGTTATTTAAAAGAAAAAGTGTCTGTTCGGAATACCAAAAAATAAAATGTAAATGAAGGAGAAATGATGTTATTATTTTAAATATTAATAATTGTCAATTGAATCAAAACTTACCCGCTGACGTGCCTGCAACGGCAGCTTCATTTCCATCGGAATCCAGCCCATGTTCCATTCGTCTGTCAATTGAGAAATCCAAAATTAATTCAACTCACTTAAAATATAAATTCTTTTAATTCCAAAAATAAAATTTAGTTCTATAAATCGTACTATATTGACAGCTATTTAAAAATAGAACGCAATAAATTGTCTATGCACTGAGATTACAGAATTAAATTCAGAATTCACCTGTACCTAATCAAACAACCGCGAACAGTGTCGCTTGAACACGAATAGTGACTGAGATACGACGATAAACTGTTACGTAAAATGTATTAGTACTTATCGTATTGTTTACAATCTGTTAGCATAAACATCTGATCCAATGAAATCGTTTTTAATATTAACATATACACAGCAGTTTTCATTAGGTATTTAGGTAACCAACCTGGAACGTATAATATGTAGGTAAGTAACCCCTGGCATACGCGTGTTAAATGATAACTTTCAAAGGGATAAATTATATCCTTTACTATTCCTTACCTACCTACGCAATTTAACAATGACACATTTTTATCTTTCAGATGCAGATAATTGCATAATTTTATGAAATACTGAAAACTCTGAAGTGGCCATATGCATGAAAACTCAAGCAGACACAAATTATTTAAAAAAGTTAATGTGAGACAGTGGTTTTTCAAGCAATATTTCAGATAGAGAAACTAAATGGAAAAAGAATCCTAGTAAATACTTCTTTAAGCAGATGCTAATCTTACATCTGTTATGCTTAGAGATAAAAAATATTATTATGTAAGGTAAAGTTTGGCGCGAAACAAGCGCAGGTGTGAATGCAGCTTGCTCGTGCGCGGGCGTCAGCTGCCATTCCACGTGCTTCAACAGCTGTCTCAATCATCCCCCATCAAAATCGGGATAAAGGAAACAAAGTACACCAAAAAACCCACCGGAAATGTGTACATATTTCTAGGTAGATAAGAAAACACAATTACAAAACAAAAACCAATACGTTCCTCTCTAGTCTATGCTGTCATATGCATTATATTTACCTTATAATTAAAATTAAAAGTGCGTGTGTAAAAAGTACACATGTCAGAAGTGAAACTTCTTTGGCAAACTAGTTTTTTAGTCTTGTTCATATTTATAAAAATCTAAAACTTTAGATTTCCGAGACTTAGAGGGAGGGAAAAAGAAAAAGATATATGGTAGAATTGTCATTAAAATATTAAAAGTGTCGAAAAGTAATACAAATTATAAAATTATTTTTTTAATTTATTTCGTCGTTAGTAAAAACATGAGGCATTTTAATTTACAATTCGTCATTTGAGATTTCAATAAATGATATCGCATAAAATATACAATTCTAACATTTTATAAATTCTCTTTACGAAATTTTAATTTTAAAAATAGAATTTCTATAAGGTAATTCGCCCTTCTCATTCTCTCTCAATCGCTCTCTTCCTTTTCTTCGACAAAAACGCTGCACATCTTCGTGACGCCAATATTATTATTATTGCGTTTCATCCATAATCATTTTACCCTCAAGCACCTAACGAATTATCACTTCAAAAACTAATTGCTATCAATTTCCAAACTATTTATTAGTAATACTTGTGTACAAATGCAACTGAAATTTCGGTGTATTTTGTTAAATTGCAAACCGGTAAAGCTGCCAATCCCATTATATTTCTTAATATATAGCAATATTAGTGGTTTCAGTTTTCTCTTAGCGAGATTGACGTGGAGCAGCGAAAATGCTCCTTAAATCAATCTCGCATGTCCAACGTATTTAAACGTCAAAAAACTTAAATGCTTAAACTTAAACTTTAACATACCTACCTCAAGACTCAACCAAAGATTTAAACCAACAATTAACACAAAATATTAAAATAATGTGTACTAACTTACCTTGAAAGTATATAAAATATACTTACCAATACTGGTAGTAAGTTAGTTTAACACTATCAACTAATATATCATATATTATGTCAGAAATGGCAGGCAAAAATTATCACGAAACAGCTAAACCGTACCTTTTGATTATTAGAAGTAATATAACTCGACTTTTAACTGACACTTCAGTCCACTTTACTGACTAGGAAAATACATATTTAATATGATTTATATGCAGTTTGTAATACGTAGGTCGTCGACGATGTCGTCATATGCCTTGCCCACAGCGTAGGTTGGCGTGAAAATCGATTTACCTATTTTCTTGGTTTCCTTATATAGCACTTACCTCAGGACTGATGAAATCTGTCTGTTAAATAACCAAGAATTCTTTGATAGTTCATCAGCGCGTCTACAGTGAGAGTAGTAGAGAATAGACAATAGTCAGTGGCAACGCATGTGCCAGCCTTCCACTCCATGTGAAACTCGTTGTCCACTACTCTGGTCTCTGGCCTTACTAGAGGTAAGGAAAGGTTCCTCTGAGGTAAGGAAAAAACCTCTATCTATTTTTAACACAATTTTGTTAACATATTAAGATCTTTGTATAATAGCCCTAGCGTAGTTTCAATGAATGAACCTTCCTAACGAGGTCTAGTGTAGCCGTTCTATGGTTTTGTTCGTGACTGAGCAATAAACTGTACCTATAGACAAAGAGGAAAAATGTCTATAGGTACTATGTTTTTTTAAGTCCTCCAAAATTTAAATAAGATTGCTATCCGAGACTATTTTTATAGCTAATACGTTTAAAAATACTGTAATTAACGTTTAAAGCGTAGGTAGCTAAATGTAAATACGGAATAATGATCGTGTTTACTCAAGTATTACGACTTAATGGTTTCTTACTACGTATAAACTTAATTTCTTTTGTAAGATGTACAGAATTTAAAAATCACTGATTGTTTTGTTTACAAAAATCAATCGCATTAAAAAAAAACTGTCTGTGGTTGTCTATTAACTAATGTGTGATAAGCAACCTTCTTTTTTCACCCAGAGAATTCGAATTTCAAAATTTTTGTCGATAATTTGAATATGACAGGTCTGTTAGGACTATAATCTTTGATACACGAGATGTACCAATAGAAACTCTTGGCTTGGTATGCGGCCTTCTTTTCCCAGAACTCCATGTAAGGACGGCTGGGGTTCAACTTCAGTTTAAAGTACATAAACCAGCTTTACAGCCTACGCGGTTATATACGAAGAAAACGTTTTTTTTTGTATGAAATTTTCTCTATTATATATTTATAAAATATCAATATTACTTATTTGTATAAGCCTACTAGACAAATGCATTTTCACTATATTTACACACTTACTAGTTTTGTAAAGGTATTATGGACATACTTCATCATGGTCCAGCGAATTCTTGAAATAACCAACCGAATATAATTAGTAATAATTTATTTTCTAGTTTACAAAGATACAATTATTTCTATATTTATGTTGAAAGTGCATTCCATGTCACGCTCGCTCTTACAACATTAAATAGCTTCGTTAAACCAACCAAACTGACAGCTGCACATAATTGGAGTTTTTTATGTGATTTACAATACGAACCAATGCAAGCCATTTTTTCCTATCAAAATCCGTTACATTCCATTCCCTGAAGCTGGGCTCGGAGCTATCTTGGCGAGATTTCGAAATTCCGAGAAAGGCAGAGCCTTATAAATTATCTCAAAAGCGCCGACTCGGCCCAACAGCCAGAATGTTTTTTTTGCTCCACAGGTAGGCTGGCGCTAAGAAGGCAAAGGAATTTACAATACGACAAACTCATCTTGATACTTTTCTTGTTACTATGCTCCATTTGCTTAATTCTCCATTTTGACATCAAAATATTATACTCATTCAATTGTTTTTTTATAACGGTTTACTTACTAACTATACTTTAACAGACATTATATTAGAAATACCTTTCAATAGGTATATAAAATTATAAACAATTGAAATGCTGATATATTTTTGTTTCGATTATTATGGTACCATGCTTATCGCATTTGGTTGATGTGATATGCAATCGTATAAAATTATCTAAACAGGAGAAAGGTTGATAAACAACTGAATTCTTTTAGTATTGTTTTCTTATTAATATGGAATGCTGAATAACTAGCCATGTTGCAAATAATGGCATTTAATAACTAAACAACGTTGTCATGTTACAACACATTGACATTGAAATCATTATAGACTTATATTTGATCAATTTTAGGAATAGTATCAGATAAAATTATACCAAATATAAAACCCGACCTTCGTAAAATAGTTTCATATAATAATAATAAAATGTCATTAATAAGAGGCTCGATTTCTATCCATTTAACAATTTCTACTTGAGCCAAACACTAAACTAGACGATCAAAATTTATTGATTAAACTATGTAAAGTAAAAAAATACGCTTACGCTCACGATTCTTGGAAAATAGGACTCTTAAAGCCAGCAAGGCATTCCGGGACGCAAGTGTCCCTGAAGGTCGTCTCACTAATACATAATTTAATAAGTCTCGTCGATAGCATTTATATCATATACATTTTTCACGGCGGGCTGGAAATCGCTGCGTGGGAGTTGGGCTCTCTCTTAAGGTATATCTTCAATAGCGCAGAGACAATAGTCAGATTTTTAAATACTGTTTCATATAATATATCTAAAACAAAGCATTTACAATTAACATTTATCCTTCTCGCATTACAAGTGTCTTCAATTATACGTAAAACGTGCATAGACACAGGCACTATTTTTGAATGAAAGCGTTTATGGAATTTGAGAAAACGTGTTCCTTGTCACGTTCCTATTGTGATTTGGGAATAGGGTCCAGAAAGTTATATAAAATCTTTTGTAGCTTTGAAATACCCAAGTCGAAATTCAAACTGTTACTGCAACCTGCCGTTGTTTAATTATTTCCTTATTCGCAATTATGATACGAAAAGATAAATGATAAGATTGTCGAAAGATATAGAAATACTAAATAAATATTTCTGAGTTTCCTTAATAACAACATGGTTTTTTATTAACCTTAACAGCGCTGTTTAAGAAGACACCAAATTGGTAAATTTTAGTCAGGCGTGTTCTACCTCAGTCAGTATCGTACCTTGCATTCCACCAAGATTGCCTGAATCTCTCAGCTTGAATACAATTGTGTTATGTACTAGTGCAATCTAGATGTGATGTGAGAGACTTTTTTAGAATAGACTACGATGTTTTGTTGCGTTGGGTGTTGCGAAAGTCATACCGGAGGGGTACAAACACATAAATAATAATATAAGCTGGTATAGGACCTAAATTAAAAAAAAAAATATATTTGTATCAACTAGTTAAACATAGCCCCCTCCGGTACAAACACATACATAATAATATAGGACCTAATTTAAAAAATGAAATTGGTTTGCAACAACTAGTTAAACATTTGAATTAGTCTTTAACCTACGGCTTGTGAACTTGGTTCTAGCAACCCACGACTTCCGTCTACTAGGGATAAAAAAGTGTTTTTTTTAATAGTAAACTATGTAGTATATATGTATACTTGTAAATGTCTAACTAATAGTAAATACTGGTCTATACTTTTTCAAAAATATATTTTGTAAAATAATAAAATCTTTTTTAAATATGGATGAATGTTTCGATGAATAAACGGGGCTTAATTATTATTATTATTATAGTAGTTACAAAACCACAGATCTTAACATTTCCGTGTACTATAATTTCTAAAGGAAACCGAACAAATTTCAGCCATCGAAACCATAAAGTATTTGCTAGACATGGTTTGCTCGGGCCTCGACACAACGGGTCTTTGATTTCATTGATTCACGCCAAACTAGCGCTTGAGGCCATTGAGTTGCAGATGGAATTTCATTGAAGGTTGCACAGCGGATGGTGTTCTCTGGAATTTGGGGCAAGACGCTGACTCAACGCTCTAATCCCTTCTCCTAGTACATAGTTATCTCGATAAACGGATTTAATCGTTCGCCTAGTACATAGAATTGTAATAGTCTAAAGTTGTAATTTATATACTGTCTAGGAAAAATGTATTATTGGATTAACTTGTAATTACGAAAACTACAGATAGTAGGTTGGATCAAATAGGGTTTAAACTAATTTCATTATTTTTCAAACGTTATAATATTTGGAATAACAGTTCGTTCTCTCTTTTATAAGTGATAATAAAATTAAAATTGAAATAAAAGCGACGTGAGTGGCATTAGTAAAAAAAGGAAATTGATAATTAATTAATTAACAGATCACATTATTCCACCTGAATTTTACTTGAAACATCTTAGTGGACGCGACTTCAAAGCTATATCTTTATTACAAAAAATAATAAAAAGAAATCGTTTATTAAATCTTAAACATGACAATTAAATATACAGTAAATATTAGTAATAATTCGTGTAATTGATGTTTAAGATCTTCCTATCTCGTGCCTCTCCAAATATCAAGTGCTATATTGATGTACAATTAAAATTTCGTATTACCATGCTGCTTTGCATCAAATTGTGAAGGAAAACATCGTGATGGCATATCTTACACCCAAATATGACTTGTTAGGCACATCACCTACCTATGTATCTATCACAATCTATCACAGAATTATTAATATCTTAAAGGTTTGAGTTTAATAATCCAATTTAAAAAATATATGTACCCGCACTAGCTACCCGCATAAAAATATGACCACACATTTTATTATACACATAAAATATTACTATTCTAGTATACTTTTGCCTTTTTTAACTTAGACATCTGCAACCTTGAAACCTTATTGTAAAAAAGAAACATGATACACCCTTATGGCGATTTAAAATCGTGACCTACAACATATGGGGCCAGAATTAAGCAAGGTGGCCTAGTATAAAACAAAAAACAGTAACAGGTTCGGAACTATAGAACTTTAAAAATTTTATCCTTCTTTTTTAACGTCCGACGTAAAAGTGGAGTGTGCATGTGGATGTGTTGTCTGTCTATGCCATCGTATACAAATAGACTGATAACCGGTGAAAACTGATGTAAAAGTCATCTCTTTAGCTGCGGCAGAAATCTTATACTCATAATGGTTATATCACTTTATTCAAAATCACTTTATTAATTCAAGATCTCGTGGGATTAAGAATTACTCACTCGATTTTACGAGATCTCGGGTAGTTTTCGAAAACCAATTGTTTCAATCGAACAACTAAAATATGGTACTATTATAATGGAAACTGGTAAGATGTGTTTGTTTTAATTGAAATACATGTCGTATTTTTGTGTAATACATGTATATTTTAAAGAAAAATAATTATTATTACTGTTTCTATTATTTAAATAATAAGTCACGAAACATATACATTAGTTATTTTAGAACAAGCCTTCGCACTGGTGAATAAACAATTTTTTCTAGATAAACTTCTACGAGCTATCCTATCCTAAATATTAAGGAGTGATTTTACAAAGAACTTCTTAAGAAGCAAAGAATATCGAGAGTTCTGTCTGACAAGCGGTATCTTATGTCAGTATATCATACCTTGTACCTGAAAATGCCCTCTAGCAAAGCTAGTATGAAGTAATGTAAAGTGTTATTGAGAGTAATATTTATATAACCTTACCTACTTTATATGACACAAAATAACCAGGATTTGTCAAATTAACAATGAAGTAAATAAAACCTAATTCTAATACTGCCTTGGAGTTTAATTTCGTCGGTGACTGTTTTTGATCGAAATATAATATGTGTATTTGTGTAATTTAGCGTAACGTAAAAAAACTTGACGTTTGTTTACGTGTTTACAAGGACGGTATGTCAGAAGTACTGGTGCGACGCCATCTTGCATAGAGATGCGTTTTGTTGTGTTCTTAAAATTCATAATTTTAACGTTTAGTTTGAATTTAATGCTTAACAGAATTAAAAATAACAATTTAAATAGTCTTTAGTAAATAATCTTAAGTGGTTTTAAATATTGTCAAAAGCCTGATAAGAAATTATGTATCGAATCGTAAAATCAAAGAAAAATTTGCTTTATAAATTATTATTCATGTTGATCGTTGACGTCACAAAGAATCTAGTATACGCTAGTATAGTCAAATCACGTTATCAATAAAAGATATGGGACCCATGTCATTAAATCATTAAAAGTCGTTCAAGTTCAAAAGCCTGAAATTAAAGCTGACTGTTTAGAATTCTGATCTAAGCAAATACATAATTATGTTCTACACCACTAAGTAACTCTTGTGGTTGTTAAAGCCTCAAAATGTATTTTCCTATAAACAATGGTTCCCACGGCCGACTCTGATTAAATTGTAAGCAATCAGAACCAACGCAATCAACTGGACATTTGGATAAAAAATGACCTCAGTATTGTTAACTAACGATGACTTCACTAAAACTATTGTATTTGAATTAATAATAAAAGTACTTTGTAATTGTAATTAACTAATTGTTATATATTTACAGTGAGTAATTATGAAAAGTAGATTATAATTAACTTAATTATATAGATTCCTTGTTTTATTTAGACATAACTAGGTATAAAAATATTTATTAGTAGTCAGAAAAGCATGCACTATTTAGATAAAAATCGCGCACATCTTTTCGTGACTTTTTATAAATCTATATAAATTAAAATGAATCGCAAAACTCAGTGCTAAACTAAAAGACGGCGGAGCAATTCGAGTATTTTTTATTTATTCCTTGAACCCTGAGGATGGTTTAAGGAGAGAATATTAAAGCAGTTGTAAGCATTTACGAGAACATTATATATATTATATTTACTGAAAGATATAGAGCAACACGTAAAAAAAGGTTTAAGGTTTGTATCATAAATATTATATTTTATATTCAGAAACGAAAAACAGGTGTCTTTTGCATAATGGTGACATTGGAAAGGAGACAGCGCGAACTGTTAAGTTTGTCTCCTGTATGACAAAATCCAATATTTGACACACGGGAGACAGACTTAACGCTATCTTTGTGTATATTACCCAGAAGGCGTGCTTATAAATCAAGGCTAAAACAGCAAATATACATAGATGTTACTTCCCTCACTCGTACATGCGGGATAATTAAAGTAAATAACCTATGGGATGCGATGTACTTCTACGAAGCCCGAATAAAAAACTTATCATGTGAACTACTAAATGCCCACCTATTTTGCATAAAAACAACTATTTCCAATAACTTCTAAATGTAAACTATGCTATTCGGATTAAATAATAAAAATAATTCAAAATTGCACCGTTTCAACCGAAGTAGTCATCTGTTTCTTTTCATTACAACGTAAACACAATTTGACAGAAAGAGACAAAGGGTTACCTTAGTTAAAACAGTGCTACAGAGTTATTTAGTTTTTATAACTAGGATGTATTATACTTCACTGATTACAACCTTAAAAATAAAACGCCGATAGTCGTATTTGGAACATTGATAATATAATCAACGTGGTTTATTTGCTTTATTATACCGAATGCGGAATTTAGGTTTATCAGTATTGTATTCGAGGTTTTGACCTTCGTATATATTAATTGGAATAGCTACTTCAAAGACAATTACTATTCATAGATAACTTTAAGTATATCCTATAGAACGAATCACGTTTATATAAAAAACCTACGAGTATATCCTATTTTTATTCTCCGCAGTTTGTCTGAGAACTCACGACGCCACAACAGCGAGGTCGAATGCTGGCATTACCAAATTTAAAAAATGACATCATATTATGTTATACTAATAAGCTTTACGATTGCTTCACCGCGTTACCATAGCTGGATAAGTGTGCGCTGTTTCTTAGAATGCTTTAGATAAAGAGCAATGTATTATGTACTTGTAACTCGTACAAGGTTGATTAGTACCTAATAAACCGCGGTCAAAACCGATGAAACACTCATCAAATTTGTGTCCCTATTTGTAAGACAAAGATCGCATCACAATGTTTAACAAAGACATTTTTATTTGGATTCGTTAAACAGAATAAACACAGCAGAGCAATCAATCCAAAACTGGATATATTCGGCAGAGGGCTGAACTATTAAAAAAAAAATTGTAAAGCGCCTATATGGTACCTAATCCGCATTGTTAAGGAAAAATTACTAGTAAAACCTAAAATTGGAAGTGTAATATTTGATTTTTTTTTTTAATTTATGTTCACCATAATTTTCATGTATTTTAGAATAGATAGATTATACTGTAGAAAACGCATTATATTATGTGGTGTACTTTATTAAATAAAACATCTTATAAACCTGCCGTGTTCAACGATTTTGTGTGCGTAACATAGGATTATTTCAGGAATTATAAAATCTTCAAAAAAATATGTTTTTAAAATGAGTTGTAGCGAACAATTTACAAATGTCCAGTTTGATATAATTCTTAGTATAATCTAGAAAATTAATTTCCCACTAATGAAAACGTCAGTATTCTAGACAGACGTGGGCTGAGATGAAGGCTGAGGATCTTGTTTCTCAACGGTTGCGCAGGAGTTGCACAATGCACATTGTGTGCGCATAACCATCAACACGTGACCATTGTTTCGCGAAGACCCAAGTAAGTGTTACACGTATTATCTAGTACTCTATTTAATATGATTGTCATGTTGATGCCATGGATCCGATATGCGCAGTTACATTAATTATATGCTAAGTACTTCTACATGGAGACCTTTTGAGAAAACGCTATCAGATAAGGTATCTCGTAGTTCCTAAAGAGTTATATTCACTATTATTTTAAAGCCTTATGTACAAATAAATTAGTATAATAATTGCTTTATTAACCAAAGTACCTACTCTTTCGTTACTTTCTTTCATATTACGTTTACGCTGAGATAAAAAGAGACGGACTAACTTAAGACGGTGCAAGACAGATTCATTTTTATGATTAAGGGGTACTTTAGTTGTTTCTGCTGAACTTATTAATAAACATGATATTTTTATCAAACTGTACAATACGAAACTGCAACTTGAGTTAAATTATTCTGTTGAGTTGACAACTTAAACGCATATATATTATTCCCAGGTATCCAGCAGTGTAATGATTGAATTTCCACAGATTTATTCAAAACATACTACCAGTATGGTAAATACATATTACTCACCCAAAACCTGTTGTGAAAATGGCTATATATCAAATAACCTAGCCGAATGTGCTTCGTCATGGTACCTTTAAATTTCTTGGTAAATACGTTTTCCTTGATCCTACATAGGTGGAGCAAGCATGTCGCCATTGGAGAAACCAGAATCGTTTCTGAATAAATAAAAATGAGCCATTGTATTCTCAGCACATTTAGCGTTTGTATAAAATGATACATATACTGAAGGTACTAGGGAGACAAGCGAAAGTATAGAGAATAATATAATGTAAATCAAATTGCCCCGACTACTTATTATACTACAACGTAAGTGGAACGCCATGATTAGGCCTACTCGATTTTGTTTGTGACGAGAATTTAGTTCGGTGGCGGTTTTGTATGGAGATGTTTAAATAAAACTCTTTGTTTGAAGCTGGGTAACAACTGACTTTGGCTTATCTAAGGGCTAATAAATCTAAATGATATTTATGTTATTGAACATTATCGAAGACGAGAATTTTAAAATATAATTTATTTACCACACTAAAAACATTTTTTTTGACAATTCTTTATGATACAAATATACATACAATCCTTAATTTTCAACCCTCTACGATCAACCCCTACTACAGTACACTGGGACAGAAATTCATCTGTTCCATGAGATTCTGATAAACACATTAAATCAAAGAAATTAAAAAAATGAACTTTACAGTACTACTCAATTAGAGGATGACTTTGATATTTTAATTTAAAAATAATTTCGTCTGCCCTTTAGGTCTACTTCAATATATATCTATTTGATTATCTAGTCTTATTCCAGTTCAATAGAGTTTCGCATTACAGCTTTCGCAAGCCTCTGTGAAACTCGGCTTGGCGGATAGAAAGCGCCGCGACCTCACTTTCACTCCACTCGATACTGCAATAGAGCGAACTACTTGTATGACTAACTTATACCACACCTATAGAACAGCGTTACTGAATTAGAGGTTCATCAGAAATTACTGTAATATACATATTATTAAATAAAACTAGGTAATGTTTTTGAAATCTATCATAGGTAAAAAAAGTCCCGTAATGCTTGTTTTTAAATCCTCTTAAAATCTAAGAAGCTATACGTAATTAGCTACTACTTATATATTTATATTATTTGTGACTCAATTAACTCTTGGATTAGCTTACATTTTTGTCGATTGATTTATTTTTTTTGTTTTTCATTTAGATTTTACTTTATTTTAGTTATAGGTAGTGTTATACGTTATTTTGAGATTTTTTTTATTATTTATGCACTTCTTGTACTTCACCCTTTGGAGGTGTTTCTTTTTTTATTGTTCCATATTAGGGTTGTCTGGAAGAAATCGCTTGTATATGCAAATGTTATACGGCCGCCCGTTGCCTAATAACATATGTAACCTGCTTTTTTTACATGTATGTTTTTGTATAAGGTAACGAAGTGTAAATAAATAAATAAGCATAAATAAATAAGAATAACAATAATATATAATATTGTATATAGAAGAGTGAGTTACGTTTCTAAATTTTTATAAGCTATCCATTGTAAATTGGTGCTTCAATTTTATATTTCATACTATACTATAGTTAAAGCATTTTGATTGGTCCAGGTGTTTTAAGGTTATAAATCAAGAATAAAAATACCGAAATATATTGATATTAAATAGGCACTTATTGTCATTGACATTAATATCGTCCTCGAAGGTTTCATTCAACTTGAATTGTTTAACTGCGTCAATTGATTTCCAATAACTATTTACAATTGAGACGGATGAACGATGCGGGTCCAGTTCGATTGTTTAATCAACAATCAAATGGAAGAATTTGTGACGGCATTCACTTATTTCAAAATATAGGCGCTTCCGAACATACTTTCTCGGCGGGAGGTCGGGTATTCATCAACAAATATTACCTTTTCACAATGTCGAAGGGCTTTTGAGAAATAAACGGTTCTTTTCGAAACCGTGTCGCCATAACGCAATCATCTTTTACAATAAAAGCTTTCATGACAAAATTTGTAATATTTTATTTAACTGCTGTATTTTACATGGTTTAATCCTTAGTTAAACCTTTGGATGTGTTAAAAAGGTTATTTACAGATTAAAAAATACTAAGAAAACAAACATATAGCAGGATGCACGGTACGATGGAGCGAAACGGTTGCGCGCCGTAGCACGGAAATATCTCGAATGTCTACAACGTAAGTCTCAATACTATACTTTTGATTATAAAACTTAAGCTAAAGCAATAAAGCATAAACTACGTTGGCGCAACTTTGACTCATAAGTCTTCCAAACCAGTATAAAGTTTACAGTTTCACGAGAATACGAAGTGTAGAAGACACCGAGCTTGGGAAGTGCTATTATGACCATTAAACACATTATTCTTACGGTTCAAATTTAAACACAGTTTGTCGGGGTATAGAACCTTCTGGTAGATTTCAGACCGATTCCATGAACCGCTTCCGCCGTGCTCCTTCCGTCTCGGGTTGCTGGTTGCAGAAATTCCTAAGCCGGCCTCGGGAGCCGGCCCAAGAATGCAGACGAGGCTGATGCCTTGATAGCTTAATGTGCACTAAAGTTACACTGCTAACGACATTCCTCGCTGTATCATTATCATTGCTAGCTGTTTTCTTATATTAATTTGAAAGCGAGTATCAAACTCATTACCAAGCCTCCGCAGCTGTTTATCGACTAGGTTCGATTAAGTTCACATAAAAAATATAACATTTGAGACGTATGTAAAAACAACAAAAAAAAACAATTTTCGTCTGACCATTTTTAAATATGAATTTATTTGTATGGTATATATTTGAATATTTAAAAAGTTAAAACCAAACTCCAATATAAAATTTAGCTAAGCTTTTAGTTGGAAAAAATCGTAGCAAAAAGCAAAGACATTATCCACAAGTTATCTAATATATATAAGTTATACTACGAACTTGGGTCAAATTTTTTATCATATTCAGTGAATCGTGGGAATGTTTATGATCCTTCAAGCGGTTCATTCACAGAATAATTATAATGGTCCCACGCACATTTGTGACCCATCTGTTTCAGTTGAAGCACTAAACAAGCGTCGCCATCAATGGCGTCGAATAAAAAGTTCGAAACCATGAAACTTGAGACACAAGTGATGTATATAGAATAACAACTTTTAGCTCGTATTTATTTATTTATATATATAAAGTTCACCACATCATATTCATATATAATGCTATATCTACACTATATGTTACAAGCTATCTTTTCTAAATTACATGGCAATTATGAAAATCATATTTGTCACAAAAAATTATACATGTAAAATGTATAATAAAAAAATTACACTTCCAATTTTAGATATGACTACACATATATCTACTACTACATATATATATAGTATATCTTTTGCTGAACAAGTACAACCAGTAAAATAGCGTATTAGGTATCAGATAAGCACTTAACAATGTTTTTTAATTGAGAGGTATCCGTAGGTCTAGCTCTCAAAACGCAATCTCGGTTTAACAATTATGTATTTAACGTAAGAAACTTATAGTTAAAGTATGTACAATGCCTGCTTTGTTCTTAACATAAAAATAAGAATAAATTAAAAACACGTATATTAAACGCTTAATAACAAAAAATATTTACCCTCATATAATGTAAGTACCTACTGTGACCGCATGAATATTTCTAGGAAATATTTTCAATAGATAACTTTGTTACATTACTCTGAGGCTTATCCGAAAACCTTGATAAGATATTTTTTTAAGGCAAAGCTTGTATGTAGAAATCAAAGGTCAATACAGGGTTTATCAATGAGTTATTCACGATTATGGGAACATTTCGGGAGCGTAACGGTTTTTTGTACTATTTTTTGTCGTCTTTGACCGTGTGAAGGAAGCTCAATGAATGCAGTATGTGAACCAGACGACCAGTTGTTTAGACCTCTCATTTGTATGAAGATTACTGGTGCGGCGACCTAGGACTATGCCTATTGAGGGGCAGGTTAGGCCAACGATGACTGGTCGGTGTAACTTCTTCAATGAGCCGCTTTGAGAAACGTCTCTTGAAATTCATTGTTCGCTGATTTCACACGGCGTACTTAGGAGCAAAGTGCGCAGTATAATGTAGGATGAAAATATTTTCCCAGCAAATATGACGCAACTGTATGAAACATAGATGAGTAGACGGGTAACGCCCTAAAAGATAGTTAATTACGCAATAGAATTACTAATTAATAACGTTTTTCATCTGTTTTGGTTACTATAGTGTGAAATGAATGCCCAGTTTCGTTTCGTCGGTGTTTTCCTGCTTGTTAGCAGTTACAACTGGCTGTGCAACGTAGCTAAGACTATTAAATTATAGAAAATAGTATTGGGGACATTAGTGTGGACATATATACATAATTTATTAATTAGATTAACCCATGTTTTTCAGGCTGCGTGGCCTTGACTAACGACAAATGGAGCAAAAGGTATTTTTCTCGCTAGATCGGAATGTTGCTCGGTCCGTCCTTCAAGCCATTAAGGGTCACCGACACGGCCTGAATTACAACTTTACTCGTTAAAAATATATTAGTTAATTGGTCGAAAAACCCAAGAGTCAGGCAGTGAAATATGAAAACTGTGGATTCTTGGCTTACACAAAATGCCCATACGTATAGAATACGCCCATTGATCCAATCAGCTAATATTTTAAAAAACTCTTTTTAATTGTTCAAATTCATCTATTAACCATTAAAAAAAAAAAATTCTTTTCTACCGCGCAAAATGGTTTATTCTGTCTAATTATGGCATAATACATAATATAATAATTACTATGCCTTAACAGTATGATAAAAATTGTTTGTGTCTTAGAAGAAAATTAGCGTTGTCATCTGTTAGTCATAACTACTATTTGAGAATATGATCTCTAACAGGTGATCAGCCTTCTGCGCCCACCAAACTGCATCCGAAAACAAGTCCAGAAAGTGCGTGATTACCGAAGGATGCAATGGATAACATTATTTCATTAAATTTTCGTAATACACCGCACTTGAATCTGCGTTTTGCAAAAGTATCTCGGTGTTTGACCTTTTTCACATGGCATGCGGCGCGGGCGGGCGGTCGCGTTCTCACGGGAACGCGCGGAGCAATCACCGCCGCAATACCACATAATTCTGCACCATACTGGATAAGACATCAGTTATACTTACTAGACTAAATTAGTTCCTAAATACTAATTACTCAATATCAATGCTATTAAAGCTTATTACGATTTGCAATTGTTAGGAAACTTTTATTTACGTGTACATTAATTTTTTATTATATACATCCATTATAAAATATTGAATATTTTCAATTTTAACAATATTTATACAGTTGGATTAGAAAATTCACTTGTCTGTTGACAAAAGGACACTAAAATAAGCTCCTTATTATCTATCATTAGAATTAGTCTTAACGTTAATGTTAAGACTAACGCGATAAACATAGTTGCCCGCTCCACAAATATTTCCTTTCAACATCGCAGACATAGGTACGACTTTTCCGTCGCAGGCCGCGGCTTTAACCCGTTCCAATCAACAATGGAATGCATCTGCTTTTGGTGCGACCGCTTGACAAGCTCCACTCTACGTCCTGTCTTATACATCCAGTTTTTACCTTCACAGCATACGGTTATCATATACCCTGCAGAGTACTTCGCCTATAGAAACATGTTTACCTTGTTTTTATTATATAAATAAAAATGAAACGCAAATTTTGTTCGACACAAAAGTCGAAGCAGGCTACACCAAGTCAAGAATTTTTTTGTCTTGTTCCTTGAACTCTTGAGGTTTTTATGGAGAGAAAGTTGGAAAAAATTCACGGAAAAACTAAAGCTAAAAAAAAATCATATAAAGGCGAAACCAAGTTCGCCGGAGCATCGTTGGGGTCCCTTTTAAGTAAATACCTGTATTAGGGTTACCAGCTCTTCCATAACAAAACACTATAAATTGTACTTACAATATTATTATTTATTATTACAGATAAAACATAATCTATCCTATTGATAAAACAAATTTTAAAAATTTAATCGGAAATTGTTCTGAGACATCTGAGCTGACAGAACTGAGCAGTTCTTAAGCCATTTTAAAACCGTATTTGGATTTTAGGCAACAGACTATAATATATTCTTCGGATTATGCGTTCTTACTTCTAATATTTTTTTTATTAGAGAAGACTACTGTCTAGTTAAAGATATCTATCTCTCTCTGGGTCGGTAACTCATAGTATATATGTTTAATACAAAATTACCAGTAAATATATAGTTTTAAACTTTTCACGAAGTAGATTGTATTCCAGTAAATTTTGAACACAACGAATGCTCATTCATGCCCATTAAAATACTAAGTAAACAATTACGTAAATCACATGATTATGTCATAGAAATATTGCGTTAGATTCTAAAATACCCAATGACATCAATATTGACAGTTTAGGTCCCAAGAATGTCACTAAACACGCAATAAGTGAAGGCTAGTGCATAACCAGACATGCAGAGGCGGCCATTAGAATAACAGAATATGACTCAGTTGATCTTCGCCCACGACTGATGAACGATAGCTGGAAACTGCAGAAAATCTACACTAATATTATAAAGAGGAAAACTTTGTTTGTTTGTTTGTTTGATTGTAATGAATAGGCTCATAAACTACTGGACCGATTTTAAAAATTCTTTCACCATTCGAAAGCTATCCACGAGTAATATAGGCTATATTCAATTTTGAACAAAAATAGGGTTCCGTAAGATATTAGGGTTTTTCGGACACAAGGTGTAAAAAATCAACCAAAAAAGTTACTTATTTTGCGTACCCTGCCTAAACTATTAAAGATAGAACCATAAAATGTTCTAAGTAATTGTAGATCGTATAAATATCTACAAAAAAGTCCGCGACACACTGTACCTATCTATGTCGAGTGAGGCACAATAACCATAAATTATATAATGACATGGCAAAACGGCGTTTGCCGGATCAGCTAGTGTTTACATAAAATAAATGTTTGTATGTTATTTTCAAATGACCGAATTCCGTAACACTGCTGAAGTACCCCATTAAGAAACCGGACATAATTGCCCTTAACCATTCTATAATTCACGAAAATTTATTAAATTCTTTGTGTTATAAGAGTACATATATTATTAATTTTGACAACAATAGGAAAGAAATTAAAAAAAAACTTTGCTTTAACCGAATTAAACCTAAAGATTCTTTACCAAGAAAGAAATCTTCATATTATTTGTAGTTGGTGTTTATTAGATGTGTAACTTTTTAATATTTTAATAAAAAAATCGATTGACGTACTATGGCAGTAAATTTTACTAATACTCTCTGCTAATTGAGTTAATATCATTTAAATTACATTTTTATGACCGACTTTTATCGGTTTGGTTATCCTAATAATGGAACCAATTAAGCTATAAGTTGAGACACTTAGTGTTACCTTTTATAGCTACTAACTGAATCAAATAATATTATTTAAAATAACCAGTTACTAAAATACCCAGTTTTCAGTTCCTTCATCATCGGTCCTCATTTTATAACCCGGCCACCTACTCGTGAATTGACTGGATCTAACGGTGTCTCAGCGTTTGTTATTTAGCTTTTGTGAAAAAATTAAGAGCTCATTGAGTACACGCAAAACTTTGATTTTTTATTAACTACGGTACGCAAACGACTTATAAAACTCATTCTAAAGACCTACTTGATTCCTGGCCAAAACTCTAGGCATTTTATAGTTCCACAAATTATAGAAAATACATTACACAAAAAGATCAGTTATAACACAAGAATTTCTTCCGTTTCGCTATTCCTAATTGAATTTAATAATATTGCATATCTGATTAGAGTTACATATATAAAATAAATAAAATGAGATTCGATAAAATGTTATGTAAATTATATTATGTAATTTATTATTACAAGTTGTAGGTTAAACATAATATTTCACAATTTTTACATTATATAACTTGTATAAGACATGTAACAATGTTAAAAATAAGGAATTTATTCAATGATATGTAACCACATAATGATAAAACTCGACATAGTTTTCTATTTAAACATATCAAAACGCCCGCATACGGAAATTACTATTCTCTTGCCAAATTCTGCAAGTTCACGAGTCCGTTGACCACTAAAATTATAACTGTCCAGCCATTATCACGACCTAAAAGCGATAGATTTCTTTTTCTACGATTATGGCAAATGATTCATTTCTCATGAAGAATTTAAATAACTAAAGAAGTTTTAACCCATTTAAGGCGTAGGTAGTCAGTATTTAAAATCGTGAAGTTCACCAATTAACTAGGACAATATAGAATATTTCGGGACCATGGCAGAAATAAAAAAATCCGTATTTATTTTTGTAAATCGGATCAAGTAAATAATTGCTTTGTGTTCCTTCAGGTCCGACATAACCACCTCCAACCTCAATCCAAAGTTTCGCATGAACGGAAATTCTTTTTCCAACGCTTTATCAATGGTAAAATCAAAGGCGATAAGGATAAATCAAAAATGTCTGTCTATCAGAACTCCTATAAATTTCCGTGCCCTATATTTGTATCGGGCAGCTGGTAGCCCATTCTCAAATGGGAAGTTGCATCAGGGCTTGGCAAAAGTTATTTTTGTCGTATGACTGTTGTAGGGATATGACGTGGCGCTTGAGATCATCAGTTCTGAATATGGCTATAAGGGGCACACAAAATTAAACTGTACAATTCACAATCATTTGTTTTTGTCGTTTGTTCCTGAGTGTCACACGAAATTAACCTAAAAACCTGCTTGCATTGTTTACATGTTTAATAGTGTTAATTATAACACCGTTACACTAAAATTATACACCCTCGAGTATTGCTTTTTGTGTATTGTGACTTTCAGACCAAACAACAATTTCTTTAACATTTGCTTTATAAACGACATTTTATCAAACTTTTCTGATAAAGTACAAATTAATTTTAGAATATTGAAACATATTAGATACCTACATATCTTTTACCAGAGCTCTGATTTGGAACGAGGTGAAGGCGTCAACTTGCTATATCATAGTTTTAATTCTCATACAAGCGAAAAAACATACACGCATCGACATTGACATTTGTTTATTCACAAGACAAAGTCACACTGATATTTTAAATTATATTTATAGAAAATGTGCCATTTCATATGAATAAAGTTTATAAAGGTTTCATTGGCTTTTTATTTATTTCCATATCTTAAGAAGAATCTTTTTAAAGATTATTTTAGGCGAAAGTAAAAGAATTGTGTGTAAGATAAAACTTATCTATAAGTGTAGCCATCTGTTATCTGCTGATTGTTTGAGACGCCGCTGACGTCATGTAAGGAGCGGGCCATCTTGGTCGCGGAGTGACATCAGCGCCGCCTTTGTATATTTTTGATCTACATACACATTGTACATAGCAAGTACTGCTTACTACTTAATAATGGTATAGGATGGAACCATAAAAAACATAGGCAAACGCGAGACGCGGGCGTCTGTAATAAAAAATCTGGGGCAATAACAAAAGTGATTTACAAGTTTTTGAAGCAAATACTAAATTGTTTCATCTTTTGTTTGGAATAATGCAAGAAAACAAGCAATCAATTAGGCATAAAATTTTACCTTGATTCTCCAGACAATGTATAGCAATCGAGTTCTGCAAAACATTTTAATCTTTAATCTAAATCGTTCAGTACTCGTTATAAAAACGAGCCGGTTTAATAGCCATAACGAGATGACAAAAAGTATGAAAATTAAAACATATCCTGTAATACACGTTTGAACACGTTTTCTAGTATTTAATAGAGGGCCAGGGGTCACATGAGTTTGTTATTCATTTTCGCTACCTTTTGTGTCCCCCTAATGCTGGGCCCGTACCTAATTACGTATTAATAAATTCAATCCAGTTTCCATTCATATTCAATGTTTTTGAAACGCTTTTTGGTTCAACTGGGTCGCAGATGCGCAGGATTGAGAAATTACAATAACTTGATGGGAACTCTGAATTTTAAAATCATATTTGAATGGCGTATGGGAAGAAATAGATGTTATCAATTACTCACATTGAAATCTGCGTGTGATTTTGGAATATATTATCAATTTATACAAGTCTGATATATTTTTTGTCTACGAGTAGATGAGTCTAGTTCGATTTTTATCGATCGTCTTTTGTTTCGGATATTCGAAATTAAATTTTCAACAATACTACAACAGTATTGTATTGTTATTGAGTACAGGTGTTAGGTACAAACAATGTAGGTAAAACCGCAAGGAGCAATGACTGTCAAGGAATGTTGAAATTCGCTTACGTGTCAACTTACGGGTATATGACAGTTTTCGTTTTTCGATTAGACGTACGTATTTTTATTGACAATAATCCATTTTTATATAGTATGATATAACATATATTAAAATGTATAATTTCTAATTTATTTTGTTTGCAGGTGTGTAAATAACTATTAGGGCTCTGTAACCTAAAATAATTTTTAAATAGCTGTGAATCGAACTCGAGCCTCCGGGTATTACACCATTCCTCGATCTAAATTCTGTGCATTTGTTATTTTATTATTTTTACCCGACCCGCCATTCAAGTGAACAAGTTATTGTGCTCACGATGATCACCATAAGAAGTTACCTAGAATTGAAGATAAATCATAGGTATGCGAAATGGGTAATATCGGTTACGAACCGACACAACGGACGGTCCCATTCCGAAATGTAACGGTATCAGGCCACCGTGCTCGCGAAATGCGAATCACCAGTACATCTAATATTCTATGTCTATTTTGACATCAGATTTATTTGATACGACATGGATACGACCAATGTTACAGCAAGGTTTCATAAACGATATAGTTGAAATCAAATCAGAATAAAATTGTGTGCAACTGTAAAATTAACCTAAATACAAAGTGAATTAATAGGTACGTTATTTAAGTTTTGAGAAAAGAAGAAACAATTATACTAGAAGAAGGCCTGGAGTCTTGATTTTATAGCTTTTTGCCCTTATCATTTCACCTAGTCCGAACATCTCTAAAACGTAAATCTCTGAGGTGAATTTCGTATGAATGTTTTAATGGGAATCTTTATCGTCCATAAACATAAACTACGTACGTATCTCATATCACCCAATATACTAGCTTCTCTGAGATTGTCATGGAAGCTCAAATGATCGCTCACTGTAACAAGCACTCACAGGTTAAACGCTTTCTCTTTTAAAAAAATATTTAAAGGTTGCATACGATATTTGTGTCCGAATCCCATGTTTGTCCTACATAAATAGGAGTTATATCACATTATATCATGCACTTGTCTAACAGTGAATATTCCCAGTGATGTCAGGCATTTGTGAGACGGCTGTTGACGACAACCACCCGTTTAAGGCGAGGACGGTCGCGAAGGAATGTGGACATGCATCAGCTCTGTCGTCTATGGTATAAGTTATAGGCGTTATAACAATGTCAAAAAGAATTGTATTAAGTAATTAAGAATATAAGAGACACCTTCACAGAGTATTTTTTTTTAAATTTCATTTATTCTATTCTATTATAAATTTCTATTGGGATTTTTAATAAATAAATAAAACAAATGCAAGTGCCGCTGCGTTCGAATGTATGTTAACATTTAATTATGTGTATAATTATTAATTGATTAATGTGTGAAATAAGGTCGTTGTATTGGGCACAATTTCTGTTTATGGGATGTGGAAGAAGCTTCTTTATTTTATGGTAAAAAAACCAAGCCATCTTCGCGTTAAACTGTTAAAAGAGACTTGCATAGTATTCAAATAGTGGTGGTACAACTCTTTCAACCTGTCATACAGAGTTAAAAATTACAAATAACTTACCTTTTTGCGTTCGTAAGAACTAGGTATGTCTCATCTATTAGAACAAACTCCAAACGTCGACTTAACCTGCTACTAACATATTATATGACTATTATTTTTGAATTATTTTATTGAACCATATTATAATATAATTAAAATCTAATTTCCCACTTATTAAAAAGTAAAAATTAATGAATGAATGAAAAATATTTTTCGTCTTCGTGTTAAACGAAGATTTTCTGGATTTTAGCATTTTTACTATTTTGTCCTATTTATGATATATACATAAACATAGACTGCATATTTATATTCTTATCTATCCATAATATTACTAGATACTTGCGTGTAATAATTAAGTACGATTTTTGCAATCAATTTAATCAAAAGCGAAATAAAAAGACACCCAATTATAACTATATAAAATTGTTGCTTCAAACCAAATACTTCCTACTATACTTCTTTCGTCAATTTAGATATTTTATACTTAATCATATAGATCAGCGTTGGACTCTCGTCCATGAGGTCGTAGGTTCGATCTCCGTGCTGTGCATGGACATTCTTTCTAAGTGCGCATTTAACATTAGCTCGAACGGTGAAGGAAAACATCGTGAGGAAACCGGCTTGCCTTAGACCCGAAATGTCGACGGCGTATGTCAGGCACAGAAGGCTGATCACAGACTTCTCTATTAGATTGACAAAAGATCACAAAAATCTGAGACCCAGTCCTAAAAAAGGTTGTAGCGCCACTGATAAATAAAAATAAAATACTTAATCTTATACTTAAGAAAAATTGTTTGAAAAATCAACATGAGAACAATACCGAACAGTCTAGTAAAAGGCGGAAACTCTTAACGGAAAATCAGATAAATTTAACAAGGTTGGTCTCGAAGCAACAGTTGTACTTATCAATAGCAAGTTAGCTGGTAATGGAGCTGAATGGTGGGACCCGCCGTGTAGGGTCAACTCAAATAGACCGCCATCTAGAGTACTTTGTGGATAACGGTTCGTTGAAATAATTTGTACTGTTGGTATCGAATATAGTATTCGATTCGTGGTATTATTTAAATTTTCGACCGGCGCAGGCACTTCCGCATTCGAATGGTATATAAATGCTTTGCTTGAGTTATTTGTAACTATAATTTGTTTTGTATGGTCGCCGTCACAAAGGAAAACACAGTGATTACTTAATTGAGTCTTAATAAATTATGTATGTGTTAATTTGTTTAAGGTTCTGAATAACTCGTACCTTATATTTAGTGTAAGAAATTATATATTTTTACTGGATTATTGGGTAACACCATCACATGTTGAGCTAGAGTTAAAAGTTATTATTAGAGATTTACCATCTCTAGGTAGAAGGATGTATAAGAAACTTGTAATAAAATACAAATGAAAAATATCCCTAATAACACATTATATACCTTTCCTAATTTTAAAAGCTTTTTTTATAAGCAATCTCTGTATAAGAATAATATAACAAAGTATTCTAAGAACAAACATTGTTTTATTACTAAATTCAAAACAAAAGTGAAGAAATCTTGCCGTGCGTGCTAAAAGTCGGCCAATCGATTTGAAACAAAATTAGCGTGCACAAACATACTTGTGTAAACTAAATTATGTTCCAAGCCTTCGCAATCTCAAATAGGATTGCCATAAATCCGTTGAGTCATCAATTTAAAAGGAACTTTCAACAGTCCATCACAATATATCGGTAAGATAAAGTTATAAAGTTATCTATATCTCTTGCAAAGGCATCACGTACCTGACGTAAGAACTAAACTATAGAGATAAAATCAAACAAAGATTGATTCTACAGGCTATCAATAATGTTTGTCTTGGAGAAAGAAAGAATGTTGAAGACAAATGAAAACGAGTAGTATAGATTTTATTTTTCAAAATATACACTTGAACAATTTCCGTTGGCGCGCTGCACGTCTTAATTCACAAGCGCAATCTTTTTATTGAGCAAAACAGCACTTGCAAGATTAAATGTATAAGTGACAGCAATTTATCCCCCGTCAGAAGGCAACAGCTCCAAAGGTCCGTGACACAGCCATCATACGAACGCCATCTTATTTATCAAAGCCACGCCAATTTAATATATATTTTGAGTCATAACTTTCATAAGATCTGACGAGAGGACAGTATAAGTGGCTGCTGTCAAATAAATAATGCTTATGTACAGAAATTGCCACCTAGTTTAGTATAATGGTAGTGTTATTTCAAATAATAGCATCTCATAACGATTACGTATTGTAGCATCTAACATGTACTGTGTATAATGAAATACCGATAACTTTATTTCTAGAAGCAAAGTCATGCGATAGCCAGAACAATGCAATGTTATCAAAATATTAAGTATGAAATGTGAACTATTGTACATTGACCGTCGAGCGGCGATAGCTTGGGCACTTTATTTCTGCTCTCTCTGGTGGTAAACACTTGCGTCATCCCCGAGTGGTCCTCCATCCACAAATACCTCACACATGTCCACAATATTAAAATCGGGATCAATTTTGTATCCGTGTAGAAAGTACACGACCTCATTGTAAAGAACGTTTTGTTTTGCACCTGTTTTGTATGCAGTCGCGTCTTTTGTAACCAAAACAGAATTAGTGTCAATGCAGAAATCTCAGAACAGATCCTTTTTAAGTTTGTCAAAGGCGGGGATTTGCATGCTCGGTTCATTGGCATTAGCCTTTCCATTAAGCGGTTTAATAATAAATATTCATACAGTTGATATTGCTGAACGCCAGGTAATTTGAAAGCTTGTCAAGACCACATTATAATGAGACATTCATTAGACCTTTAATTGACTCTGTTTATAGTTTAAGTGCTTCAGCGACGATTAAAATTGCTTATACCTACAAACGAATATTATTTTATAGTTTCTATATTTGAAACGGTTGATTAATTTCTCTTTCATTAATGTCTTAATTAAATTTACTCTTTAATTCACGAACTTAGTACAAAAAGAGTTGCCAAATGACATAAGAAGATCTATAACAGACCTGTATGGCGAAAGCGTAATAGAGCGCCTAGGAGTGCAAGGATCTGTTTTAATTAAACCAAAAAGAATAAATGGTTGTACATTTCTTAGGAGCGACTATAATAATCCTTTTGACCAGAACATATGCGGTGCCTCAAAATATGAAAATAAACGTTGGTACGGAGCAGAGGCAAATTGCGAGTCATTTACAAAACAAAGAGCAACGGAGGAAGCCGAAATAAAAATATTTACGCAGCAAATTGTGAGTCAGAGCTTTGTTTAAGGAGAATAACCTTCTTAACTAAAATAAGTAACATCTATATTATGTATAATTATGTTCCTTGACTTGCGATGTCCTTTTAAATGTTCTTGAGCGACCGCCTCCGCTCAATTTTACATTTGTCGCTGTGCAAAAATGACTAAGTTGCAAGAGTTTGCCGAACTACAAAATAAAATTATTAATCTGTATGAAGTCCAGTTGTGTGGTTCCCATGGGCCATGTGTCATATTACAAACAAATTTAAACCTTTGTTCCCCGAAAGTCTAAATCTAAAGTAAACCAACTAAGTTGTAGAAGTTAAGTTGTTGCTGTTGACGTTCATAAGTACTGGTTATTTATAGGAATATAGTTATTTTGAGTTTGAGTAAGTCTAGTCCAAGTATAAAAATTGCAATAATAAACATGGATTCGATATATAAATACATAACATATAAAATTTAACCAAAATAGATGGCATGGAAATAAGTATCTACATATATTGTTTAGTCAACGACGACCAACAAGAAACAATAACTGTTTCGCCAGGATTCAAACCCAGGACCTCATGATAATACACTTCCTACGTTAACTTAATCTTTATTATTTATAATAGGCCCGACATAAACGTGTGTCATGTACAAACGTCTTAAATACAAAAATTTAAACATTACAACTAAATGATATAATTGTAAATCTAAAGCATTCTCGAATCCACATGAACACAGACAAAAAAATCGTCAAAATCGGTCCAGCCGCTTAGGAGGAGTATAATTACAAACACACGCACAGAATATATATAAATAAAGATATGTTTCATATCTCGAAGTACTGTATAAATGCGAGTAAAGTGAGTGATGCTGTCGAATAATTTGCATAGTACATAGTGCAGTGCACACAATCACACGCTCTCCGCACATGATATCTCAATGGGAGACTGAGTCACTCAATGAACGCTATTAATGGATCTAAACTATTCTTAATACATATCTCATTTGATGACGATATCCTTGAGTAAATAACTTCCATTGTAACTTTAAACGAAGCAGACAATGGTGAATGAAAGGAATTAATACAAACAGCCTGTGTTGCAAGAATTTATTATCAACGATTACTGTCCCAATTAACATTTAACATTTAAAATATAAGATTTGTAAACACGGGCCAGGCCATAAGATAGAACCCTGAAAATTCCTGTCTCGTTTTCCTCGTTCTATATCCCCCTAATATACACAACCTTAGTTCAATTTGTGTCTTAAAATATGTTTTGTCAATATTGTTGTTATAACTAACGTTCAATTAATTACTTTATAATATATGGAAATAAATAAATTTCTTAAATTTATTATGATACACACACGATATAACACGGCTACCAAGAACAAAATACTGTTAATCAGTACCTAGCTAAAAGTTACAATATCGATTAAAAATATAATATTTTCCGACTGATCTTAATATTATTACTTAGCTTGTTAAATTTAGATTAAGAAAAATACTAAATATTCAAAGCCCTGTGTTTTCGTTACCATCCACTGTGTTGAGTGATAATTTATAATCTATCATAAGTAGATCGACCTCAGAAATACTTAAGATAGTACTTTATCAATAGGTATCGTTTATATTGATAAGAGTCTGTGACGTAAATCTTGATACGATGTCGATTGTGGTAAACAATAAGCGCCTTTACTTTATAAACCAATTCAAAGTCTTTTTTAGTTTAACGTAACTCCATCAATGAGAAGGCATCGTGTTGTGTTTTATATTTATTTTTAATTTCTTTGTTATAAAAATTATTAACAGGAGGCTCACCTTAAACGTACTAGTGGAATCTCGATAACTCGAATGTCAAGGGAAATGCAAAAAAATCGACTTAACGAGTTTTCGACTTAACAAGAACTTCGAGATGACTAACACAATATTACTATGAATATGATAATATAACTGTTGAAATTTCGACTTACAGAGGCACGATTTCTATGTGTATTTTTGATTTGTAGAATTTGAATAACAAATCAACTTAAGTTTTGTAGTAGGTTCTGCAGAAGTGAATGGCAATTTTTTTCGACTTACTGAGGATTTCGGCTTAACGAAATTCGAGTTATAGAGATTCCACTGTAATAGTTAAGCGTCCACGTGACACCAACATGAAATGCGAGTATCTAGTTCAAAACAACATGATATTCGCAACTTGGACACTTTGTAACTTTTTCGAGATTTATGCGTCGCCTCAGTCCACCCTCTGTATTTGTCTTCAGACCTCCTAAATATACAATAAACAATGTTGCGGAGTAAGTGTGAAACAAATAACACAAGAGTCAGTGTTTATGGGCGCCAGAATATAATTCTAAGTGACCCGCATAGTATTAGTTCAGTTTTAAAGTTTCAATGTTTTTTTAAATACATTCTCCACATTGACGGAAACGTGAATATTCGTTAATTGTCGAATCGAGATTACCAACTATGGATTTTCCAATTCATTAGCCTACATTTTACTTTCTGAGAACTATCGTTCACGTACTCGAATAGTTTGCAGGAAACGACTATATTTAGGATACCATCTGCTACACGTCCGCTTCACTTTCCATAAAATTACCTATAGCAGGTGAAACACGTCGAAGGAATGAAAACAGACATATTATACAGGATTAGTAAATTTCACATTTAGAATATAAATATATAAAAAAATATAATAGAAATATTAATCCAGTTTGAGGCATGAAAGTTATAAAAATATTTCTGCTACGTAAAGACGAGGTACCTGTAATTCAATTTTAGCATTTGATACGGCGCAAGTCGCCACAACCGTTGTTTCCGGGAAACTAAACCTAGGATGTCCGGGTTAATGGTATCGAATAACTAAAGTCACACCGATGCGCTTTTGTAAATATGCGAAACACTTAATAATTCCATAACGATATTGAATCATATTATTGGCAAAGCCGCTATCGAAAGTCTTACAAAATTCTGCAAACATTTATATATAAAAAATCAACTATAGTCCATTAAGAACATAGTTTAGGAGTCATCCAATGTAAAAAGTTTTTAAAAGTCATCAAAAACATTTAATATAACTATACAAGCGATTACCAAATTATTAATACCCGAACTGCTACTACGGCCTCTCTTGGCTAGAGAAGAGGAGAAAGATCTGCAGTATTGTTAGTACCATATAAAAATTGCTACATTTCTTTTATTCATTTTATTAAAATTAATATAAAACAAGCACTACTGAAGGTATTTTTTGGGTTAGGATTTCTATAAAATAAAAACTTAACTCGCATCGGAAGGTTTCGTGTAAGGTATCTTTGGCAATATGTCTATATATTTTATGTAATGTTCGCGAGCAACAGTCTATCTCAACTGTAAGAAGCTGTTTAGCTAAAACGTGCATTAGTACCGACTCATTCAGGACAACAGGACATGCGTTGTCCAACTAAAATAAAATAAATAATTATAGCTATTAAGGTGTAGGTAGCTCGGTCCTTATTTTATTGCAATATCACGTTTAGTCTAAATGTTACTCCATGTAGGACACATGTGTTCTTAATTGCACCTACAATTTATCAATACTCGATAGTGGTTCTTGATTCGACATGTAGTGGAAATTTCCCGATTGTATAAATATTTCCTTTTAAATATTCTCATATGCATGGCTTCAAAATTTAAAAGCATATCTTTTTCACCCTCGACATCAACTGAGCCTCCGAGCTAAGTGTACCGTAAGGAATTAACGTACGTAACATAACCTAATGGGGTATGGGTCAGATTTATTTGTATGATATTAAAAAATTAATTAAACGTTTTTGAGGTAGGCGTTTAGTTTTAAAAGTCTATGTTACAGATAAATAAATAAATATAGCCTTTATTGAAAACCTTGTAAGTTACATTTTATCTTATTTCTACCTCCTTATTAACGAAATTAAGTTAAAGTAAATGTAAATATTATCATATTATTTCCTATTAGACACCGATTTCTTGATCGTCTTGCTTTCAGCATAGGCCACCCCAAGTGTTCTCCACAAAGATCTATCTCTTGCTTTACTCATCCATGTCGCTCCTACCACCTCTTTGATATCATCTTCCCAATACAGATAATCCATCCTAAATGATACGTAGAAATGTAAAAGTCTATGATTAAAGAATTCCAGCCAGACAGAAAATAAATAGCTTCATCACGATTGTAGAAGGCAAAAGCCTATTAACACCATTCAAATAAAATATTTTATTTTCGAATATAGAAAAGAATGAGTAGTTCTCACTAGGGTTACACATAACTAATAAAATTCGCATCTGCTAGATGGCAGCACATTAAACAGTACTTTAGTACTACTTGAAGTAAAGTAATTTCTAATTTAAACCAACCAGACAGCTTGAATCGCCATAAAATATGATTATTGTTAGTGCTTCGCTAATCCCTGTTTTAAGAATGTTCCTACGGTATTTTCTAATATAACCCTATTTAATGGAAAACTTAAACCTTTCGACGAAGGATAGGTTTCTTGGTTTATTTAATACAATAAACACGGTTCTGAATTTGAATGTTGGAGGACCGTTAATGTGGAATAACCGAAAAATTTTGTAAGAAAAGATTATCATACAAAGAGATATAATGCTGAAAACCACTAAAACAAAACCACTTAAAGTCAACAATAAAAAAAATAGTTCCATTTATGAACTGTATTATTACAACTCAAAACGATTGTATGTCGGAATCTACAATGTTGCAGAATTGCGATTACTTTCACTGTTTGTAAGTTATTTATTCCAATCCATTTTTAAAATAGTTTTCCGCAGAAATGACTGTGGTTACCACAATGAACTTTTGTGGTCATCACGACGTTGTTATGCATAATTGTTTTCAATGTTTCCAAGTGATCTCCTTCTAATATACAGCCTGTTCAAAAGATTCAAATCACAAAAACTTTTACCGACCCAATTCTACTTAAGGTCCTTCAAGATTGATGAGAGATGCACCAATTCTTAAAAGGCCGGAAACACATTTGCAAGCCTTCAGGCAGTGTGACCCCCCAGTTATAAAAAAACGCAATTGTTTATTTAATCTAGATATTCGCTCAACATTGGTCAGTATACTCCCTACTGTATTTTTTAATTAATAACACATTCTGTAGATTGTGTCACCCAAAGCTGCAAACTTTTACTGTCGGAGTTATAGAATAAATGGCGCGAATAGTCAAAGTTCCATTCATAATTAAAACCTTGGAAAAATGACGACCAATTGTTTTATATAATTCATTAATCATCCTTTCCATTTAAGCAGCTGTGCAAATTGCTTCATTATTATAGCCCATTATACTGTTTATAAAAGTATTTCTTTGAATAATCCATCCCTCGTCTAAAAATATATGAAAAGAAAGAGTTATATTTATTTTAGATTGTTAATTATTATCTTTCATGTGTAAAAACTGACGTTCTATTTAATTGTTATATTGAGTGTTTGTTATTCTGTGGAGAAAGACGCGAGTTATGGCTTGTGACTTGAATTTTTCCAAGAAGTATTTTTTGTTATAATATTTTCGGATTTTAATTAGGAATTAGATTAAAATAGTTGTTTTGAAGAACATTTTATAACATTCTACTTTGATTTATTGATGCGTTATTATAAACCGATTTTATATTAGTAGATCTACCCAAAACACACTGACTGTAAATGAATAAACAAACAAATATTTTAAAATATCGGAGACATTCCTCAGTTTTCTTTACACTAGTGTTGCTAGTGTTTACACATTTTGAAGTTCTGAGGACAGCCGTATGACCAACATACATGCTGTATAACGCCTTTGGTAATAATGCGGGTTAGAGTGAGCTCATTTGTCACTAGCAGTATCTAAGCTTGTTTCGAGTCGGTCAAGCTTTCATCTCAGCGCTGACATGGCTTGATGGATATGTGAACGATTACAGGCTCATCTATACAAGCCAAAGTCCTTTCATTGTTAACAATGTGGCGGCATATCAAAGTTTCAATTATTTAAACTACCAGAGTTTATGTAAGAAAACTTAATTATATGAGTGAACGAATGTGATTAGGCAAAAATTGGTTAAGGATTGTTATATTTACCGGAACTTCAAGGTGGATTTAAACGAAATATATTTATACTCAATTGTTATTATCTCTACATACCGCGATAAATATATAGCTTTATTATTCCTAGAATTATATTGTCAATAGACTTTAGTCACGATGTTAAATAGAAAGTGTTCCTATTGTCGAGAAACTATGACGTACTTACAATTAGCCGATTTTTACGCTAGGTATATAAGAGGGAGTTATCTTTTGTTGTTAATAAGATAATGGGATAACTGAACTCGTTACAAATATAATAATAATTATAGTACGATATTCCGCTATATATTGAAACGCAAAACAAAGATAAGGAATCTGATCCTATGTTATTTAATAATCTGAATATTTTTAGTAGTTAATCCTTTAAAAGATTTGTTAGTTTTTATCTAAACTACAAATTTTTATTTATGGTTGCTGTTGCATTTAGTTTCGGAAAACACAGAGCACACAAGATTATATTAATATCTTTGCCTTCCGTTAATATCTCTTAGTTCACGCCTCTAGACTATAGGTCTCCAAAGAGTATACGGCACCAAATTTT
The DNA here is from genome assembly GCA_963693345.1 of Pieris melete. NCBI lineage: Eukaryota > Metazoa > Arthropoda > Insecta > Lepidoptera > Pieridae > Pieris > Pieris melete. The sequence continues at coordinate 19,742 of CAVNZK010000096.1, read as the reverse complement.
TTTTTAAAGGAATGCTTCCTATTTGTACGAATGATATTTGTAGTGGTTATATACTTGAAGTATATACATTGAACAATTCTTGGCTTGGTTAGTGGTTGCACATAAAATATAGCTTCGTCATATAAAAAATGTTTTTATTTATAAATATATTTTCTAATATTCTTAACCTACATAGTAATAATAATAATTAAAAATTGAAAATTAAAACAATTTTAAAAAGATTCGTCCCCTGTGGCAGTTATCAGTATCGCAATACAGCGAGGAAATATATGCAGCCAGCACTATACGTATAGGTACACTGTAACAGGCACCAAACTTTTTAAATATGTTTTAATTTGCTATATTTATTAGCTACTTGTGTTATAAATTGTTCACGGTATTCCTTCTGTACCCAACTTCAAACCCTGACACATTTAATATTACTTTTAAGGAGTTTTTATAGACATGAGCGTATATGTCGCAATTGCAATAAAGCGTTTTAAACCGTGTCATACCAACATGTATGCAGTTGATTTAAAAATCTTTTCTTTGACAAAGTATATTGTACTTGCTTAAAAGAGCAACCTCTTTATTTTGTAAGGGCTTCTTTTAAGGACAAAGATTCTATTGCACGCATTGTTGGCAAGTTCAACGACCCGCGTTTTAATTGTGTATGCGTGATAAACAACGCTTATTTATTATATTTTGCATGCAATTATGAGAATAATGATTTATACAAAATACAATTAGTATGTAAACTTATAGATGAAGCTCCCCAAATCGTGTGTATGTCAAGGTTCTAACAAATGAAGATTTCTTTTAAAGATGTAAGTGAACATAACAAGCTTTTTTCCTATTTTGTTTACTAACAGATCATCGTTAAAAATATCAGATCTTTTATACAGTTAATTAGGGTAAACCCTGATGTATTTTTAAATGATCACGTATTTTTCCTCTCCATTTTTATAAACTAAAGGTTATATTGGATGTATATACTATAGAATTTGTTTTATAACAATATTATAGATCATAAGTATCTATACGTAGTGACCGATGATTCTGCTGTGCTGTCTTTGTTTGCCATAACGATGTGAAAAGATCTTTAGTAATTCTATATCTTAATTGCCTTATCGTACAAATTGCATAGAAGCAATAATAAAATTTATACGGTTTATTAGTATTGCTATATTTCTTACATACTTATTTTGTGCGAAACACTTAAAGAACTTCACAATTGTCTAAAAAAAAAAATTAAACACGAAATAATTGAATATACTTTGCACAAAAAGCAGCCCCTTATTTTTTCCAAGTACACTACTAAAATTCAGATTCGAGAAGCACGTAGAAATAAAACCTGCAATAATATGACGCATTACAACGTATTAACAGTTAATTAATTGTTACAAAAACGTGTCCATATAAGTATTAATAGAATTTGAGCCATTTTAATATTAAAACGGGTCTCCAATAAGGATGTACGGCTTCCTCCATTATCTTCAACTAAAATAGCATGTAAGCGGTAAGTGGTGAACGGAAACCCTTTGACCCTTTGTTTATCGGCGGATATGAACAGTTGCTGACGGAAGTGCGTAGTCAACAGACTTAATAATCATTAGGGTTGCCTCTATTTCAATTTTCGAACAAAGACTTTAATAAAATTAATAACAGAATATGTTGCGTTATGAATTTAACTTTTTAAGGGTTTACGAATGCCTTTTAATAATAGGTTAAGTGTAACCAGTTAATAGATATTTATAATACAATCTAATTTTACATGTTCACACCTATGTTATGGTTAGATTTGGAGACGTGTATAACATACACCATTTACCTTTTTGACTTATTCGTACCCCTTAACTCTAGTGACTTTGACATATGGGAGATGAAGTTTACGCTTTGTCTCGACTCGGACTCCTTGGCCTAGTGTGTACTCGTCATCGACTGTAAAGACTTTTCACAACAATTAATTATAACAATGAAAGATACATCAATGTCATGGAGATCGTGAATTCGATTTCATGAAAAACGAACTTCAGAGTAAGTACAATAGGTTTTTACCTCGATGAACTGTCTAAAACATTCTTAAAATTTTTCATATGTACTTAATAGTATAAATCTATATACAGACTATATAAATAATAATCCCAAATTGAGTAGGTACTCAATACGTACGGCGGCCATAACAAAGAAAACGGTGGTTAAAACAATCACAGTAACATACGTGTTTAATTTTCATCTGAGGTTCTACGTCTCAAAGACAAACAAAACTAAGACATACATTCCATATCTCAAATAACACACCTGCAGGTTTCACCACCCACAGTCATAACGAACAAACACTCGTTCTGTGATTACAAAGCTACAGGTTTATTTTCTCTACAAACGATGCTACTATGAATAATTTGCTATTTAATGCTTTGCTATTATATTAAATAATTATTTAATTCAATTAACACGCTAGTCCTGACACAAGGACAAATACATAATTGGCATTTAATTGGTACATTCGTTTTATTTCGTTTATTCGTGGAAATGCGAAACAACAAAGTAAGTTCGATGACTCGATTTAAACTTATTTGAACTCAAAAAGAAATGAAAATTGTACCTTCAAACAAAATCTACCTTTTACACTAAATATGTTTCAATTTAAGGAAAAAATCACTTCTTTATAACGTTCATGGTCTCGTGGATATTTTAAGGTCTTTAAACATTCTACGCGCATAAAGTTAAAACCATTGCCATAAAAAAACATCCTACTTACTAAATACTAAAGCACGCGCCCTAATTGGATGTCCCTGAGTCTTGGCTGCAACCATTCATACTATTACCTGATCATTCATCCTTAACAAAACGCCCAATCACGATTATTTCATATTTCAGTGAGATTGTAAATCTACTCGTAAACACAAAATTCAGAAAATGTATTTAAAGCAAAAGCTATTATTATTAATAATAAGCCTTTATTTTTAAAATATTTTCAACACAGCACAAAAATATAGTATATAGAATTGAATTCATACTGAATAAATAAAGTTTAGTGTTCGGTTGTGTATTTAGTGTAAGGATGGAACCCCATCTTGGGTATAAGCCTCCTCTAGCTTATGCCATTTATCTTTATTTTTCGACACTTCCATCCATCGCTTGCAAGCTACAGCTTTTTTATGTAACATAGAAACAATAAACCTATTAAAATAATCATTTTATTATTAAAAGCCAACGATTTTGCTACAAAATTATATATATATATAGATACAAGATAGTGTATCACGCCCACCACCCAGTATTTTCTTGAACCCTTGAAACTATTAAAAATATACAATTGCATGGATTGACATTAGCGGATGCATTGTTGATAGTAGGTAGGACTTTGAGAATCGCATTGGAACTTACAAAAGTGAAGAGCGTAGATGACTAGTCTCAAGTCTGCTGCACATTTAAACGCTTTATTAGATTTGAATATATTTCAGTAACATAGACACAGATACAAAAAATATAAGGTGCTACTGGTCCGTGCACCTTAAAAAAACCCTATAGGTCTGGGCCTCAGGTGACTGTTTCGTAATCATTTGGTTTTCCTAACAAGTAAGTAGGTTATCGGCCTTCTGGTCCTGACGTTTCCATTACCTACGCTTTTGCTCCGGGTTTTGTTGTCTGTTAAAATACAATCTAATACTTAAGTCTATATTAGGGGCTCCTGGTCTCACGTACCTACTATAAAAAACAATAATCTAAAACAAAGTGCAGCTTCTTTAAGCCGGAAGTTACTATGCCGTTGAATGTACACATCAAAACAAAGTAATAGGAAAGGTCGTCTATTATACGCCCATTATTGTATAATCTTAAAATAGAATTAAAATTATTCTCTCGCTATTTAAGTTGTTATTGCAAATAGTGGCATGACGTGTCATTGGCGCCAGCCACTTCAACTTCTAAGTAGTCGGAATAACACAAGTCTTGCTTTGAAATTCCAGCTGATATTACTCAGTGTACTCGGATAAAGCACGCTCAAAGTCGAAGAATATCTTCGCATGTCACAATGACTATTCTAGAGTAGTTAAATTTACACTTTATGGGCGTTATATACTTTTCAGAAATTGTGTTTTAGCAGAGAGCCAAAATAATTAAACATTATTGTATTTACCTCGAACTTCTAAACAAAGAACCTATATGATAATTCCACGTAGTTTATATAAGCATCTTTAGATAGCGACATTTTACACTAGTTGTGAAATGTGTTATCTTAATCTCTTTAGCTTATCTAATTTGCGTAAAGCTTTAGTTATTGAATATGAGAGTGCCTACATAGAACATTGCGTCAGCTGATTGCGGAAGGTAGACTAAAGACTTCTTGGGCAACAAGCAATTGCCCATTCATTGGAGCAAATATAGCCTCGTGTAACTCGAATTTCATCACGATTTGCCGTCTTCGTGATTAATTTCTTGTGTAACAGTGTTATGTAACTGCCGATAGGTACACATTTTCAACTTAGATTTATGTTTCGGTATATATTATTCATTTGACGATATAATGGAAAATTAAATGTTTCGTGTATAAGTAATAACGGATATTCCATAAAAAACTACAATAATTTGTTGAAAATATTATGTTGCATTTGTGGGTATTTGGAAATTTAAGCGTACACTTGAAGTGGGATGTTTTCCTGTGCAAGTGTGCAGTAGGAAGATTTGAGGTTTCAGGATTTGAGTTGTAGATTGGAGGATCAGGAATCAGGAGGAAAAATGAGATCGTAATCAATAAAGAAATAATACATTATAACGAAAGCAATATTTCGTAGAAGAAATAAGAAGAAGATAGAAGAGATTTCTACAAGAGTTTTTTAAAGACATCTTCAAAAAAATTAACGACCATTACCAAGGGCATAAATCATATTATATACGAAAGAGGTTATAATATATTTCGAGTTTAACAATAACAACAAGAAACCAACTGTATTTAGAGAGAGTTTATTGAAAAATAGGTAAAATTTACATCAAACGGTGAAATTTAGTATTGACATCTGTCAAGACCTTTTTTATAAATAGCTTGAAAGTAGATCAACATACACTTCCAACTGTTTTTTTTTTAATAAAAACAGTACTTCTCATATTAAGGAGGCAAACGGGCAGGAGGCTCACCTGATGTTAAGTGACACTCACACTGCCAGAAGGCTCGCAAGTGCGTTGCCGGCCTTTCAAGAATTGGTACGTTCTTTTCTTCAAGGATTGTATTCAATGGTTGGGAGTAGGGAGGCCTTTGTTTCATTAACTTAGGCATTAACGCGCGTTTTCAAATGTTACAGCACTGTGTAAGTTATTAAAAATTCCTGGAAGTTATACACACTAGTTTATAGATTCTAAAGCATGTCACATGTGTTTGATGACATCAGCTAAGCTATTGTCGGTGAAACAATGTCCGATAGGCGCACGCGCAGGCACGGTCACGCGCTGAATCACATCAACAGGGATATTCCGAGTCCCAACTATCGCTATCCTACATACTAATAACCTCAACAGTTTTCCTGTAGCCATTTTGGTTCGGTAGCTCTGTAGAACAAATATAGTGTTGTAACATACATAATTAAGTTGAACTAAGCTCAATCTCTGTCCAAAATTTGCCGGTTTTCACAACTAGAAAATCTTGCACAGATAACGGATACATTATTAGCAGCAATATATTTCGTGTGTCTTTTTACCATAGCTGATGGCTGCAAGACTAGAAAGATTGTTTTGTTGCCGTGGATTGTAATATTGACTTGGATTATATTGAAATTTCACTTATAAACAGTTATTGTATCGCTTTTTAAACCTTGTAGACAATGGATGGATGAATTCTTTACTACTTTGGCTTTATAAATAATATAAAGTTGCAGGTCTTCAAGAAGAGAGCAAATGGGTATATTTTAGGCGTGGTTTCCAATTAACCACTTAGACTGTTTTTCCCTTTATAATCGGGATGGAGGTAAACGGTGGAATATTACCTACCAATTAAAGAAAACGTAAGAAATACTGATTTTCTGTAGGTTTCATGTAAAACTAAATTATTAGTTGAAAGCGTCCATAGTCACCACTAACATGTGTTAGGTGTGGTAAACATCTTCTTTTATCATTACCCTGAGAGATTCGTCGGGGTGCCATCGAGTCTTGGTCTGGTCGTGGAAGAACCTCCAGTCGGTCCTGTTTTTTGTCTTTTGCTTCAATTTCATGAGTAGCATGGCCTGTAGCTTAACATCATATAGTCATCGTAATTTTGGACTGCCGCGGCGTAGCCGACTCCTGGAGTTTCCATCTAACTGCGATACTCTACCTTCCTCCATCCGGGGAACATGAAGAAGAGAAGAACATCCCATTGAAGCCTATTAAGATGGATGATTTTTATGATATTTGGTTTGACACACAGGTGGTATAACTCATGATTGTAATTAGTTCATCTAATATTACCGGTATGACTCCAATAATTCTTCATAGAATTTTTCATTCAAAATTAGTAACCTTCCCATTAATAAAACCTAAAAGGTTATGGTATTTAAATTATTTTTCATCATACTGCTAAATATCATATTCAAATTTATCGTTTCTGTACGAAACTCCTACAAAAATATTTTTTTGTCATACGTGTTATCAGCCACATGACTGTTCAGTGTTCATGATATTGCATTTATCTGACCTACAGGGTACAAACTGATAGCGGTTAAATGGAATAAAGGAATTATTAACCAACGGGCAACTTCCCTTTTTCATAACAGCTGAATAAATAGTTCCAGTGTTGTAAAAAAACGTCAGGTCGAGCTTGTTTGCTACAAAATTATTTACTAGCTTCTAATTTATTATCATTTTGTAGATTACTATACCTTATACGAGTAGGTTTCTTGTTTAGGCAGACATTTTGGGTCACAAAGTCAGCGTAGTGGAGTGTCGTATAAATTGAAACAATACATTTTCCTTAATTCTATGATATATATTATAAATACGTTAATTTACCTCCTTACAGAAGGTACTAAGCCAATACGATAATGTCGAAAAAAATAAAATACATAAGATACACAACATCGGTACTGCGAACTTACTCTGCGAAAATATTAAGATGTACATATAAAGTGTCAACGTCTTGGTTCTACGTTGACTAAGCTCTGGATACTCTACTACGTCAACTATATTGACTTAGTTCTGGAGCTAGCCCTTTCAACCCTGAGGTGATAAGTCCGATGACTATGGACCAATTTTTATTTTTATCAGCGCAAATGACACTTGCAGCTAAAATTTGCTTGATCCTTTATCGTTAAGGTTTATTTAACTCTCATTTAACGTGAACAATAATGTGGGTGAAAGGTTGTTGATAAATAAATAAATTAGTTGGCTGTCCCACGAAGTTAGGTAGCATAGTCTTTATCCTAAATATATGTTATATAAATGGTGATGAAGGGCCGTGTTAGTGTACTTTGCCTTTAGTCCAAGTAGGGATGCAATATAAGGAGTGTCTTATGACTCACGAGCACGGCGCCCACGCAGTCTTTAAATTCAATGAGACAGATGGCGCCAATGTGATATTAGTAAATCCTTTTATAATGAACGTATTACTGAACAGCCTTCAGAAAAAACCTATTTTTAATGCTAAAATAACCAATACATCGTATGTAACTAGGTACCCTTATGTAAGCATAAGGTAAAATGCTTTAGAAGATAAAGATATGAGGTTACATTAATTTACCTAAATTAATAAATAATTCTTTTAAAAAAAATATGTTATAGGAGGCAAACGGGCAGGAGGCTCACCTGATGTTAAGTGATACCGCCGCCCATGGACACTCACATTGCCAGAAGGCTCACAACTGCGTTGCCGGCCTTTTAAGAATTGATACGCTCTTTCCTTGAAGGACCCTAAGTCGAATTGGTTTGGAAATACTTCAGTGGCCAGTAGGTTCCACATAGTGGTTTGTTTCCACATAATTTTCCAATGGATGGTAATTAACAAAAGCTAAATAACTTACGAGACCTACATAATATTCATCAAAGGTAGCAAGACAGGATATACGAAACGTTCTTCTTAAGGAATAACTATATTTATTATATACTTAGAATTTTTCATATAAACGACTTTAATAGCATTTACACTATGATTAGTTGAAACTATGAAAAGGTATAAGCCCTAAAAGGGCAACATATCAAACATATCTGTCAATAATATACGTAAGATTTAATTAACTCAATGCACCGGATATCAAAAGCGTAATCCGGTCATTAGCTAGTTAGCTAGAACTAGTAATCATTATCTTAAGAAATCCTTATATAGACATTTTCCGTTGATAATTTAATACAAGGATTTACGTAACGTAGGTGGGGAGAGAGGCAAATGCAGCCTTGCAAGGACGTCGCGTCTATATATATTTAATTAAAACCTATTGCTGAGTCATCGCTCAACGCTTAGATTGGTCAACTCAATGTTGTCGAACGGGTATCTCCATCTAGCGGTCGGAATGTTCAACAAGGCACCGATCAAAGTCCACGCCACCATTATTCATTGAAGTCCCGAGTTTATTCCCTTACTCAATGCACTCTTTATTACACAGAACAAAGTTTTATTAAGAATATTATCTCAAATAAAAATTAAAGAAGAGTTTTTTTTATAAGATACTTACTTACATGTTTCGTCTTATTGAAACTTTGAATTAGTTGCATTATAATGTTTTATTATCATTATAATATTTCACTAACGCAATATACTTACTCTTTGCTAAAAGAAATCACCTTGTTTCACTTAATCAACAGCCATGATCTCAATTCAAAGAGGAAATCGAGTTCATGGCTAATTTAATTAGGTACTGACATAACGATTAAACTGACAAGGTATTTAGGACCGTTTAACATCCTATTAATAAAATAATTATTTATCAAGTTCTTTTGTTTATTTAGTTTAGTAGCATAGCATTTAGTGCCTAACAAGAACTCGATGAAGCTTTAAGTAAAAGATATTTTAAAAATTTGGTGACCGAAGACAACTTTAATTGTCTTTGTGGTTACTTAAGCAGAAGCCAGATTCTATACCTGGCTTCTGTCAGTAGCAATTAATAATACCTAAAAGAAATTACGAGCTGTTTTTATAACAGCAACATATATTATATTTTTTGTATTTGTATAGGTGAAACTGTGTTTTGTGTATGTTTAAATGTGTATTCCGTTTTTGGCCTTTGTGTACAGTGTAATTGTATGAATATTGTTTAATAAGTAGCTGTAGGAATACCGTTGAGCAAATAAATAAATAAATTAACACATAAAAAAATATTTGATAAATTTTAGGATGTATGTTTGTACGTGCAACACGGAACGCGCTTTATTGAAACATAACAGGGTGTGCACAGGTGTTTAATACATATTGAAAATCCACATATTTCTATAGGGTACAAGTTATACTGTAAGATAACATAAAAATTTAAAAAACCTTGTTCGCTAGTTCCAACACTTAATACGTTGTAATATATACAGAAAAACAGCTTTAAAATGTATCACCTGGTTCCAATGAAAGCGACTGATAAACTTTTCCTGTTTTAATCGCTCCGAAAGGAAATGTCATATTACAATTCCATAGAAACGTCAATACTGCTAGAATCAGATGGCGTCATTTTATTTTCTTATATCTAATCTGATTATATAGAACATTTATGAAAATTTAGAAAAACGTCGGATTATGTTATTTTTTTTAAACCATTAGACAACAAATTATGCAGTAAGTATAGGTTTTGCTAAAATGTAACAATATAAAATAATTGTGTTTAAAAACAACATTTCAACATTAACAACATCACTTCGCCTTGGAAAAATAATAATTTTGTTTTTATAATTGTTAGTTAACCTTGAGATTTTCTTTAACAATATAGGCAAACTTCTTATTATGTTTTCTTGCCTTTCGACCCGAACCAATTATTTGCGGAATTATTTCCTCTGGATTATGCTTTGTAAAAAATAATATTGGATATGTGCGACGAAAGCAAGATCTTACAAATAAAAATGACTAAGTGTTAACTGATTACTTGCACAACGAGTCTGTCTTCCTGCTTCCTTTATCAGAGAGTGGATCTGTGGGAACATCTCGACCTCATCATTCCTAACATTCCTAATACAGTGTAGGGCTATTAAACCCTGTGAGAAAAAGTAAAATCTTAACTGAACTAAACTGTTGTCTATAATACTTCCCTAAATACTACACGACACCTTTCAAAAATTATAAAGAATAATTTACGCAAGATTAAACTTAATTTCGTTATTTTTGTTATAGCTAACATTTAGGTGGAGTAAACATTAAAGATGACATGACCACTTTATTATTTCTAATTATAATTCCGATGGCCTTAGCTTATTCTATAAATGGAAGGAGACCGGCCGCGGCATGGCGCCATCTATTAGAAAAAGTAACTCAATTTAAAATGTTCAGTAGTATTGTAAATTAAATATTTTCGATCTGTCAACTACATTACTTCAGGTTAAGATATTGAATAAAATGTATACCTATATATGAACAAAGAGGAGTGTTCGTAATGGTTTAAGCGTGCGACCCTCAACCCTAGTCGTGCGTTTAAACTCGGCTGCACTCTTCACCATGGAAATTTCTCTCTAAATGGCAAATTACCCTTGCTGTTACGGTAAAAATATTTATCGTAAGAAAACCGGTATGTCTTAGATTAAAACATCAATATGTATCAGGTCACTCAGATCACCTACTTGTGGGTAAAAAATGATCAAAAATCAGATGCAATCGAATAAGGAATGTGGGTAATGTAAATATTTACATCCAAGCCGTCCAAAGGTCTCTCATTTATTCCGTGACATTAATCAAAATGATATGTGCTCTATTTAGATAGCGCAAGTTAAACGCTTTAGTCATCTTTTGTTTACAAGAAACAATTCCATAAGTCATTTTCATCATAAACATTCTATGAGCGAATAATTATATATTGCATTTTAATATAGTGAGTCATGATTAAGTTTAAATCACTCGGGGTTATTTAAGGGGGATGTTGTTTAAAATTGCTGTAACTACGGCCAGTGTAATATTTCAATTTTTTATATGTATGTTGATAAATTGATAAACAATAAGTTGGTCCATTACCTAGTCAAGTAGTGGGTCCGCGAAAAAGGGTTTTTTAAAACTTAAAGTTAAAATGAGTACAACCGGTCCGATTTGAGGTCCGTTTAATACTAAATATTACAAGTATTCTATTATATTTATATCCTATTCTTAAAGGCCTACGTGATCGTTGTGCTGACACATTGTTCTCACGCTCTACAAGGAAACGTCACTTATTAAGAACTAAGAGTGGTTCGTAAATCATGTAACAGCACTTCGGCTATTGAAATATAAAGGATCTTTGTACTACTATGTTGCAATGGTTTTGTTTATATAAAATATAATTATGGTGGTGACACACGGGGTTATATAACTCCTCCCTCCTGAAGAGCGAAATTATCAGGGGATTGCACATGCAAATTCTGATTATTTCGCCACTGCAACATATTAATAATCTTATTTTTTATAACAAAAAACACAACAATTATCAAAAATACAATAAGAGAGTGCCTAAACTAATGCTTTTCACTTTCACTGAATTGCCCATTTCACTATCACTATCTCTGTTAAGTTGTTACAGCATGTAAGACATGTGTTGCAGGTCGCTGAGCTCCATTCCTTGTAAGTTTACTGGATTCTGATTTTCCTTAGAGTTCACTGTTGACTGTAACTCCAGCAGCTTAATGGATGGGATACGTTCTGATGACATATTTTCTGTATATGAACGCTGATGATGTAATTGGATGTCATTGATGTTAAGATCGCAGGGTTAATCTATAGTAATGATATATTATGTTCCCTTTATAGAGTTTCGGTTTATCTCATTTTGCAATTATTTTGAATAATGATTTGATTACTATTATTGTACCTTTACCTCTTCTATAATTACTGTATTCTGGTCACAGTTGGATGGGTTTTCCTTCAAGGTCATCAGCTCCTCAATGCATGTCGTTTCAGGATACGGTGCCCCTGTTTTCTTGTGTGCAGAGATAATAAATTTTCCTCAGAGACTTGTTTGCAAGGCTGTATAAGCGGTAAGTATGTTACACCTTTCACCAGGATATAGGGATATTTAGGAATGATTATTAAGGTTAGGTTTATAGGGTCATGAAAGATAGGTAAGGGATACATTTTATTATAACTATAAGTTTAATTGGTTATTAAAGCTACCTCTAATACAAAAGTTATTTTCCTATCTATCATGTATGATTTAACATTAATCGTATCTTCTAATTTAACTAAATTATCCCAAGTGGGTGGATACATAAAATTTTCTGACTATGATATATAAATTAAAATCTGTAATAAATGTGTAAAACATTGGTTTTGGTGAAAGCCAAAGCAATTTCTAATTCGCCTATTTTTTATATAAAGCGTTCTAAAATTACTTACAAAAAGATTATATAAACTTAAAACATATGTAGAGTATACGGTATTATTTTCTTTAGTACTTATGTCTTTTAACATTTTTTTCTACACGTTTTAGTCTTTCGTCCATAATTTTTGAGTTATTGTGTAATATTTCTGATGAGTTAATGAGTCCATCTAACATTTTGGAAACAACTATTAAACGCTTGTTTGTGGAACTTTTGTTGATTACCTAATTGATTTATTAACTGCTCATATCGTTGAGCATCTTCCTGATCTAAGTTTCCAGTTATAATTTTAATAGAGCCTAAAGGGTTCAATATTCCTCTTCGTACTAGGTGTGAAGGGATTATTTGCCTAATCTTTTCAGTCGTTATTCTACTTGTTCCCTAATTCCTAAAAATTCTTTAAACTAAGGCTTATCATCACTTACTATCTTACTAAAATTACTATATTTCCTATTGATTTATTCTAATTCCATCAGTAGGCCATTTAAATCTAATACCTTAAAAATAAGCCAGTTATCCTGTTGGATGAAGGCTGTTCCCTGTCTTACGGATCCCTGAATTGTTTTCAACCTTTTGAAGTTGAAGGCCCAAACTGGGGCTCGTGAGTGTCATCATGATCACTAAGCACCACCTTTGAAGGTCGTTTTATGTTTTTAATTTTTACCTTTTTGTGTTTACCTCTAATTGTAATAGGGATGGTGTTTCTTTCAGGTTTTCCTGTAACTATGGCCTTTTCAAAACATGGTTTGTCCTTACTTCTGCGAGTGTTTATTAATTTTGTGAAAATTGTTTTCCCTTCTGGCAACAGGACGTCGGATTCGCCACCGCGTTTTTCTCTAGAGTTTCCCTTAAACTTTAACATTTTATCAGATATGATTTTGTATAAAACTTTTATTCTTTTGGCGTGATCTTTAATTCATTTTTGCAAGTATCGTTTCTCGAAGTCTATATTGAATGCGTTTTCAGAATCTACATGGTCAAAAACTACTTCAAACGGTGTTAAAGTTGTTACAGTATGAATCGCATTATTATATGCCATGATGAGTGATAATATAATAGATGCGGCGTCGGTACATTGTTGTTCGTATTTTGTCAGTCTGTAAATTTCAATTAAGGTGGAATGAAAACGTTCAACTATTCCCATTGAACTAGGGTTCCTAGGTGTGCCGATATGTATTTGGATTTTATAGAGTGACATCAATTCTTTAAATAAATCGTTGTTGAATTCAGGACCATGGTCGCAGCTTATTTTCTTAGGCATGCCGTAAAATAAAAAGTATTTTATTAGTGCGCGGATAACGTCAGGTGTGCCTTTACTAGGAATTTCAATTGCCTGTAATAATAGTTTGCTAAAAGCGTCAACTAAAGTGAGGTATCTTTTTCCTTCGATACTAAATATATCTATAAATAATTCCTGGGATGGGGCATCTTGCGTTTGAGTTAACTGTAAATATGGTTTCAAAGGCTTTCGGTCATATTTCATTTGTTTACAGGCTTCACAAGAATTAATTACTGCTGATATAGTTTCTTTCATGTTATTCCAAAAGAAGTGTCGCCTGATGCGTGTAAAAGTTTCTTGAATACCTCTGTGACAGGTTTTTCCGAGATGAAATTTCAGAATAACGGCTTTCTGTTTATTTTCATCGTCAATAAAAACGATTCTTTCCGTACACTCATAAAATTGAATTGATCCACCTTTAAAAAGCCTAATTACCATGTTGCTGAATTGTTTGCAATGTTCCGTGTTTCCGAAATATATAAAATATTTCTTTTTGGGTTTTATGTATTCTTTCAGGAATTGTTTGATTAAATAATTACACAATTACTCAATAATTTTAGCTCACAGAATTTGATGTGAATCTAAACTTATACTTACTTTAGGGGTTGCAGAATTTCATGCACTAACCTACTTACTTCTATGTTTCTTTAATTTACTTATTACAATTTACGTTTATATGAATTTAAATCTAACAAATTCTTAAAACTATCGTTAAGATGAGAGATGTCGATCTCAAAATAACAAAAGAAAAGTGGAGAGGGCTGGATTTGAAAGGTGAAAAGGTGACTTACCAGTACATCGCTGCCTCAACACTCGCACAAAATACCCTTAACGCTTTTGGATTTTCGTTCTTGACAAATTTATTTGTTCTTTTGAATAGCCGTTTTAGCAATCGCGACGTAGTTTCCCCTTTTTAGGTAAGCAGAATTTGATGCTCGAACCGATAATTGAGAAGTACGTGCAGCTAGAGCGACTATCCTGTCCTCAGCGCCAGTCAAGTAGTGGGTCCGCGAAGAAAGGGTTTTTAAAAACTTAAAGTTAAAATGAGTACAACCGGTCCGATTTGAGGTCCGTTTAATACTAATATTACAAGTATTCTATTATATTTATATCCTATTCTTAAAGGCCTACGTGATCGTTGTGCTGACACATTGTTCTCACGCTCTACAAGGAAACGTCACTTATTAAGAACTAAGAGTGGTTCGTAAATCATGTAACAGCACTTCGGCTATTGAAATATAAAGGATCTTTGTACTACTATGTTGCAATGGTTTTGTTTATATAAAATATAATTATGGTGGTGACACACGGGGTTATATAACTACCTACTAGCGACTTTGTTTTTGTCTATATTGTGTACATTGTTTACCTTTTATTTTTGTTATAAATGGGCTTCATTCTTGTAGTTAGTCGTTCTGCACTCTGTAGTGCCAGTTGTGGCTGGTACATATAATGTAGTTGTGTATAAAACAAATAATATATAATATATACTTGTCTTGCTATTGTTTGTCAAGGGCCCTTCTAACCCCCGAACATTACATCAGTACTGGTACTACTCTATAGGTAACTTCTAATAGCGGGACCGATTGCGATACCACCTTCAATGACATTTTGCCCTGCGCCATCCCAAGACTACGACATCAGCGTAACTAATATTCAGATAACTACTTACATCGAATTTGTATACGTCGTAATTAGTATCGTTATTGGAAGTTATAGAGTACAGAGACACTCATAATATGAGGTTTTATTAAATCTCATATTTTTTATCAAAATGAAGTTGCTACACGTATTCTACAGACAGCTGAGAAATGAAGAAATTGTTCCAAGTATTGAAGCGTGACTTAACAATTCACATGCCTAGTAAACTTTGTTTTCGTGCAAAATTAACTAAATTATGAATGAATAAGTGTGATTTGTGTAACAGTCTAGCTTTTCCGCGTGAAGCTTTATATAAATAATGTTTCCAAAAGCATTAGTTGCGTCGTCTGAGATATTTCTGAACATGTTCTCGGTTTATTCTGGTCCAGACGTCGGGCGCCGTGTACTTATATTTCCTAAAAAAAGTCACCTTTGATCTGACCAAGTATCGGAACCAATTTTCCTAAATCGCTCTTGCCTTTGATGATGGACGTTTGAACTTTAGTTTTATAGCCGTTTGGTAATTAAAACGAATGTGATGAAATAGAGGAAATTCGGTGCTCATTTCTTCGATTTAGGATCTTACAACACAACACACTAAAAATGTATTTAAATATTAGATGACACACACTTTGTCTTAAATCATACTTATTTATCATCGTTTTGATACTTGGTCAGATTAAAGGTGACTTTAGTTAAGGAGATATTATATATATAAAATCACAGAAAGCGATACATTGGAAATTCCGTGAAAGCCGAAAGAAGCAGTCGATTTAAAGCCGATGTACAATTATAGACAGAATTGAAATTTTAAGTCAATAACACGCACGCATTTTGAATGTATTATCCTATGAAATTAGGAGTTCACGATTTTCCCTTTACACTTGCTTCCTGTCCTCATCACGATATCATCCATATTCAGACCATGTATTAAAATAAGTTAGTCATAGCATAGACGATTATTAATTTGAAGTTAGGCAATTAATACTGACTGTAATATTCCTGTATTTGTAGCTAAATTCATACTTCAACGAGCGGTAACGTTTTTTTATTTAGTTATTAAATTTACAGGTCCGTCAAAACTTCACTTGTTTTTGATATTTTTTTATAGAACAGGTGGCATACGGCCCACAGGCTCACTAAATGTTAAGTAAGCCAATAGACTGCCAGAAGGCTTGCAAGTGCGTTGCCGATCTTTCAAGAATTGGTACGCTGTTTTCTTTACATGAAATAAAACGCAATATAACTATGTGAACAATTCAGTCCACCAATATATTTCCACCAAGTCAGATCCTTATCATAACACAATAACAATATACTCTACACACTTATTACTGAAAACCTTGATTTTTAAATTGCATTTGAGACGAATCAACAAAAGCGGAACGGAATAAAATATTTCTAAGTAAATGTGCTTTCATGAATTTGCAATATGTAGAGCAATTTCATTACATATATAAAATCTCAAGGAATATAATATTTATACTGAAAAAGAACTTTTTGTTCGTAATTAAATACTACCCTCGGAAAACGTCATTGAGAATGAAAAATCAGCTTTAATACACTAGTAATAAGGTTTGGATTACAGGTTAGTGAGTTTTATCCACGCTATTCTTCTTGTATATGTAAAGTGCAATCACCATGAATCCACTCCGCTTATTGATTGATCCCATATCACAAACAATTATCAATATAATTAACTAATACAATTTTCGCCAATTATTTATACATGATTGGTATATTAATGTCAAGAAATCTAGTTTATTTTAGGCCCATATTAAAAATACTCAAGCGCATTTTGTCATACAGATAGACTGTCAATTAAATGTGTTTACAGAGCAATTGCAAAAAACTAAAATTTATAAAATGTTATCAAGTATCAATATTTTTCGGTGACTACGGGCATTCGACGGTGTTAGGCAATGTCATTTCAAATGACATTATTTTCTCATGTCAATATATTTATTAGACATATATTTTAATGATTTCCTTTAACACACAGATATGAAAAAAATTATCTTATCAAGTATCTTAATTTGTAAGTCGTACTATAGTTGCACATTTAATTGACGAACATTATTTTCTGGCGCGTCTAAACAGGCCATGTTTTGCTGCAATTGATGGCCGCACTGTTGGCCACTAATTGCCCGGCCATTACAAAAATATTTTAATACCGCTGATGGCCGAACAATCTATGTCTGGGCAATGTGTTGCAATATGTCTGCAATAGTATGGCCCATGATGCAGACTCCTAATTATATATCCTCCTATAGGCGTGAAACTGTAGACAATTTGAGTCTAGAAATATGCCTTGATAATAAATTATTCAAGAACTTTACTAAAATGTCAAAAGCAGTCATTTTTAATGAACAAAACAGGGCCCGTTTAGAAGCGCCATGCAGCAATCAAAAAAAATTTCTCGTATTTCAAAACATATCTAAAGACACAATGTTATAATCATTGTCGAAAGTAAAATGTAGAGAAAACATATTCTATAGTTCTAGAGTTAGGAACTCTGAAAAACTAAATTTAAATTTTTACTAATTATATATTTTGGAAACGGTATCCCCAATATTGTTCGTTCTGACATGGAGATCTCCTAAGTCAAGTTTTGTTTGCAAATATTCAGGAATATTCAGAGACACTTAAAGTAAACCCTTATTGAAATAGTATCTGATTTTATTTAGGAATAGCAATGACATTGAGCGGATGATATTTAGACATCGAACAATATTCTCAGCTACCAGATATTCTATAGCGTGTAGGTCCATATCCATTCAGAGTCGAGATTTAGCTGTACGAGTATGTCTCACGTATGTCAAATCCAATACTTGACGTACGGGAGTTATATTTAGCGATGTCTCGACCATAAATGTTACGCTAAAATTCAATTTAATAAATGAGAGCAACACTTGAGAACTTTAAACAAAGAATATCTCACATATCTGTATCAAATCTGAATATAAGAATTTTAGTCACTTATACCTATCAAATGATTCATTGAATAATTATCAAAAATGCAATATAATGATTAGATAGACATATTTTTCAACTACATATGTTAAAAAAAATACAATTACGTAGATGTGGGAATTGCCATAATTAATCTATAAATATTTATGAAATTTTATTTCAAATGGAAATATAGACACGCAATAATTATAAATAATATATTTGGATAATGTAATTAATAAATATATATTGTACTGTAAAATGAACGTTTACAGATGACAAAAGTCTTAAGTAAATTAATATCATGTATGTATTATTTGCTTTGTTAAAAAAACTATTTTATTTGGAGAGTTTTGTTCTTAATCATATAATTTTATAATATTAAAATCAATTAATCATGCATTTTTTATAAACATAAAAAGTTAATTAATTTTTATATTTCTTATAGTGCGCCATACTTCGACAATCTCCTTTGACAGCAATCACATACTACATACATTCATTATTACTTATAGTATACATGATATCAGACCACAAATGACAATATTTCACGTTAAAATATTTTGTCAAACATTTTATACAATTATAAACTTAATATCAACTATCACATACATATATTAAAATAAATATTTTAATAATAACGACAATGTGCTATCGTGGTTTGGTTGCAAGCTCAAGTAGCGTCGGCAAAATAAGGTATTCGTGCTGTAATAAAACATTTTTTAATCAGTTAAATGATAACCTACATTGTTTCCAATAATTAATATTTAGTGAGTCCTTATCGTTCAAATGAATAGTTCAATTTAAATTCAAAAAACGCTCTGTGACATCAATTCTGCTTCACGGTATACATAATTTTAAAATATATAAATAAAAATTATGATATTTTTACATAAACGTATACACTCGGTACATTATTAGCCTAATATTACCACAAAATTATTTTAGAGCTTGAACTAAAGATTGTACCATCTTTGTTACCATGGTTACGATGCACCAAGCAACTCCAGTATTTAAGGTTATTTTTATGAAAAGCAAACCTGTCCAACTATTGTCAATTACATAAATAATATTGTTTTTTCATATACAGGTGTCTAATAAATCAAGGTCATGCCGAAGTTGCATGACAAATAATTTCTGGGAAAAAAAATTTCGCTTGACATTGGTTTATGGGACACCCTGTGTAAGGTTAAAACAACTGAAATAATTAAATATTTCGCATCACCTGGTGGGTTGTCAGGCGAAGTAGGCCCTGACTAGCGCCTTAACCGCGGCACGGCATAAGGGGCATGATGTTAAGGCCGTACTGCACATCCCACAAGACACTAAATGACCGCATGGCAGGAAAACCATGCTGACCTGCGCATACACATCTATGGTACATACATTGAGCAAAGAGATCAAGTTGCAACATTTGCTTTTAAAATATTTCATACACGTTTTCAAAGAAATCTTAATC